>CANXME010002183.1:0-397330 GCA_948144175.1 Closterium sp. NIES-65
GCACCAATCTCGTACTCCCAACCATCGCTGCAGCGACACTGCTGCTAGAATGCCGCGGTGACGTCGGATGCTCCAGGATTGTCGGACGCTGAAGCATCCAATGCTGAACCGTCGCATGCTGAGCGTCGCATGCTGTAGCGTCGCATGCTGAAGCATCGCATGCTGAAGCGTCGCATGTTGAAGCGTCGCATGCTGAAGCGTTTGATGCCACCGAAGCGTTTGATACTGCCGCTTCGAAGGCCGAACCGTCCGACGTTGGAGCTTCGGAAGCCAAACTTTCAGAGCCTGCAGCGCAGGACGCTGAAGCGTCGACTACCAGATTGTCGGATGCAGGCCCGTGTTCAAATGCTGCATCAGTCCCGCTCATTTCACTTCCAACGGCTGCTTGCGCGAAGTCAGTGAGTATGGTCTTACCGTCGCGCATCCCGGACACCAGCAAGGGAGCAGCGATACGGCTTAGTGGAGGAGAAACCGACACTGAATATCCCAGGCCTAAGTGTGCCACAACCGCACACGGAGGTGAGCGGAGTGGAAGTTGAAGCTGCAGGCAAGCGGGCCCTCGCAGGACGTCCAAGGCCGTGCCGGCTGCAATCCCACGCCGGCCATGGCGCCCTTGACTGCTGCACGCATGGAAAGAAAAGAAGGGAAAATATGGCGAAAAAAAGAAAAAGAAAATAAGCTACACTGAAATCCTTTGAAAAATAAATTGATGAGAATGGAGGTTGAAAAGAGGAAAGCTTGGGGTATGAGATGGATGGATGGCATGAAAGGCATGTGAACGGCACAGCACAGCTACACGCCCGAGAGCACCGACTGGTGATGGGTGTGGTGTGGATGGGGAACACGGTGGAACTACCTTTATTGCGCCCTGCTTCATCAGCAGGGTGTTTGTGGGAGTGTGTGGTCGGGGTGGTTGATGGCTGGAAGGGGGTGAGGGAAAGCTGTTGTGCTGCTGTGCCTTCAACGACACCTCCAGGCTTGAGCGCTCCTGACGGATGGCTCCATGCTTGAGCGCTCCTGACTGACTGATAGCTCCAGGCTTGAGCATTATAGGAAAATAGGCAATATGAAAACCAAGTGCTGTAGATCCTGCCTTTAATAAATCTGTAATGCAATGTGAAGCCTTGCAATGCATGCCCACTTGCAATTGCTGATTGGATATCGTCGTTTAATTACAGTGCTTCAATAAACCGCCATCTACCTGTTTCCCCATGTCATCCTATTAACCCATCTCTCCCTGTTTCATCATGTCTCCCTGTTCATCCATGACTCCTTCTTTCCCATGTCTCGCCATTTCCCTGTTTCATCATGTCCCACTGTTCCTTCCTATTTCCCATGCCTCACTATTTCCCCATGCCTCACTATTTCCCCATGCCTCACTATTTCCCCATGCCTCACTATTTCCCCATGCCTCACTATTTCCCCATGCCTCTCTGTTCACCGTGTCTCCACTCACTCCCTGCATACCTGCTTCGTTCCCCGTGCCCTCCCTGTTTCCTGATTCCCCATTTCTCACCCGATTCACCACGTCTCCCGATTTCCCCAAGTCTCCCTGTTTTTCCCCATGTTCCCCAGGTCTCCCCGTTTCCCCCATCTCCCTATTCCTCGAGCCCCCCTGCTTCCCCATGTCATTCATTGCTTCCCATGTCATTCACTGCTTCCTCATGTCATTCACTGCTTCCCATGTCCATTCACTGCTTCCCATGTCATTCACTGCTTCCCCATGTCATTCACTGCTTCCCCATGTCATTCACTGCTTCCCATGTCATCCACTGCTTCCCCATGTCATTCACTGCTTCCCCATGTCATTCACTGCTTCCCATGTCATTCACTGCTTCCCATGTCATTCACTGCTGGCCATGTCATTCACTGCTTCCCCATGTCATTCAATGCTTCCCATGTCATTCACTGCTTCCCATGTCATTCACTGCTTCCCATGTCATTCACTGCTTCTCTATGTCATTCACTGCTTCCCATGTCATTCACTGCTTCCCCATGTCATTCACTGCTTCCCATGTCATTCACTGCTTCCCATGTCATTCACTGCTTCCCATGTCATTCACTGCTTCCCATGTGATATACACTGCTTCCCATGTCGTTCACTGCTTCCCATGTCATTCACTGCTTCCCCATGTCATTCACCTGCTTCCCCATGTCATTCACTGCTTCCCCATGTCATTCACTGCTTCCCCATGTCATTCACTGCTTCCCCATGTCATTCACTGCTTCCCCATGTCATTCACTGCTTCCCCATGTCATTCACTGCTTCCCCATGTCATTCACTGCTTCCCATGTCATTCACTGCTTCCCATGTCATTCACTGCTTCCCCATGTCATTCACTGCTTCCCCATGTCATTCACTGCTTCCCATGTCATTCACTGCTCCCCTTGTCATTCACTGCTTCCCCATGTCATTCACTGCTTCCCATGTCATTCACTGCTTCCCCATGTCATTCACTGCTTCCCATGTCATTCACTGCTCCCCTGTCATTCACTGCTTCCCCATGTCATTCACTGCTTCCCATGTCATTACACTGCTCCCCTTGTCATTCACTGCTTCCCCATGTCATTCACTGCTTCCCATGTCATCCACTGATTCCCATGTCATTCACTGCTTCCCAAATCATTCACTGCTTCCATGTCATTCACTGCTTATCATGTCATTCACTGCTTCTCATGTCATTCACTGCTTCCCATGTCATTCATTGCTTCCCCATGTCATTCACTGCTTCCCCATGTCATTCACTGCTTCCCATGTCATTCATTGCTTCCCCATGTCATTCACTTCTTCCCCATGTCATTCACTGCTTCCCATGTCATTCATTGCTTCCCCATGTCATTCACTGCTTCCCATGTCATTCACTGCTTCCCATGTCATTCACTGCTTCCCATGTCATTCACTGCTTATCATGTCATTCACTGCTTCCCATGTCATTCACTGCTTCCCCATGTCATTCACTGCTTCCCATGTCATTCACTGCTTCCCATGTCATTCACTGCTTTCCATGTCATTCACTGCTTCCCCATGTCATTCACTGCTTCCCATGTCATTCACTGCTTCCCATGTCATTCACTGCTTCCCATGTCATTCATCGCTTCCTCATGTCATTCACTGCTTCCCATGTCATTCACTGCTTCCCATGTCATTCTCTGCTTCCCATGTCATTCACTGCTTCCCATGTCATTCACTGCTTCCCCATGTCATTCACTGCTTCCACATGTCATTCACTGCTTCCCCATGTCATTCACTGCTTCCCATGTCATTCACTGCTTCCCATGTCATTCGCTGCTTCCCATGTCATTCACTGCTCCCCGTGTCATTCATTGCTTCCCCATGTCATCACTGCTTCCCATGTCAGTCACTGCTTCCCATGTCATTCACTGATTCCCATGTCATTCACTGCTTCCCATGTCATTCACTGCTTCCCATGTCATTCACTGCTTCCCATATCATTCACTGCTTCCCCATGTCTTTCACAGCTTCCCATGTCATTCACTGCTTCCCATGTCACTCCCTGTTTCCCATATCATTCACTGCTTCCCATGTCATTCACTGCTTCCCCATGTCATTCACTGCTTCCCATGTCATTCACTGCTTCCCCATGTCATTCACTGCTTCCCATGTCATTCACTGCTTCCCCATGTCATTCACTGCTTCCCATGTCATTTCACTGCTTCCCATGTCATTCACTGCTTCCCCATGTCATTCACTGCTTCCCCATGTCATTCACTGCTTCCCATGTCATTCACCGCTTCCTCATGTCATTCACTGCTTCCACATGTCATTCACTGCTTCCCATGTCATTCACTGCTTCCCCATGTCATTCATTGCTTCCCATGTCATTCACTGCTTCCCATGTCATTCGCTGCTTCCCATATCATTCACTGCTCCCCATGTCATTCACTGCTTCCCCATGTCATTCAGTGCTTCCCATGTCAGTCACTACTTCCCATGTCATTCATTGATTCCCATATCATTCACTGCTTCCCATGTCATTCACTGCTTCCCATGTCATTCACTACTTCCCATATCATTCATTGCTTCCCATGTCATTCACTGCTTCCCCTTGTCATTCACTGCTTCCCATGTCATTCACTACTTCCCATGTCATTCACTGCTTCCCATGTCATTCACTACTTCCCATGTCATTCACTACTTCCCATGTCATTCACTACTTCCCATGTCATTGACTACTTCCCATATCATTCACTGCTTCCCCATGTCATTCACTGCTTCCCATGTCATTCACTGCTTCCCCATGTCATTCACCGCTTCCGCATGTCATTCACTGCTTCCCATGTCATTCACTGCTTCCCATGTCATTCACTGCTTCCCATGTCATTCACTGCTTCCCATATTATTCACTGCTTCCCCATGTCTTTCACAGCTTCCCATGTCATTCACTGCTTCCCATGTCACTCCCTGTTTCCCATATCATTCACTGCTTCCCATGTCATTCACTGCTTCCCCATGTCATTCACTGCTTCCCCATGTCATTCTTTGCTTCCCATGTCATTCACTGCTTCCCATGTCATTCACTGCTTCCCCATCTCATTCACTGCTTCCCCATGTCATTCACTGCTTCCCCATGTCACTCCCTGTTTCCCATGTCATTCACTGCTTCCCATGTCATGCACTGCTTCCCCTGTCATGCACTGCTTCCCCATGTCATTCACTGCTTCCCATGACATTCCCTGCTTCCCATGTCATTCACTGCTTCCCATGTCATTCACTGCTTCCCATGTCATTCACTGCTTCCCCATGTCATTCACTGCTTCCCATGTCATCCACTGCTTCCCCATGTCATTCACTGCTTCCCCATGTCATTCACTGCTTCCCCATGTCATTCACTGATTCCCATGTCATTCACTGCTTCCCATGTCATTCGCTGCTTCCCATGTCATTCACTGCTCCCCGTGTCATTCATTGCTTCCCCACGTCATTCACTGCTTCCCATGTCAGTCACTGCTTCCCATGTCATTCACTGATTCCCATGTCATTCACTGCTTCCCATTTCATTCACTGCTTCCCCATGTCTTTCACAGCTTCCCATGTCATTCACTGCTTCCCATGTCACTCCCTGTTTCCCATATCATTCACTGCTTCCCATGTCATTCACTGCTTCCCCAGGTCATTCACTGCTTCCTCATGTCATTCACTGCTTCCCCATGTCATTCAGTGCTTCCCATGTCATTCACTGCTTCCCATGTCATTCGCTGCTTCCCATGTCATTCACTAATTCCCATGTCATTCACTGCTTCCCCATGTCATTCACTGATTCCCCATGTCATTCACTGATTCCCATGTCATTCACTGCTTCCCATGTCATTCACTGCTTCCCCATGTCATTCACTGCTTCCCATGTCATTCACTGCTTCCCCTGTCATGCACTGCTTCCCCATGTCATTCACTGCTTCCCATGACATTCACTGCTTCCCATGTCATTCACTGCTTCCCATGTCATTCACTGCTTCCCCATGTCATTCACTGCTTCCCCATGTCATTCACTGCGTCCCCATGTCACTCTTTGTTTCCCATGTCATTCACTGCTTCCCATGTCATTCACTGCTTCCCCATGTCATTCACTGCTTCCCATGTAATAAGCTGCTTCCCATGTCATTCCCTGCTCCCCGTGTCATTCATTGCTTCCCCATGTCATTCACTGCGTCCCATGTCAGTCACTGCTTCCCATGTCATTCACTGCTTCCCATGTCATTCACTGCTTCCCATATCATTCACTGCTTCCCCATGTCTTTCACAGCTTCCCATGTCACTCCCTGTTTCCCATATCATTCACTGCTTTCCATGTCATTCACTGCTTCCCCATGTCATTCTCTGCTTCCCCATGTCATTCACTGCTTCCCCATGTCATTCAGTGCTTCCCATGTCATTCACTGCTCCCCATGTCATTCGCTGCTTCCCATGTCATTCACTGCTTCCCATGTCATTCACTGCTTCCCCATGTCATTCACTGCTTCCCCATGTCATTCACTGCTTCCCATGTCATTCATTGCTTCCTCATGTCATTCACTGCTTCCACATGTCATTCACTGCTTCCCATGTCATTCACAGCTTCCCCATGTCATTCACTCCTTCCCATGTCATTCACTGCTTCCCATGTCATTCGCTGCTTCCCATATCATTCACTGCTCCCCATGTCATTCACTGCTTCCCCATGTCATTCAGTGCTTCCCATGTCAGTCACTGCTTCCCATGTCGTTCATTGATTCCCATATCATTCACTGCTTCCCATGTCATTCACTGCTTCCCATGTCATTCACTACTTCCCATATCATTCACTGCTTCCCCATGTCTTTCACAGCTTCCCATGTCATTAATTGCTTCCCATGTCATTCACTACTTCCCATGTCATTCACTACTTCCCATGTCATTCACTGCTTCCCCATGTCATTCACTGCTTCCCATGTCATTCACTGCTTCCCCATGTCATTCACCGCTTCCGCATGTCATTCACTGCTTCCCCATGTCATTCACTGCTTCCCATGTCATTCACTGCTTCCCATGTCATTCACTGCTTCCACATGTCATTCACTGCTTCCCATGTCATTCACTGCTTCCCATGTCATTCACTGCTTCCCATGTCATTCGCTGCTTCCCATGTCATTCACTGCTCCCCGTGTCATTCATTGCTTCCCCACGTCGTTCACTGCTTCCCATGTCAGTCACTGCTTCCCATGTCATTCACTGATTCCCTTGTCATTCACTGCTTCCCATTTCATTCACTGCTTCCCATGTCATTCACTGCTTCCATATTATTCACTGCTTCCCCATGTCTTTCACAGCTTCCCATGTCATTCACTGCTTCCCATGTCACTCCCTGTTTCCCATATCATTCACTGCTTCCCATGTCATTCACTGCTTCCCCATGTCATTCTTTGCTTCCCATGTCATTCACTGCTTCCCATGTCATTCACTGCTTCCCCATCTCATTCACTGCTTCCCCATGTCATTCACTGCGACCCCATATCACTCTCTGTTTCCCATGTCATTCACTGCTTCCATGTCATTCACTGCTTCCCCATGTCATTCACTGCTTCCCCATGTCATTCACTGCTTCCCATGACATTCACTGCTTCCCATGTCATTCACTGCTTCCCCATGTCATTCACTGCTTCCCCATGTCATTCACTGCGTCCCCATGTCACTCCCTGTTTCCCAAGTCATTCACTGCTTCCCATGTCATTCACTGCTTCCCCATGTGATTCACTACTTCCCCATGTCATTCACTGCTTCCCATGTCATTCACTGATTCCCTTGTCATTCACTGCTTCCCATTTCATTCACTGCTTCCCATGTCATTCACTGCTTCCCATATTATTCACTGCTTCCCCATGTCTTTCACAGCTTCCCATGTCATTCACTGCTTCCCATGTCACTCCCTGTTTCCCATATCATTCACTGCTTCCCATGTCATTCACTGCTTCCCCATGTCATTCTTTGCTTCCCATGTCATTCACTGCTTCCCCATGTCATTCACTGCTTCCCCATCTCATTCACTGCTTCCCCATGTCATTCACTGCGACCCCATATCACTCTCTGTTTCCCATGTCATTCACTGCTTCCCATGTCATTCACTGCTTCCCCATGTCATTCACTGCTTCCCCATGTCATTCACTGCTTCCCATGACATTCACTGCTTCCCATGTCATTCACTGCTTCCCCATGTCATTCACTGCTTCCCCATGTCATTCACTGCGTCCCCATGTCACTCCCTGTTTCCCAAGTCATTCACTGCTTCCCATGTCATTCACTGCTTCCCCATGTGATTCACTACTTCCCCATGTCATTCACTGCTTCCCCATGTCATTCACAGCTTCCCAAAGTCATTCACTGCTTCCCCATGTCAGTCACTGCTTCCCATGTCAGTCACTCCTTCCCATGTCATTCAGTGCTTCCCATGTCATTCACTGCTTCCCATGTCATTCACTGCTTCCCATGTCATTCACTGCTTCCACATGTCATTCACTGCTTTCCCATGTCATTCACTGCTTCCCATGTCATTCACTGCTTCCCATGTCATTCACTGCTTCCCCATGTCATTCACTGATTCCTATGTCATTCACTGCTTCCCATATCATTCACTGCTTCCCATGTCATTCACTGCTTCCCCATGCCATTCACTGCTTCCCCCATGTCATTCACTGCTTCCCATGTCATTCAATGCTTCCCATGTCATTCGCTGCTTCCCATGTCATTCACTGATTCCCATGTCATTCACTGCTTCCCCATGTCATTCACTGCTTCCCCATGTCATTCACTGATTCCCATGTCATTCACTGCTTCCCATGTCATTCACTGCTTCCCATGTCATTCACTACTTCCCATATCATTCACTGCTTCCCCATGTCTTTCACAGCTTCCCATGTCATTCATTACTTCCCATGTCATTCACTGCTTCCCCATGTCATTCACTGCTTCCCATGTCATTCACTGCTTCCCATATCATTCACTGCTTCCCCTTGTCATTCACTGCTTCCCATGTCATTCACTGCTTCTCATGTCATTCACTGCTTCCCCATGTCATTATCTGCTTCCCCATGTCATTATCTGCTTCCCCATGTCATTCACTGCTTCCCATGTCATTCACTGCTTCCACATGTCATTCACTGCTTCCCATGTCATTCACTGCTTCCCATGTCATTCACTGCTTCCCATGTCATTCGCTGCTTCCCATGTCATTCACTGCTCCCCGTGTCATTCATTGCTTCCCCACGTCGTTCACTGCTTCCCATGTCAGTCACTGCTTCCCATGTCATTCACTGATTCCCTTGTCATTCACTGCTTCCCATTTCATTCACTGCTTCCCATGTCATTCACTGCTTCCCATATTATTCACTGCTTCCCCATGTCTTTCACAGCTTCCCATGTCATTCACTGCTTCCCATGTCACTCCCTGTTTCCCATATCATTCACTGCTTCCCATGTCATTCACTGCTTCCCCATGTCATTCTTTGCTTCCCATGTCATTCACTGCTTCCCATGTCATTCACTGCTTCCCCATCTCATTCACTGCTTCCCCATGTCATTCACTGCGACCCCATATCACTCTCTGTTTCCCATGTCATTCACTGCTTCCCATGTCATTCACTGCTTCCCATATCATTCACTGCTTCCCCATGTCATTCACTGCTTCCCATGTCATTCACTGCTTCCCATGTCATTCGCTGCTTCCCATGTCATTCGCTGCTTCCCATGTCATTCACTGATTCCCATGTCATTCACTGCTTCCCCATGTCATTCACTGCTTCCCCATGTCATTCACTGATTCCCATGTCATTCACTGCTTCCCATGTCATTCACTGCTTCCCATGTCATTCACTGCTTCCCCATGCCATTCACTGCTTCCCCATGTCATTCACTGATTCCCATGTCATTCACTGCTTCCCATGTCATTCACTGCTTCCCCATGTCATTCACTTCTTCCCCATGTCATTCACTGCTTCCCATGTCATTCACCGCAGGAACAGTAGTAGTAGTAGCAGTAGCAGTAACAGTAGCAGCTGAAGCAGTAGGATCGGCAGGAACAGGAACCGGAGTTGCTGCAGGTGGGGCACAGGGAGGCGGCGCGGCTCGGCCAGGGCGGCGCGGCTCGGTTCGTGCGGCGCGGCTCCGCTCGGACTGGGCTACGCGGCCCATCCAGTGTCGTCGCGAGCATTTCTTGTGTAAACCCGAAGTTCCCCCCGCAGCGAACTTTCACTTTCTCCACTTTCTCCCGTATGGCCAGTGGTGTGCCGTCAACTAAGCGTGCGACGATCTCTGGTAAACAACGGCTAAGCGTCAGTTGCAGCTTCTGTGCAGTCGCGTTATTAACTAAACCGTGATTGCTCCTCCGTCTATAAAAATCTTCACTACTACCCCCTATATTTTTCTGTGAATCAGTATTGGGCAATCCATCACTGTACCTGTTAGATGAAAATGCTGCCTGGAGCAACAAAATGTCGGCGCTGGGATTCGAACTCGTGGCCTTCAAATCTGGCATGAAAGCGTCTCAAGACAGATTCAGGACAGTTTCTGCTAAGGCGCTGGTTATGGTGCACGCGATTTTCAAACTGGAGACCTTTCGATTCAAGTGTCCCGAAAGGGTCTTGTAAGGACAGATTGGGGACAGTTTGGCAAAATCGATCTCGGGTCGCGTTCGGTTTGAAACTCGGCAGCAAAGTGTCGAAGTCAACAGAATTCGCACGAGTTACAGTTAGTGGTCGACGGAATTCAGGACGTGGAAATTCTCGTCTACGGTATTCTAGTCAATGAAATTCGCCTGGCAAAATTCAAGGCTCGGAATTTTGCGTCGACAAAATTCAACGTGCGACTCGGGTCGACACTTTCTTGTGTGCTTTGTTTTTGTATTGCGTCCTGGTATAAAACCAGAGAGCACAAACCAGAAATAAACTAAGTCATTATCACGTACGTTGGCAAATACGAGTATCAGGTATAATACGCTAGCGTATTATACGTTGGGTATATACGCGGTACACAAGGGCCCTCTGGTCCGGTCATCCACTATGGTTGGGAAATACAGACGGAGGACAGACAGACTCAGACTCAGCAACAAGACTCGCGGCGTAGTCTAGGCGACAGCGAGCAGCAACGTCGACGAGCTCAGCAACTAGGGCAGACGCAGCAGTGGACTCAAAAGAAGGGTCAATGACAACAGTAGCAAGGAGACGCGTGACAGTAGGACTGGCAGCACGAAGAGAGTCCGACTCCGGGTCGGTAAGAGCAGGAAGAGAAGACTCAGTAGGAGAAGGCAAAGGGGCACGTAGAGGAGCAGTGGACGGGCGCAGAGACATCCGGTGCGTGCCAGGGACAGGAGGAGGACGCTGACGCGAACCGCGACCACTAGTGCGAGCAGCACGGACAGGCGACGCAGGGCGAGACGCAGGCTCACGACGCTCAGCAAGACCTCCAGTAGGACCAGTGTAGGGAGAAGGAGCAGGCAGTGGGGAGGCCGGCTGTAACTGTAATTGCGATGGGATAGGCTGTGGACACTCTAAGGGAGGAGGAGGACCAGTAGAAGGCGGGAGACCAAGAACCTGCTGAAAGAGCGGAACGAAGTACGGCCGAGGCCGCGCGGCGACTCTAGACACAGCAGGACCAGCACCTCCAGCTCTATTACCTCCACTAGCACCAGTAGCACCCCCAGCAGGACCGCCTCCAGGACCGACAGTAGTAGCCTCCGCACCAGCACCCGCAGCAACTCCTGCTCTAGAAGTACCTGCAGGCCCAGCAGCTCCAGTACTCCCAGTATGAGCACCTCCGGGACCCGCGGCACCAGCACCCTCAGTAGCAGCAGAATCTCCAGTACCCGCAGCACCTCCAGCTCCAGCAGCTCGCCTCCAGCGCCGGGCAAACCACTCACGCAGCTCCTGTGGAGAGAGTGGCTCCCGGCGAGACAAAGCACCCGGAGAACCGCCAGGCACAGCACCGCCAGACGCCACACGAGCAGGCCTAGCTCCCTCAGGCTACACACCCCCAGGCTCAGCACCTCCAGGCGTAGCACCCCCAGGCTCAGCACCCCCAAGCTCAGCACTCCCAAGCGTAGCACCCCCAGGCTCAGCACCCCCAGTCGTAGTACCCTCAGGCTCAGCACCCCCAGGCGTAGCACCCACACGCTCTCCACCCCCAGAGTCAGCACCCCCAGGCTCAGCACCCTCAGCAGCACTAGAGTCACCAGCGACCTCGACAGGCTCAACAGCGTCTACCTGGGACACACCTGAAGGGGCAGGACCCTGAAGGGGGAGAGGGTCTACCGGGGGGGGGACCTGGCACAAGGAAGAGCGGTGGCTGGGGGAGGGACGGAGTGCGGTAGGGGAAGAGACGGTAGTAGGGGACCGACTCGTCGAACGTGACGTCCTGGGAGGACAGAACACGGCGAGAGGTGGGGTGGTAGAACTGCCACCCTGGCGCGTCAGGTGGGAAACCCAGGAAGACGCAAGGAGCAGCACGAGGGGACAGCTTGTCCGCAGACAAGTCGCGGACAAACGCCCGAGATTCCTAGACACGGAACGCAGACGCATCGCCAACCTTCCCCGTCCACAGCAAAGCTGGGGAGGTCTCCGCCATGGAGACCCTGGGCTGAAGGTTGATCTGATGCGTCGCGTACCGGACCGCAAACGGCCACAGAAAATGGGGGGCAGCCGTATGCATCATGGACGTACGGGCGACGTCCATGACCATGCCAATGCGGCGCTAAGCAATCCCATTTTGCTGTGGAGAGTCCGGAAGCGTGAAGGTCTAGCAGATGCCTCGTGCACGACAGTAGGCTCGAAGAAGGCCAGAAGAGAACTCTCCGCCTCTGTCAGAGTGCAGACGCAAAACAGGAAAGTTCGAGCCGAAGCTCTGCCTGAGCTGGAGACGAGCTGCGCGGATCCAGTCGATCAACACCTCAGTGACATCACCCTTGCTGCGCAAGGGGAAGACTGTGGTGTAACGCGAGTAGTCGTCAACCACCAGCAGGAAGTAGCGCTCGTGACCCTGTCCACGGACGCGGGCCGGGCCACACACGTCCATATGAAGCGTCTGCAGCGGGGCCTCTGTCAGAGGAAACTGGGAGGAGTGAGGGGCAGCCCGCTTCTGCCCCTCGACACAGGGGATGCAGGCAGGGCCAGGCCTCGGAGGAAGGGGAGGGAGGGACCGGGGAAGACCAGAGACAAGGACACGGGAGGCCATGCTTCGGAGACGAAGCAGGGAGGGGTGAACAAGGCGGTGGTGCCAGAAGAGAGTCTCGTGAGACAGGAGGCGACACGAGCAGGGGGCAGACCTGGACGCTGCAGCAAACACCTGACCCGACGCAGCTACCTGACCAGATGCAGTGACAGGAGGAGACGCAGTGGTCAGTGTGTACAGGCTCGACCCCGGCCGACGTGTAAACGTGGCCAGGTGTCGGCCTGTCCAAGCGTCCGTGCAGTGGGTCACCCGCTGACTCGCAGGAGTGAACTGGTGAACCCTCGCATCCTGTAGGTCAGCACCACTCACCAAGTTCGTAGAGAACGAGGGGAGGTAAAGACCAGACAGGGTGCCAGAGGGGGCCGCCGGACACGGGAGGACAGTGGAGAAGTGAGCAAGGACAGGACCCCCAGGGGGTCTGCCAGAGAGACTGTAACTGGCCGACCAAGCGGCGTGAGTGTGGTGCGGTCTCGAAAGAAGGAGCGAGAAGCCCCCGAGTCAAGGGTGAAGGTGTGGGAGGCCGAAGCCGACGCGGTACCTGAGAGCGCAGACTCACCAGCACCTCATGAAGCACACGCACTGGCACCTAGAGCAACACCTTCACTAGCACCTAAAGCAGCAGCCTCACCAGTACCTAGAGCAGCAGTCTTAATGCCCGGGTCGGGCGGAAAACAGCGGTAACAGTCACCCTCCTCACTAATAGTCATAGCATACATGGCAGCAAGAATAGCATCAAAGTCAAGGTCAAAGATAGCTACACCCGCCCTAGACAGCTCGCCCCAGCGAGGGATCTTAGTGGCCTCAGGGAACTGGTGGCGCCTAGCGTCAGTCAGGCGGCCAAAGCAGCGCTGGGTGGGGTGCGCACCCCCGCACTGCTCACCCGCCAGGTCGCTGGTGCGTAGGACGTAGGTGCACGGACCAGTACCCCTACCCCGCTGGCGTGCAGCGTACCACTCACGGAGCTGCTGAGGGGGGGGGATGTCAGAGGTTCGCTGCTGCTGCTGCTGCTGGCGCTGACCACCACCGGAGCCGACCCTCTCCGTAGCGCCACCCCGACCAGCTCCACCTCCTCCGCCGCCTCCTCCTCCACCGCCGCCACCTCCGCTCCCACCGCCACCGCCACCGCCGCCTCCGCCACCGCCGCCTCCGCCTCCGCCTCCACTGCCGCCACCTACACCTCCACCCCGGCCACCACTCCCACCACCATCCCCACCCCCTCCATTGCCTCCACCGCCACCTTCACTGCCCCCGCCAGCCCCTCCAGCGCCCTTGCCCCCTTTGCCCTTGCCGGGGCGACGTCTCCCACTAGGGGCAGACGCAGCGCCAACCGACTCGAAGCCAACGAGGTCGGTCGCAGCAGCAGAGGCAACAGAGGGCAAAAGGAGGGAGGGGGAACACCCCTCAAAGATGGGGGTGCGAGGGTCACCACGAGAGGCTCCTACAGCGACTATGCTCTTCTCTGCTGCTAGGAGGGCCTTCTTGAGGAGGTCAACGGTGAGTGTGGTGGGGCGAATTGAGAGGAAGTGGTCCCTGACTATGCGAAGGGAGTCAGGGAGCCGGGTGACTATGTAGTATAGGGTGATGTACATGGGGGGGGGGGGGGGGGGTTCTTGGCGCAGAACTCAGCAGGAAGCGCAGCGCAGTAGCGAGTGTCACTAGTGCGGAGGTGCGTAATGAGGTCAGCGACTGTCGGGAAGGCAGCAAGGTCAGGGAAGAGGTACGGTAGCATGAGGCGGCTCAGTGCAGCAGTGGCAGGGGAGGAGTAGCGTGCAACTACAACATCGTACAAGGTCTGAGCACTCTTGTACTGGCTAAAGTGCGCACGCTCAGAGGTAGGCAAGTGGCGACGCACAGCAAGACATGCAGCATCATCGCGTGTGGCCCACTGTGAGCGAACAGTGGCGTCAGCATCGGCAAGGGGCAGGAGAGGCACCAGAGGTGAGGTCAAAGAGGGAGAGACCGTCTGCCCTATCGCAGTGTAAGAAAAGCTGCAGGTCATCTACCCAGACGTCAAAGTCAATGGCCCGACCCTCAGCGTCAAAGGTGAGGACACCAGGGGTAGCTATGATAGCAGTAGACTAGCAGCGCAAACAGTAGGGTAAGGGCAGTGCAATGAGAGAGGCACTGCTCTTACCGGACAGGGCGGCTCGGGCGGCTCGGCGGCTCGGCAATACGGCGGCTCAGCAGCAACTGCGGCTCGGGCGGCTCGGGCGGCTCGGCGACTCGGCGGCTCGGGCGGCTCGGCGGTCAACTGCTGGGCGGCTCGGCGGCTCGGCTGCTAGGCGGCTCGGCGGCTCGGCTGCTGGGTGGCTCGGCGGCTCGGCTCCTGGGCGGCTCGGCGGCTCGGCTGCTGGGCGGCTTGGCGGCTGGTGTGGCTGGAGACGGCCGCGGCAGCAGTTGCAGGAGCTGTGGCGACTGCTGCTGCAGAGACGGCGGCGGTTGCTGCCTCAGGGACGGCGGCGGCCGGCCGCTAGGGGCCGCGAAGGGCGGCGGAGGGGCCGTGAAGGGCGGCACGAGGGGCCGCCGAGGGCGGCGACGAGCCATGAGGGGGGGTTGCGGAAGGCGGCTCGAGGGGCCGCGAGGGGGCCGTAAGGGGCCGACGGGCGGTGGGAGGAGGCCGTAAGGGGCCGTAAGGGCGGCTCGAGGGGCCGTAAGGGCGGCGTTAGGAGCCGTAAGGGCGGCACGAGGGGCCGTAAGGGCGGCGCGACGGGCGCGACAGGCCGTAAGGGCGGCGCGACGGGCCGTAAGGGCGGCGCTAGGGAGCCGTGAGAGGGCCGCTAAGGGCGACGCGATGGGGCCGTGAGGGGCCTAGCGAGGGCGCGACGGAAGGGAGAGCACACGGGGCGCGACTCGGGCCGGAGCGAAGCGCGCTCTGGGCAGGAAAAAACATTCGTGGTGGTGGGCCCTAGGAATCGTTCCCACTAGGGAACCTGCTCGATACCATGAGAAGAAACGAGGAATGATTGAACTATGAAACAGTTGGGTACAAGTACTAACCCTAATTGGGTTGTACCCCTTATGGGCTACCCCACTACAGCCTACACAAATGTATAAGCTATAATGTCTGACACGCTCCCCCTTGTACGGTTGCACCGGCAGCGGCCCCACCAAGTCCACGTGGACCAGCTCCAAAGGATTCTTGTTCCTCCAACCACACTATGTAAGGGAAAACGGGTAAACTTTGAGAGCAAACATATTTCACGGTTGTCATTGAGTGGCTGTTTTTTCAGCTTCAGATGCTTGACGACTCCATTATCTGGCGTACGTGATACGTAAAAATATGCTGGGTGGGCAGGTAATATTTTTTTTCCGAGCAGGGATAAAAAAACATGTGTGGGGGGAGGGGGGGGGGGGGGGGGGGGGTATGTTTCCCAAAAACACATGTCATAATTTAATTTCATAAATATCCAGAATACATCTTCGAGGCTACTTCTCCCCATACATACATCCCCACCCCACCCTCTAGATTTCCTTGCGGGGCTTTTCCAACACCGCCCCTTCCCCATACTCATCCGCCAGAACTGCATCCTCTCCTTCCGCCCCCAGCATGTCATCCTCCTCCTCATCCATGTTATAGCTAGGGGGGATAGGGGCATACGGGATGTTACCGGGCATAACCGTGCTGTCCCCATCCTTATTGTACCAATTGCGCACATCGTTCCAGTTGTGCGCAATGTAGACGAGGTCCGCAGCGGACCTGAGCCGGTTGCAGCGGGCGGTGTGGACGCCTTCCCACTGTGCCCAGCCATGTTCGCATGGGGAAGCCGAGACGGGCTGAGTGAGCACCCGGCATGCGAGGGTGGCAAGCTCAGGGTACTCGGTGCTGTGCCACGACCACCACTGCACCATGGTCATCTCCCCCTTCTTCACTGCCTCCCTTGCAGATATGGCGCCTGGCGTGCCAAAGCTGCCCTCCATGTTGATGTAAGCCAGCAGTGCCTCCTGCAGCACAAGGGAGGCGCGGCGAGGGGCGCCATCCTTGCCACGCCTGAAGTTTTTGTTGTCGTAGTGGCGCTCGATTTAGTCGTTGAACACCCGCGTGCACTCCACATCGTTCCTGAAAATCCCATCCACCTGGTTGGCCGGATTCAGGATCCGGCCAACCACATGCTAGGGGCAGGCAAGGGAGTTGTCCCACCTGTCCTTCACAATCCGGGTGATCTCTGCCTTTTCCGCCCGACTCATGAAATCGCCTGCATCATCCAACTTATCATTGATGTCTTCGGTAAGCTGTAGCATGATATCATACATCTTACCCATCATCCCCTTCGCCGAGGAGTCTGTGACCCGCATGGCCTTGAAGGGCACCGCCATGAGAGCGGTAAAAAACCCCGCCAGCCCCCACCACTCCTCATCCATCACGGCAGCCCTGAACTTTGTTATAGTCACAGTAGGCTCCAATGTGCCTAAAACGAAAGATAGAGTGCACAGTCGGATTTCAGCACAGCGGCTTCAAACGTTCATATCGTTCTGGTCACAGCTTCAAATGACTTGATTCAACTTGGATCTAGAGCGTCTTATTGTCGCCTACAATAGGAAATTTAGATCGCACGATTTCATCAAGTATTGACGACACAACGTCAGTTTGAACGAACGGCACTATGGCAGCCACTATAGTCTTAGAACACAAGATAGGAAGAGTTAGCAAGAGTTACGAGTTGGGAATGACTCCCAGCTCCTACAAACCCCAAGAGCCGAGGTGCAGTGATGTGGAACAGTGCCACACTGTCCCCAACCACGAAGGGTCTCGAAACTACCCTTCACTAGGGCCTACACCAAGTGAAATGTTACACTACACAAAGTAATGTAACTATCTTCAATATCTTGAGGTGTACCCTTTTGACGAGCTTCGAAATCACTTGAGGCTTGACACCAAGGCTCGGGCTCTTCATCACAAACTCATCCTTGAGTTCTTGATGGGTCTGCTACACACACCTGCGACACACCGAACGTTCGACACATGACAAAATAGAAACCGCGCACGACAAAATAAAAACCGCGCGCGAGACACAAACGACCGCGTAACACGCGTCTAGCGATAACTCGCTATTGACTCAACACACACACTCGACATCATGACTCAACATTCACACACAATTATAAGCATGAAATATATATTATCCCATGCCCTCTTACCATTCCATACACACACACATGCATGCACACGGACAACAAGCCGAGTGCAAACCATAGGGTTGCACCAACAAACTCCCCCTCGGATTGTTGGCCTTAGGATATGTTGCTCTCTCAGTTCAGAGCCATCCCAGCCAGCTTGCAACACTTCCAATGTTGCTGCTCCACCAGCCTCTTGGTCATCATGTCAGCCGGCTGCCCCGTGGTCTTCACGTAGCGCAACTCAACTTCACCCGCGGTTACCATGCTCCTCGTCCAATGCCACTTCACCCTCATGTGCTTCGTGAGTCCATGCAACACAGGGTTCTCAGCAAGAGCAATGGCACCCTGGCTGTTACAGTACAGTGGGGTATGTCCTTGCTGCTCCTCCCCCAATTCAGCCAACAAACGCCGCTGCCACACAATCTCCCGTACCGCACGGAAGAGTGCCATGTACTCGGACTCCACCGGGCTCAAAGCTTGGTCAACCTGCTTCTTGCTCTCCCAAGCAGTTGGGCCTCCACCAACACAGCATATGAAGCCTCCCACACTTGTCATGTCCTCTGGTTCTGATGCATATGAAGCATCCGAGTAGGCGGTGAGGTACAAACGCCCGGGTTCAACACCATCCGCGCCCTTTTGGCGCCTTTGTGCCGCCGCCGAGTATTGCAGCCCAACGGTCCGTGTTTGGCCAAGATACTTTGCCACCCTCATTCCAGCTGCTACCTGCTCCTCATTAGGGCATTGCACAACCCTAGCCAGCTGCCCGGTAGCAAACGCGACGTCCGGTCGGGTGTTTACCGCCGCATACATGAGGCTGCCCACCAACGAGTGAAATCGGCGCCTCTCCTCTTCGCAAACGCTCTCCTCCTCTGGTCCCTTCACACACTTGAACCCAGAGGGAAAGGGAGTAGCCACATGACCTTCACTCTGGCCAAAGTTGGCAGCCAACACCTCCAGGTACTTCCGTTGGTGCACTCGCATGCTCCGCTTCTCCACGTCTCGTTCGATGTGGAGCCCAAGGTAGAAGTTCACGTCACCAAGGGACTTGCACTTGAACTTATCTTGCAGCTTCAGCATCACCTCCTTCACAAGGTCAGGAGAGGGTGAGAAGATCAGGATGTCGTCCACGTACACCACCATGAAGCTCCTCTGCTCCCCCTCGCCAAGCATGAACAAGGAGTGATCGGCCGTTGAGGGAGTGAAGCCGATCCCCTCCAACACTTCCCGCAGCTTCATGTACCATTGCCTAGGGGCCTGCTTCAGCCCATAGAGGGCCTTCTTCAGCTTCCACACTCTGCCACTACCATCATCAAACCCCTCTGGCTGCGCCATAAAAATCTCCTCCTCAAGGATGCCGTTAAGGAATGCCGTTACGATGTCCATTTGTTTTACTACCCATCCTTTGATGGCGGCTCCCGCGAATAGGGTTCGCAGCGTCGTCGGCTTCACTACAGGGGAAAACAGCTCCTTGAAGGCCACCTTCTCCTTCTGTTGGTACCCCTTGGCTACAAGCCTAGACTTGTAGCGCTCGATCTTGCCTTCGGCATCCGACTTGATTTTGAAGAGCCACTTGGACGTTATCGCCATACGCCCCTCCGGTAGCTCCACCAATTCAAACGTGTCATTCTCCTTGATGCTATTCAGCTCACTCTCCATGGCCTTCTTCCACTCCTCAGCATCACTACTCTCCAAAGCCTCCTTGAGAGTTGCTGGTTCTCCCGGCATCTCCACTGGAGAGAAGAACGCGAAGGCACACTCCTCGTAGTCACTCTCCTCGTCGTCTCCGACCATCATTGCCGCTCCGGCCAGGGCTGTCTTGCCCTGCTTTCCCAGCGCATCACAGGTCAGCCTATTAGGGGGTTGAACTCTCCTCTTCCCCCTTCCTTCCTCCTCAGCTGCAGGGACTTGAAGGCCTTGGCGTTGCTGCGGTATGGCTCGAATCCGTGGAGCACTCGTCGTACAGGAAGGGAGTGACGGTGCACGCTCGCTCACTTGCTGCACCTCCTCCTCTTCTTCCTCTGCATCATTGGCCTCCTCTCCCCCATTCACAAGGGAAGATTGCCTTGTGGTAGTGCTGCCACTGCTCAGCTCCAAAGGCAGCTCCACATGCTCCAAACCGGAACTCTTCACCTCCCCAAACCGCACGCCTATCTTCGCCTCATTCTCCGCCTTCCAATCCTTGTACATGAAGTTCTCCATGAACATGCAGTCCCTGGTCACCAAGAACTTCTTGGTGAATGGGTCCCAAAGAAGCCATCCCTTGCTGTTTTGAGCCATGCCCAGGTGCACGGCCCACACCGCCTTGGCACCAAGCTTGTTGTGCCGAAGATGCTTAGGCACAAGCGCCATGCACATGCACCCGAACACCCGAAGCATATCCACCTTTGGCTTCCCTCCTAGCCACTCCACATAGGGCACCCATTTGTCTGCTCCCACATGAGTCAAGGCCCTGTTCTTGGCCACACACGCGCTCCGCACCGCATCAGGCCAGAAATAGTCGGGTAGCCCGGCTTCAATGAGCAACCCGCATGCCGCCTCCGTGATTGTGCGGTTCGCTCGCTCGGCGATGCCATTCATTGCAGGGGAGTATGGCATGGTGAGGGAGTGCCGAATACCATTCTTCTTCAGCCACAACCCAAACTCCTTGCTCAGGAACTCTCCTCCTCGATCGGTGCGGATTGACTTGACTAGACGGTCTTGTTGCCGCTCCACCATCGAGAACCAATCCGCCTTCAACGTTTCAGCCACGTCGCTCTTCCTGGCCAGCACGTACACCCAAGTCATACGGGTGTAGACGTCCACAATAGTGAGGAAGTACTCAGCTCCAGCAGCTCCAAGCTACAGGGGGCCCACCACGTCCATCACCACCTCATCAAGTGGTGCCTTAGCCGTTGCCTCCGAACTAGAGAATGGGAAACGGGTGAACTTGGCTTGCATACATGTCGGGCAGCCAAGTACCTCATCGGGCTCCCCTTTCACACGTATGCCAGCAACCATCTCATTCTTCACTAGCTGCTGCAAGATGGGCAGGGCCACATGCCCCATGCGCCGATGCAAGGTGAGCCAATCACACTCCCCCGTAGCCGAAGTTGGATTGGAGAATGCCGCGCTCGCAATAGCGCCCCACATACTCTCTCCGTAGTCCCCCTCCGCTGTTGCCTCGGGGTTCTCCTCACCCTTTTGCTGCTCCTTGGCTGCTGCACCTCTCTCCATAGGTTCACCAAGCTTGCTGGTCCCTCCAAGATTGCACTTCTTGGACTCCTTCTCCTTAGCGCGACCGTCCGCGCAATCGCCGCTACCAACCGCTCCACCTTTAGTGCTGACGCTTGCTGCCACTTGCCTCTCCTTAGGCATTGGGACCACAGGGATCTGCCACATCTCTGTCCTCATGAAGGTCCCAAAGAATCCGATCGCCAAGCCTTGCGGTGTAGGTCTTGGCTCCCTTCGAGTTAGTGTCCATGCCGGCCTTTGCCAACCGCCGCACGGAAATCAGGTTTGCAGCAAGGCTGGGCACCCAAAGCACGTTCTTGAGGCCCACCATCTTCCCATCAGCACCCTTGAACATGGCCTTGCCCATGCCTTTCACCTCTGCTCGCTGTCCCAAAGCCGATGTGACATGCTTCACTGGTGACGGCTCGAGTTCGGTGAGCAAGTCCGGGCGAGGTGTCATGCTATAGGTAGCGCAACTATCAATCACCCAATAGTCCAGGGGGTGTAGGGTCACCTTCCCCACAGCTGCTGGCTCCTCAAAGCCTTCATCCTTCTCAGGACCAGCCGGTACTTGCATCGACACGAAGTAGAATAGACCCGGGTATCGATCGTCGCTCGGGTCCTTGTCATTGTCTCCGCTCTTCATGTTTGCAGCTCCGCCACCGCGACCACCACGGCCTCCACGGCCTCGTCCTCTCCCTCCTCCTGCTCCTCTACCCTCTTGGCCTTGAGCAGGGGTCCAACCATCAGGGAGTTTGTAGCAGTCCCGCCACATGTGTCCACTCTTGTGGCAATAGTGACACTCGCCGTCGAATCGGCCGCGACCACGTCCGTAGCTCTTGTCGTCGCTGCCGTAACCGCCACTCCCGCGGCCTCCGCCGAAGTTGCTGCCACCAAACCTTCCTCCCCCTCGTCCTCTGCCTCTTCCTCGACCATATCCACAGCCGATGCTCGCTGCCCCAGCGCCATCCGCACTCGCCAACTCACGGCGGCGGAAATCCTCTTGAAGGATAGCTCGCTTCACTTCTTCAAGCGAGAGGCGGGGCAAGTCGCGATTAAGGTTGATGATGAGCGAGGACCATGACTCAGGGAGTAGGGCCAGCAACTTGGTCTTCTTTTGGAGCTCACTATAGCTCAAATCAGCTCCCTCAAGCCGCGTCAACAAGTCGAAGAATTTCTGCACCCCTTCTTCAACCGCTTCATCCTCTTCAATTCGTAGTGTCGCCATTTGCCGTTCCAACACCACAGCTACCGCCGCTGTTGCAAGAGCGTGTACACCCTTGAGAGCAGCCCATGCTTTTGGTCCCTTCTCTGGTTCACGCTGGAAAGGCTTGATGTGACGGATTTGGCTGCTCCCCAACGCTTGCCCAAGTAGGAGGTAGCCTTGTGCGCTCTTCCGCACCCACGGGCTCTTCTCCGGGTCGTTCTCGGGACACTTCTCCGTTCCTTCCATCACCTCCAGCAGGTCATAGTGGTCAAATATGTTCTCCATTCTGAAGGACCACTCAGCAAAGTTGTCACCATTGAACTTGTCAAGGCCAAACACTCTAGGCTCATCCCTAGATGGGCCAACACTTGGTTGCACGGGCGCCATGGCTGAGTCACGGGGTTGGCCTTGAGCTTGGGCTTCTCCTCTACCACCAGCACCTCTGCCACCCCTTTTCTCATGTCCAGCCATTGTCGAAACTGCTCCAAGGGGCTCTGATACCACTTGTTTTAGTCACAGTAGGCTCCAATGTGCCTAAAACGAAAGATAGAGTGCACAGCCGGATTTCTGCACAGCGGCTTCAAACGTTCATATCGTTCTGGTCACAGCTTCAAATGACTTGATTCAACTTGGATCTAGAGCGTCTTATTGTCGCCTACAATAGGAAATTTAGATCGCACGATTTCATCAAGTATTGACGACACAACGTCAGTTTGAACGAACGGCACTATGGCAGCCACTATAGTCTTAGAACACAAGATAGGAAGAGTTAGCAAGAGTTACGAGTTGGGAATGACTCCCAGCTCCTACAAACCCCTAGAGCCGAGGTGCAGTGATGTGGAACAGTGCCACACTGTCCCCAACCACGAAGGGTCTCGAAACTACCCTTCACTAGGGCCTACACCAAGTGAAATGTTACACTACACAAAGTAATGTAACTATCTTCAATATCTTGAGGTGTACCCTTTTGGCGAGCTTCGAAATCACTTGAGGCTTGACACCAAGGCTCGGGCTCTTCATCACAAACTCATCCTTGAGTTCTTGATGGGTCTGCTGCACACACCTGCGACACACCGAACGTTCGACACAGGACAAAATAGAAACCGCGCACGACAAAATAGAAACCGCGCGCGAGACACAAACGACCGCGTAACACGCGTCTAGCGATAACTCGCTATTGACTCAACACACACACTCGACATCATGACTCAACATTCACACACAATTATAAGCATGAAATATATATTATCCCGTGCCCTCATACCATTCCATACACACCCATCCGAATGTCTATCTTTGGTCTCTCTCAGCAGGAGAAAGCCGGGCAGCTAGCATGGGCATATATCTTGTCTACTTATCAAGCTCGTGATGCCCTTCACGCTTCCCTACTTCAGACCCAGTTAGCCCAACTCAGGAAGGGAGATGATAAGATGGTGGAATCATACTGCAATAGGGCCCGCACCATCCGAGCGGAGTTGCTGACCATTTGACAGGAGGTCCACATGGTCACGTTTGAAGCTCACGTGCTGAAGGACCTGCCACCGGAGTACGGATTTCTTCGCCGCAAGCTCGGACGCGTGACGGTGGAACGCGTGTGCAGCCCTGACATGACGGTGGAACGCGTGTGCAGCGAGGCGTTTATAGAGGAGCATACTCTTTCCATTGAACAGAGTTACAAGCAGACCAACGATGCATATACTTTCTCGGGCGCTGTCAACACCATCGTGGCTACCACGGGGGTCAATGGGAAGGAAGGAAAAGGGGGAAGGGAGCAGACGGACAAGAAGAATGATGGCAAGCGGGAGAAGAAGCAAGGGACGCTGCTACAATTGCAATGAGGAGGGTCACATGGCTGCCAAGTGCACCAACAAGAAGAAGGATGCAACACCCGCGGCAGCCGCAAACGTAGCTGAAGGAAATGGGAAGGGCGTGGCGCTCACCGTCGCGTGTTCGGCTGCAAAGTTGCTGGCCGTCGACAAGGACTTGAGGTTCCTTGACTCAGGATGCTCCCAACACATGACCGGCCGAAAGGAGTGGTTCACGATGATCGATGACCCATCTGCAACGAAATCTGTCAAAGGGTTTGATGGGTCTATGCAGGAAGTTGCCGGTGTTGGCGAGGTTTTACTCGAGGGCACTAACAGTTTGCGTGTGACCCTGCATGATGTCCTCTTTGTGCCAGGAATGAAGGCCAACTGTGTCTTTCCTGGGCAGCTCACGGACAAAGGAGCAAATCTGCAAAATGAAGAAGGTGTCACCCGCATCATTGCATCGAGAGGACAAGCGGCTGCAACAGCACGCTACCGCCATCGTCTTCTGTACCTTGACCTGAAACCGTGGCCAGCAAGCAACGGCACAATGGCTGGAGCGGCATGCAATGACACGGTGGCTGCAGCGGCTTGCACCGGTACGACGGCTAGAGCGGCAGGCAATGGCACGGTGGTTGCAGCGGCATGCAACGGCACGGCGGCTGCAGCAACATGCAACAGCACGGTGGCTGCGGTGGCATGCATCGATACGGTGGCTGCGGCGGCTGCAGTGACATGCAACGGCATCACTAAGGCAGCTGCTGAGGTGTTGCCAAGCGAGCCGGAAGAGAATGACGAAGTGGCCAGCCTCACAACATATGCGGTGGGGATCGAGGCGATGCTCAACCTGCCGCACACTCACCTTGAGAATGACTATGCTGGTGCGGTGAAGTGGACAGCCACAAACGGTGGTGTGCTAGTCATGGACCTAGAAAAAGGAGGGGAGGACACGTCGAGCGCCTCCTCCCAAGAAGCCAAACTCACTCGTCAAACACTTCCGCTGCCTGACGAGCAAGAGGGGGAGGTTCTTAGGATGGTCCATGGCCCTGAGCAGAATCAGCCACTGTCACGTTCCATCATCATGGTCCCGGTGCCGTCCGTGCAAGAGGGCGAGCAACTCCTTGATCGCTCGGTGGGCCCTTTGAGTAGCAAGGCACCTACTACACCTCCTCCTCTCGGTCCACCCTCCGTTGCTAATTCGGCGCCCGTGGGACTAGAGGATGGTCCTATGGAGGTTGGCACCAGCATGGCTGATCACGAAGACGAAGAAGAAGTAGCAGTGGATGAGCAGTCACCAATGGCCCATGAGCATGAGCCTTCACCTGCAGTTTCCCCCATCCAGCCCATTCCACCACCCCCACGTCGCTCCAGCAGGCCTAACAAGGGGGTGCCACCCGTACGGTTTCAGCCATTATCCATGACGGCCCAGGATGCAAACGATAAGGACAACCCGTACGACGTGGCGTACCTTACTGAGGACGATTGCGACACGGACAGCGATGACGAAGTGGAGTATCCGGACGAGGATGAGGAAGAGGAAGGTGCTTGGGGAGGTGTCATCCTCGACCTGGCAGCTGCGTTGACCGGACATGAAGGCAAGGAATAGTGGGCTGCTATGAAGGAGGAGATGGAGAGCCTTGATGAGCAAGGCACTTGGACGTTGGCTGACCTACCCGAAGGTCACAAAACTGTCGGCATCAAGTGGCTGCTGAAGAAGAAGCTGCGACCTGACGGCTCGTGGCAAAGGAATTCAGCCAGCACTTCGGCATCGACTACGACGACGCCTATGCTCCGGTTGGCAGCTACACCACCGTCCGTGTGCTCCTCTCAATCGCAACAGCTATGGACCTGGATTCGCTGCAGCTTGATATGAAGAATGTGTTTCTTCACGACACCATCGACCACAAGATCTACATGCAGCAGCCGATGTACTTCACCGACGGGAGCCGCAAGGCTCTTGCAGAAGAGCCTTTACGGGCTAAAGCAAAGAACCCTTCTCTGGTACAAGGAGCTGGACAAGGTGCTCCTTGTGGAGGGGTGCAAGAAGAGCCTTGTGGACCAGGCCCTATACTACAAGGATGGGGCGAGCGGGAAGCGCATGTGGCTGCTAATCTATGTGGATGACCTGCGAGCGGCAAGTGAAGACAAGCAGCTGCTGCAGGACCCAAAGGAGCTATTGGCCAAGGCGTTTCAGCTCCATGAGGTGGAGCCAGTGGAGTGCTACCTAGGGCAGCAGATTATGTGCGACCGCCTCAACAGGACACTCCTCCTGCACCGGAATGCATACGTGGCGAAGGTGCAGCAGCGGTTCTTCAAGGGGGCGCCACCGAAGAAGCAGCCGATCACTCCTCTCTCCTCTGTCAGCTTTGCCAAGCAGGATGCCAGGCAGTTTGCCAACCGTACCATGACTGAGTACTTGTTACACCTCAAGACGGATGCGCATTGGCATGAGCTCTTCCGCACACTCTCCTACTGGGCTGCCTCACCGGACATGGGGCTGCTGTTGAAGGCAGGACCAGAGAATTTGACCCTTGTGGGGTACGTGGATGCGGATGATGCGGGCGACAAGGAGAACCGGTCATCCACGGGAGGCTACCTCTTCAAGCTTAGCGAAGCTGCCATTTCCTGGCAGGCCTAGAAGCTGCAGGGTGCGACCAAACTATCCTCCACTGAGAGCGAGCTTGTGGCTGCGGTGGAAGCGGGAAAGGAGGGGCGCAAGCCAAAGTTCCTGCTGTGGGAACTTCAGCTGCTCAAGGGTGTTCCCACCACCTTGTACGTCGACAACATGTCAACGGTGCAGCTCAGTCAGGCGGGCGGGCTGCAGGGGCGCATGAAGCATGTGAACCGTTGCCACATGTGGCTGCAGGACATGGTGCGCATGAAGAAGATGGAGCTGCAGCATGTCCCAACAACAGCGCAGCCCGCGGACTTCTTCACTAAGTGGCTCAACAAGGCAGCCTTTAACCGATGCTGTGCAGTAGCTGGGCTGGTCCATCGTGCTCCTGACAGCAAGGGGGCATGTTAGAAGGAAATGCTGCCATGAGCAACAAAATGTCGGCGCTGGGATTCTAACTCGTGACCTTCAAATTTGTACTGAAAGCGTCTTAAGACAAATTCAGGACAGTTTCTGCTAAGGCTGTCAACGGGAGTTGTGTTTGGCCCCGTCCTCGCTAGGGGCAGAGCCGCGAAACCACGGGGGACCGTGGGAGCCGCGAAATCATGGAGGGCCGCCGCGAGACCACGGGGGACCGTGGGAGCCGCGAAATCGTGGAGGGCCGCCGCGAAACCACGGGGGACTGTGGGAGCCGCGAAATCGTGGAGGGCCGCCGCGAAACCACGGGGGACCGTGGGAGCCGCGAAATCGTAGAGGGCCGCTGCGAATCCACGGGGGACCATGGGAGCCGCGAAGT
Organism: Closterium sp. NIES-65; assembly: GCA_948144175.1. Lineage (NCBI taxonomy): Eukaryota > Viridiplantae > Streptophyta > Zygnematophyceae > Desmidiales > Closteriaceae > Closterium > Closterium sp. NIES-65. The sequence goes on from CANXME010002183.1 coordinate 27,439, forward strand.
CATGGGGGGGACCGCGGTTGCCACGAAATCGCGGGGGACCGCGGTGGCCACGAAATCGCGGGAGGACCGCGAAATACCCGGTCAACCAGGATACCCGGACGACGCGCGCGAATGTCGTCGGGGTGTTTTCTGCAAGTACGATTTCGGGGGTGGTATCCCGAGGTCGACGTGGCTGGTGGGCGCCGTCACGGGTAAAGGTTCTGCGCTGGGCGTGTGACAGGGAGTTGGGCGCCAACCAGCAGCGCGCACCTGCAAAGCTGGTGCACCGTTGTCCCGCGGATGCATCGCTGTGCAGCCGACTTACTGCAGCGTTGGCACACCGTGGACGGGCAACGTTGGCAAGCCGCGACTCTGCTCTGCTGGAGCGCGGTTGACCAAGTCGTGCTGGCACGCGGTCGACCGTGCTGTGCTGGCAGTCGACCAACAGCCTGGCTAGGTCTGATGTAGTCTGTGTTGCCAATGTTGATGCTAATAATTCTGGACCTTGTTGTCATGTTTTCCTAGTGAAACTCTTGCCAATTTTCCCCGTGAACTAGCAAGCAGTGTTAACACTTGGAAACGACTAAGGAACCAATGAACACAGTGATCACACAAGCATCCGTGCCTTGCCCGTAGTCTATCTCCCGTTGCAATAGTTATCTCCGCATGGTGCGGTGAGCGTGGAACAACACCGCGACAAGACCTTCGGTTTAGCTGACTTCTCATTTACCCCGTTTGTTCGTAGACCGGCGGCTGTGTTAGTCGCCATGGTGGACCCCGTAGAAGAGGCGGGTGTCGTGGACACTTTGGAAGCACGGCTGGAGGACGCGAGGAGACGTCATGCAGCGAACGAGTACGGAACTCTCCCGCTGACGGTGGTCGAGGCTGGCATTCGCGCCTTGTGGGCGGCGGAGCACCCCCCTTCTCAGCCTGTATCTCCTCGACCGGTGAACAACGCAGGCAGCGTCGACGCGGGAGTCAACGCCGCGGGTGACCAGGTCGGTAGCAGCGCGGGAGGCACGTCAAGGCAGCGAGGTGTGATTCGAGCCGATGAATTCGGCGGCGTTCAGGCGCGAGGGATGCAGTCATCGGCGGCTGCAGGGGCCTCGCGAAACTACGTCGGAGGCAGACGAAGTGAATTGGCGTCGATGTCGGCGACTCACGTGACCGCGGGAGGAATCGCACCAAGCTACGGCTACTTCAAGTTTACCCCGGACAGGATCTCGGTCTCACCTCCGCTGGTCGGTCGTCCCGACATCCTCACGTGGAAGGAAGCCATTGAGCCCTAGCTGGAGATGTCCGGGCTGATGGGCTTCGCCCGCGGGACCGTGGCGACGCCGGAGGAGCACTACCCCGACCTGCGAGCGGAATTTCGTGCCGTGCAGTTGCTGACCTTTACGGTCATTTCGCGGTGCTGTTCGCCGGGCGTACAGATTGCCCTGAAGTCGTGCAGGGAGTACCTCGACGCTGGCCACCGGGCGTGGCATTTCATCGAGTCAACTTACCAAGTCACCGACGAATTGTTCATTGCCTAGCTTGAGGGGCAATTGACGCACCTGCGTATGGGCGACGAGGAGACCGCGACTGACTACTGCAACCGTGCTCGGCGAATTCTCGCCACCATTTGGATGGCTGGCGCGGAATACTCGACAGCATCGTACGTCACGCATGTCATGCAAGGACTCTCGAGCAGCTACAACTTGCTGAAGCGACTGTCGATGGCGCCGAGCACGCGGGCTACGCTCAACGAGGACACACTAACCTCGTACATCCTTCAGCACGAGGCGATGTAGGAGGCTGAGCGGTTTCGGGAGCTTGTCGAGCAAAAGAATTTTGCGGCCCCCGCGAAACAAGGTGGTCGACCGGGACAGCGCGGGCAGTCTGGTGGCAGCCACCGCGGTGGCGGGAAGCTGGCGAAGGATGCTGACAAGCAGAAGTCGGCCAAGGATAGTGGTCTTGGAGGAGGAGGCCGACTTCAGGAATGCTGGCTGTGCGGCGATCCTGATCACCTCTCCTTCGAGTGTCCCGACCGCAGTGACTCGGACGACGACGAAACCAAGGGAGGCCGCGGAAGGTCTGGCAGCCGTCGTTCGCGTCGAGGAAACCAGCCGCGAAAAGAGAAACAGTCGACAAAGTCGACCTCGGCGAAGGACGCCGACTCTTCCGCGGGTGGCAAAGGGCGAGGCGACAAGGAGGCGTCGTGCTCGTTGGTCGGTATCGTGGAACCGACCGTCTTGCTAGCGCCGGAGGTTGGCAAGGATTTTGAGGCGGTGGCGGCAGCTATGCAAGCGAACCCCGTGGTGGTCCTGCTCGACAGCGGCTGCTCAACTCACCTGATGGGGACGAAGGAGGCCTTCGTCAATCTGCTTTCGGCTGGTCAGCTGAAGGAGAGCGGGGTGACGCTGAAGGACGACGGCGACCGGATGTTGCTCATCTCCACCGCGGGGGATGTGCTCGGTCGCGCGACGTATACCGGCCGGGTCCTCTGCATTGACCTGCGCCCATGCGCGGTCAAATCGGAGACGCCCGCGAAAGAGGAGGTGGCTCTGCGGGCGATCGTCTCGGCAACGAAAGCAACCCCGAACAGGCTGCACGCGAGGCTGGCGCATGTTGGCATGGACACCATATGGAGCTTGGCGAAGCACGAGGTCGCCACTGCGCTGGACCTCGAGTCGGTGTCTGGCGCCGACTTACCGTGTGTTTCGTGTGTCGGCGGGAAGCTGGCGCGGCATACCTTCCTGGACCACGGCTCCGAAGCCGACGACGTCCTGGCCGTCGTGCACATCGATTTGTGCAGGCCATTTTGCGTGGCTGCTAAGGATGGCAGCCTGTACTTCTTGCTGTTGAAGGACCGCAAGACCCACTATGTGTGGGTGAGGCCGGTCGCCAAGACCCGCAAGACTCGCTATATGTGTGTGGGCATAAGCCCGATTTATCGATGGCGCGGGTGTGGGGCTGCATGGCGCAATTCCTCGTCCCTGAGCAGCAGCGCGGTGGGAAGCTGAAGCCGAAGGCTCGGTGGGGCCTTCACCTCGGCGTGTCGGAGGAGAGCAAGGGCTGGGAGCTCCTCGACATCACCGCCAACCGGGTGGTCACCACGTCGGACGCGGTGTTCTACGAAACTCTGTCGCTAGAGGTGTGGAAATCGGACCTCGGGCCTGCATCGGGTCGGACGCGGGCCAACCCGCCGACGGACACCTCGATGGCGCCACTTCCTCTTCTCGCCAAGGTCAGTCAGCGGGCTGATGAGGATGTCGCGGTTGCCCCTACCTCGCCATCTCCTGCCCCTTCTTCCCATTCCCTTCCCGTCGAACTGCGTGGCCTGACTCCGGTGTCGGCCTCCGGCGATGAGGGGAGTCGTGGGGCGTCCCCTGTGGCGCCGGCCAAGAGCATCGCTGACGTGACGCCCAGCCTCGCTTGGGAGTTGTGTTTGGCCCCGTCCTCGCTTGGGCGGAGCCGCGAAACCACGGGGGACCGTGGGAGCCGCGAAATCGTGGAGGGCCGCCGCGAAACCATGGGGGACCGTGGGAGCCGCGAAATCGTGGAGGGCCGCCGCGAAACCACGGGGGACCGTGGGAGCCGCGAAATCGTGGTGGGCCGCCGCGAATCCACGGAGGACCATGGGAGCCGCGAAGTCACGGGGGGGGGGGGGGGGGGGGACCGCGGCTGCCACGAAATCGCGGGGGACCGCGGTGGCCGCGAAATCGCGGGAGGACCGTGAAATACCCGGTCAACCAGGATGCCCAGACGACGTGCGCGAATGTCGTTGGGGTGTTTTCTGCAAGTACGATTTCGGGGGTGGTATCCCAAGGTCGACGTGGCTGGTGGGCGCCGTCACGGGTAAAGGGTCTGCGCTGGGCGTGTGACAGGGAGTTGGGCGCCAACCAGCAGCGCGCACCTGCAAAGCTGGTGCACCGTTGTCCCGTGGATGCATTGCTGTGCAGCCGACTTACTGCAGCGTTGGCACACCGCGGACGGGCAACGTTGGCAAGCCGCGACTCTGCTCTGCGGGAGCGCGGTCGACCAAGTTGTGCTGGCACGCGGTCGACCGTGCTACGCTGGCAGTCGACCAACAGCCTGGCTAGGTCTGATGTAGTCTGTGTTGCCAATGTTGATGCTAATAATTCTGGACCTTGTTGTCATGTTTTCCTAGTGAAACTCTTGCCAATTTTCCCCGTGAACTAGCAAGCAGTGTTAACACTTGGAAACGACTAAGGAACCAACGAACGCAGAGATCACACGAGCATCCATGCCTTGCCCGTAGTCTATCTCCCGTTGCAATAGTTATCTCCGCAAAGGTGCTGGTTATGGTGCACGCGAGTTTCGAACAAGAGACCTTTCGATTCAAGTGTCCCGAAAGTGTCTTGTCAGGACAGATTGGGGACAGTTTGGGGAGAGATTGGGGACAGTTTGGCGAAATCGATCTCGGGTCGCGTTCGGTTTGAAACTTGGCAACGAAGTGTCGAAGTCAACGGAATTCGCACAAGAGTCACAGTCGGTGGTCGACGGAATTCTGGTCGCGGAAATTCTTGTGTATGGTATTCCAGTCAATGGAATTCGCCTGGCAAAAATCAAGGCTCGGAATTTCGCGTCGACGAAATTCAACGTGCGACCCGGGTCGACACTTTCTTGTGTGCTTTGTTTTTGTATTGCGTACTAGTATAAAACCAGAGAGCACAACCCAGAAATCAACTAAGTTATTATCACTGCTATGTTTGTTTGTATCTCTAGCCATAGTGGACCGTTTCTTGCAATCTTTGGTGTGTTGGAATCGTGCTTTTGAGCTCTATCAAGCTGCTATATCAAGATGCTATATTAGTGGAATTCTAGAGTACCCTCCTTATTCAGCCGAGCCCGATCGCTTGCACGAATCGGTACTGTGACTCGGTGAGGGTCGGTGGGGTTGGGCAAGTAGTGAGTCTCGTCAGTAGTGGGCCCGGTCTCTACTGAATGTTGGCGTTTCTCTGCCTCCCAGACTCCCTCCCCTGCTCTGCTCTACGTTGCCTTAGATCCTCTGGGCATTCACTCTTGCGATGTCCTGGCCTGTTGCAAGCAAAGCAGCGCCCCTTAGATGGCGCGGTAGTTGTCGCTGCAACAGCGTGTACAGTGGCGTGCTCGGTTGGTCCCCGAGGGCGATGTCTGTAGTAGGACCCCGATCTCGGACAGCGTAGAATTTCGATTTTCTCGGCGAGCGCGATGATTTCGTTGAAGTTCGAAAGCCCACGAAGCATGATTTCGTGCGAGGTGTCCGGCTTCAGCCCACTGACGTAACGATCCACTCGCTCCGCCTCGTGCATGTAGCTGACTTGCTCATTTAGTGCGAGAAAACAGCTGGTGTAGTCTTGAACCGACCCGAGTTGCCGCCAAGTGCGCAGTTTTTGACGCGCTGAACAATAAATTGCGATCGGCTCGAAGCGCGCCCGAAGCCCTGCACACCACGCGCCCCACGTGCTGTATTGGGCAGTGTCGCAGAATAAACTCCAGCTAACAGCTGGCCCTGTGGACCCTTCCTCTTGCGATGGCGGCTCGTAGGCGCGTGGCGACATCACGATGACTCGCCACCGGTCCATGGCGGGGCCCCGCAGCAGCGAAACAGCGTATTGTATCTTCGCTGTGTCCGACGTGACGTAATTCGCGTCGAAGAAGACGTTCATCATGATGACCACGACTGAACCATCGGACCTCCGCGTTGGCTAGGATCGAAGCAGGGCGGGCGCTGCGGCTTGAGTGGCATTGGTGCACCGATGTCATCGTTGCCGATTGTCGCTGCAAATTCGACGTGACGACGGGCTTCACGAGGCCCATTCGTGCTTGGTGCGGCCCTGTTCCTCTCCATGCCTGGCATCGATTGGGCGGCGCCATCACTGGCTGTGCCTGAGCACTGTCCCACGCTGTCGTGTTGTGAAGGTGTGCCAGACGAGATGATGATCGGCTCATTCGACTGCACGGGTGCATTTGCGTGCGTCGATGCTGGTGCTGGTGCATTCGCCGTTGATTGCTTTCGGGAGGAGTCGCGTTCCGCCGTGAGCGTCGCGATTTCGAGCGCCGAATCTTCAAGTTAGGAAGACTTATGAGGTTTGACGCCTAAGACTTTCTGACAGGGGTGTTAGGAAGAAAGGGGGGGCTGTACATTTGTACATAACTGAGGCTCAGCAAACCGAGGACAAAGGGGAAGATTTCAGGGAGGTGGGCGGGACACTTGGTAGTGGGATAGATCCAAAGAGGGAAACGTCCGCTATGTTGCTCGTGGGAGACACCGACCAGAGCACATGGCTGCAGCGAAGAGGGTGTTGCGCTACTTGTGCAGTACGTCGGGCATGGGGCTAGTGCTTGGAGGGCGGAGTCCAGTGGTCCTCACTGGGCACGCGGACGCTTCTTGGGCTGACGACCAGGCTACGCAGCGGTCGTCACAGGGTTACACCTTCAGTCTTGGTTTCGGCTCTGTTTCGTGGCGGGCTACTCGCTCGTCTTCTGTTCCGGCTCTAGTTGTGAGGCTGAGATCTACCCCGGGGCCATAGCTGCACAGGAGCTTCGCTGGCTCACCTACCTGCTGACCGACCTTGGAGAGCCGCCTCGTTCTCCTCCAGTCCTGCACGTAGACAACAAGGCCATGCTGGCCTTGTGTCGAGAGCAGAGACTGGAGCACAGAACAAAGCACATTGCTCTTCGCTACTTCCTTGCTCGTGAGCTACAGCAGCGTGGTCAGTTGCGGCTTGCGTACGTGGCCTCTGAGGCCAACACTGATGATGTCTTCACCAAGGCACTTGCGCCTTGTGATCATCAGCGCTTCTGCACGCAGCTGGGTCTTGTGCCTGTCTTGCCTCACTTGCTCACCTCTTGACCTTGCTTGTACTGTTGCATATATTTACACCTGCTCTTGCTTGTCTAATCCTTTAAATAGATGTACTCCTATATGTGAACTGGCCTTGTGGCCTTGCACTTGTGCTCAGAATGTGTGGTGACTTTGTGATCCACCCTGAGCTTGCTTTGCTTTGCTTTGCTTGACTGGTCTTGTGACCCCTTCTTCTCCCCCACTTTGCCTATGGGGGTGTGTCAGAACATATAGCTTGTGCTTATTGTGTAGGCTATAGTGGGGTAGCCCATAAGGGGTACAACCCAATTAGGGTTAGTACTTGTACTCAGTTCATTCATAGTTCATTCACTCTCGTGTCTTCTCAAACAAAACTGCTGAGGGGTATGCAGCTGCAAGAGGCAGCAGAGGAAGAGGGGGTGGGAGAGGCCAAGGCCGTGGGAGAGGCTTTGGCAGAGGGAGAGGCCGAGGTGACTACAACGAGGGGCATGGGAGCTCTGGAGGCAGGGGGAGCACCCGAATGGAAGGTACGTGCTGGTACTGCCATAAGGCTGGACACCCATGGTTCAAGTGTTTCAGCTGGCCTGAGGGATGGGCGCCCCCAGGCATGAAGCCGCCAAGTCCTGAACGAGCACGAGGTGGCGCTGTGCAAGGCTCAGGTGCACAAGGTGATGGTGCACAAGGTAAAGCCGACCCTGGGATGTTCCCCATGGTTGAGGATGTGAAAAAGAGTGAGGGTGATGTGGGTTCTGTTGGGAAGGTTGTGATGCACCTCCTCACTCATTGGGTGATCGATTCAGGTTGCACAAGTCACATGACCCCACGGGCAGATTTGCTTGACGAGGTAAAGCCCCCTGGGAAAACCAAGCTTGTGGTTGCTACTTCAGGTGCTTTGCTCCCTGTGATTGGTGTTGGGAATGCCAAGGTAATGGGAGCCAATGGCGGGCTTGAGGGGCTGGGGAATGTGCTGTTGGTTGAAGGTTTGTCCGCTAACCTCCTCTCCATGCGCCGGCTGCAGAAAAGCAAGGCCAAAGTGACTTTCGGCCCAACCAGCTGCCGTGCAAAGCTTGGGAATTTGCTGCTGTGGGACTTGGAGGAGAAGAGCGGTTGCATCAAGGACCTCTGGCAGCTGCCCATCATTCCTTGGAATGGGAAACCACCAGCAACGGCAGCGGCAGCGGCAACGGCTAAAATAACTGCGGGAGGAGAGGAGACTGCACCAACTGCTGGGGCCCTGGATGCAGTCAAGAAGGTGCAGCAAACACAGCAGCCACATGATGAGGTGCTTTCTGGTGTGGATGGGAGCGCTGCATGGGCAAAGGCTTCGCCTGGGAGTGGTGAGGCCGATTGGGAGACATGGCATGAAAGGCTATGCCATGTGAATTTTTGTATGCCGCATAAGTTGGTTAAGGATGGGAGCTTGAAGGGGTTGAAGGTGAAGGGGGCAGCAAAGGAGATTGGGAGCTGCCCTACATGCCTTGAGACCAAATTCACAAAGTTTCCCTTCAGCAGCAACACAGGACTAGCCAAGGCTCTACTTGCGCTTGTGCACATGGATGTGGTGGGCCCCACGAGGGCCCTTTCTCTCTCGGGCAGCCGCTACTTCCTGACCATTGTGGATTACCACACGTGTGCGGTGTGAGTCTTCCCTCTCAAGACTAAGGGGGAGGTGGCAGCGGCTGTTCTTAAGGAGTGGGTGCCGAGAGCTCAAAGGGAGAGCGGACACAAAGTGAAGGTGATCCGCACTGACAACGGGGGAGAATTCATTGGCGCTGGTTTTGAGGCGGTGCTCAAGAAGAAGGGGATCCAGCATCAGCTCACGGTGCCCTACAACCCTCAGCAGATTGGCGTGGTTGAGCGGTTTAACCAGACCCTGCAGAAAGGTGCTCGCACTCTTCTTGGGCGTGCAGGGCTGCCGGATCCGTTTTGGGTGACTGCACTGCGGCAGGTCGCCCTTGTGAAGAACAGGGTGCTGGCGACCGTGGGGGACAAGCAGTGGGTCCCCTACACCAAGTGGTATGGGAGTGCGCTAGCAGTCAACATGCCGAGAGCCTACGGCTGCATGGTGGTGTTTCATGTGCCGAAGGAGAAGAGGGGAAAACTGGAGGCTTCTGGGAGATGGGGTGTGCACTTGGGGCTTGCTAAGGATCACAAGGGCTGGTTGATATGAGACTTGACCAGCCATCAGCTGACTGTATCGAGGGATGTGAATTTCCTCGAGTCCTTATACTACAAGGAGTGGAAGCAGCAGCAGCAGAAGCTTCCTACTACACCGCTGATCATTGAGGCTGATGAGGTGCAGCGGCCTTCGAGGCAAGTGCAGGTCACTGTCTCAGAGGAGGAGATCTCTGGGGTGACTGAGGATGGGGGAGAACCTGAGGTGGAGGAGCAGCAGCAGCAGCAGCAAGGTGCTCCACAAGGTGCCGCACGTCCGGCTGACCGTCCTAGGAGGGATGTGCGCCCTCCTAATCGGCTGACCTATCCGAGCTTTGGCAAGCCAAAGGTGGTAAGGGCTTCGAGTGTGGCTGAACAGTGTGATGAGGATGAGATAACACACTGCTACTGGGCAGCCGTCCCTGATCCCAAGACGCTAGCTGAGGCATTGAGTGGGCCGGATGCTGAGAAGTGAAAGCAGAGTGTGAAGGAGGAGTATGACTCTCTGTTGGAGAATGAGACTTGGGAGCTGTGTGAGCTGCCTCCTGGGAAGAAGGCCATTTCTTCCAAGCTGATTTTCAGGCACAAGTATGGACCAGATGGGGCGCTGACCCGCAACTAGTCAAGGCTTGTGGCTAAGGGGTTTCAGCAGACAAAGGGAAAGGACTTCAACGAGCTTTATGCTCCTGTGGGGAAAGGCACAACATTGCGGGTGTCATTGGCAATGGCAGCAAACCGTGGATGGCGGGTGAAGCAGATGGACATTACCACTGCCTTCCTCAATGGTATAATTCTGGAGTAGCTGTACATGCTACAGCCTGAGGTGTGAAGGCTGAAGCAAGCTCCTCGTGCATGGTACCACAAGCTGGAGGAGACACTGCTGGCTAGGGGTTTCAAGAAGAGTGAATGCGACCAGAGCTTTTTCCTGCTGCAAGAGAAGGAGCACTTCCTCATGCTCCTAGTGTACGTGGACGACATCCTTCTTTTCTGCGAGTCATCTACGATCATTGAGCGTGTGGAGGAGATGTTGGAGATGCAGTTTAAGTGCTCCAAGATGGGAGATATGAAGAATTTCTTGGGGATTCATGTGCAGAGGGACCTTGACAAGGGAGTGTTGAGGTTGCACCAGAGGAAGTACTGTGAGGGGCTGGCCGAGAAGTATGGGCTGCAAGATGGAGAAAAGCCAGCCACCCCACTACCTTCGGGGTTCATTGTGAAGCCCTGTGCTGACGAGGAGGTGGTGGGTGAGAGTGAAAGAAAGCTGTTTCATTCCATGGTGGGGGCACTCAATTATGCGGCTAACCACACGCGGCCTGACATTGCCTTTGCAACATCCAGGCTTTCCAGTGTGGTCTTACGCCCCAGTCATGAGCGGCTGGAAGCGGCCAAGAGGTTGGTCCGCTATGTGAGTGCTACAGCATCAGTGGGTTTAGAGTACAGTGTAGTGCGACAGAGGCTGGAGAGGGGTGCAGCTGATTTGAGCAAGGGGGAGATGCTCTTGACCTGCTACACTGACGCTAGCTTCAAATATGTGAAGGCAGATGGCACCAGCATTGGAGGTTATGTGTGCCTATTTGGAGGTGGTGCAGTGAGTTGGAGCAGCAAGAAGCAGAACGAGGTTGGGCAGTCCTCGTGTGAGACAGAGTACATGGCCCTGCATCATGGGGCTAAGGAGGTGGTGTGGCTGAGGCGTTTGTTGGAGGAGATTGGAGTTGGTCAGGTGGAGCTGACTGTGATGTTCTGTGAGAATGAGTCGGCAGTGAAGCTTGCCAAGAACGCCTGCCTTTATGGGCTGACAAATCTCATAAGGCCCAAGTGGCACTGGGTTAGGAGGCTCCTGGACAAGGAGGTGCGGCTGGAGATTGTGAAGACCCAGCAGCAGGCGGCTGACATTCTTACCAAGCGCCTGGCCAAACCTGAGCATTGGAAGGGCATGAAACTTGCTGGAATGCGTGTGCATTGAGGGTGCATGCTTGAGCTATGGCATGTGGGATGATGGTAGGCAGCCAGAGGGGGAGTTTGTTATGTGATGCTATCACTTGCATTTACGTATGTCAGCCTCCCATCACATGTTCGTGTTGCATGCGTGGTGTGAGCGTGTGCAAAAATTTGTGATTCGTGTGGTTTAGTATTTCTGAGTGTGTGAGTCTTATTTGGTTTGAGCAGATATCTGAAGTGACTCCTCTGCTCAAGAGCTTTCCGACGAACCAAGAATCGTCGCGATTGGAGCAAGAACGAGGAAGTTATTATCGTTCAAAGATTTGTTTGTGTTGCGACGACGTTGGGAAGTTGTGAAGTGACTCAATATGGGGTACAGACTTTTGGGGGTTGGGAAATTCGTCCCCATCACTGTAGTTGATGCCAAGTGGTTGGGAGAAACCAAATTGGGCTGGCAAGTGTGGCCAACTTGGGTGATGTGGATTATGGAGGTTGGGAAATGGACAAAGGTCAAAGTGGGGTTTCCTTGGTTGGGGACTCCTTGGGGACCTTCCCTCTCGTCCTTCTCTTCCCCTCCCACCTGGTTAATTGCTGCTCTAACTCTCTTGTGTAGTAATTGTGGAAATTGTGAGACTCTTGTGATTGAGTTAAGATTCTATGGCAGCATATCCTCTAGAGCGCTGAAATCCTTGTGCGCATAACTCTAAGATTTACTTCACCTTTTCGTACGATTCAAATTGGGAAATCTAGCCACGGATTTGGGCTACAACATATATGAGTTTAGTGAAGTTTTGACGGTAAACTGTTCGTCGACGGCGTTTCTTGTGAGCGCGACGATTTTGTCCAGAATTCTAAGCCAACGATTTTGAGAAATTTAGGCACCTAATATTCGTAGACTCCGTCCTCAGTTTCTAACAGCTGTTTGGAGTAGGGTCAACCATATGCATGTGGGAAGAGAAAGTCGAGTACCGAGTGCAAGTGTGCTTTGTACGAAGGGAGCCGAGAGAGGCACACCAGTGCACAGAGGCGGAATTGCGGGAAGAATTAAGCATGCCGACATGGCAGCAGAGCACTCGCCTGGCAACCACGACCGTCGAGCAAGCGGAGGTAGAGATAGACCTGAGGCCCTTGTGCGCCAACACCAAGAGCCCGTTGGGCCAACAGTCGTGCTGGAATTGTTCGGAGGCATAGGGACCAGGCTTGTAGCACCTCTGAAGGCGGGAGCGCGGGTATCCAAGTGGATCTTGGTGGAGAGCTCTGTGGAGGCGGTAAAGATGGCATGGTGCCATGCAGAGAAGCTTCATCAGAGATACCCGCATCAGTTCTGCAAAGCTTCAATGGAGACGAGTGCATTGTGCGGGAGCTGCGATATCCACACCATCGATGAGGCCATGATTAGGCTTTAGGGAAGATTGACGTGGTCGTAGCAGGGTGGGAGTGCCAGGGGTACTCACGAGCAGGGGACGGCAGGGGCATGAGGGATGAGCGAAGTGTCATATTCAGAGAGCTGGTGCGAGTCCTCAGGCTGATCAAGCGGGTGCAAGGGGAGGTGCTATATATCGTGGAGAATGTGGACATGGAAGGGGACGTGAGAGAACAAGTACAAGCGGCATATGAGGAGGTCACGGCAATCCTAGGACCTGGTGTAGCGGCGGATGCGGCGCAGGCAGGAAGCAGGACGCACCGCGTGCGACGGTACTGGACAAATGGGGTGAGTGACGCGGCGTTGTGGTTAAGGCTGTCCCTGATGGAGCGACCGGTGCCTAGGCTGGTGGAGGATATAATGGAGATGGGGAGGTTGCCGGCACCCGTCACCCGTCACCCAGCCTCACCACCCCATGCAGTTTCCCTGCAATGAGGTGGGCAAGTCGAGGCAAGCATGGCCGACTTTCGTCTCTATGAGGGTACGACGGCTTATGCTGGCTTTGCTAGCTTGCCTAGACTGTCATATGCTATTACTAGCTTGGGTTTAATTTATCGGTCATAGATATGCTTGATTTCCTAGGTTCGGTGCATTCTTTTACTTTGTTATAGTTATAGCACCGAACCAGGTTACGTGTACCGAACTCAAGCCTATTCGGTTTCCACCGAATTGCTTTCTACTGAGTTCGGGAAGGTTCTGTTCGAGACGCTTCGCGACCCTCTGAACATTCACGTAACACCTGGGTAACTGGCCTTGTGTCGAAACTATATATAGCCTCGTGTTGCACCTAGGTGATTCATTCAATTCAAACCCACTTTTCTGAGCTCAATCCTAGATCCTCACACTCGGTAATCAGAGCGGGTTTACACGCGAGGTCTTCAACCGTTTAGTTCCGGCCTTTTAAAACGGCGGGGGCGATGACGAAAGCCCCGATACGGGCATGTAAAACCAGTTCCGTGCATTTTTTCTAAGTCCCCCTCGATCCGGTTTTCGAATAACCCTCAAGATTATTGGCAGAAAAAATGGAATTTCGACCGTTCGATCGACTCGAGTCTCAACGGCCCTGAGAATTTTGTCAGAATATAATGCTTGTCTAGCCTGCAGTGGGGTACTCTATAGCGAGTACAGCCCCTTAGGGTTTCCTATTTGTATCCACCTGCTTGCTAGTGCAACCTCCTCCTTTTGCCTATCTTCTCTTGCCTAGCTAGGGTTTCCATAGCTATGGCTCCTCGTTCTAGCCACTATCTCAACAAATTTAGCCCAAACAAGTGTTAACAGCTATAGCCTATGCGGAAGCGTTTAAAACTTCACTACAAGCTGAAGCTTAGCAACACTTAACTTCCCTTAAGGCCCTTCGAGAGTGACAACTTGTCACCTCCTAGCCAAGGGCCTAGAAAAACATATAAGGGAGTAGTTATGCTTGGCTCGCTTGCAGGGTGAGAGATCTGGTCGAGTAGCGTTTCGGCAGCACCATGTGAGCGTTTCTACTCTCGTCAATACGTAGTAGTTGAATTCTAGAGTGAAAGCATAACAACATTTATTGAATCAAGCAAGTACAAGCATGCATTTTATATAAAGTCCTAAGCACATTGAAGGGAAACACACAAAACGGTTGCTTAACTGGAGTCCAGGCCTTCGCCAGATATGCCAACGAAAATGGTTGTCAAATTGCTATTTGGCTTGATTTGCCTGTTGAAGAAAATTGTCTTCAAATTTCATGTCTGCCAAATGCTCTTGCTGACTCCACACATGAGTTTTCATGAATGCTCATTGGCAATTATGAGCACTCGTGTGGGATTACCGTTTTTCACGAAGTCTCACAGTTGAAAAACGGTTTTCACAGTTTTCTCCCTGTATCGAAAATGTCGCGTTACGTGCATGACGTTTCCGGCGAAGCTGTCTGTACGCCGAGTCAACGCGGGATTCGGTTTTTCAACCGTAATCCCGAAATCCTCCTTTACTGCAATCATGCACGACCGATTTCTCGGTCGTGCGGTTCTGTGTCCTGACGTGGGCAGTGCTGTATCTCCCAACGGAATCGGGGGGTGACGCTCCGTTTTGCCAGGGGTGACGCTCGGGGGTGGCGCTTTCGGGAGCGTCACCCTGACCCGGGCAGGAAAAACTAAAACCCTATCGGGATGGCATGCACCATTCGGGAGCCTAAACCCTAAAATCTTAGGGTTGAGGCTCCCGAATGGCATGCCATCCGTCTGGGGTTTATTTTTTTTGCCCTAGGCAGTTTGTCGTTTTGTCAAGACGGCTTTGTCGCTAGCGCGCCTGCCACGTCCCGTTGAGATATACCAGGCTGCCCACGCACAGAGCGATCATTGCACACAGTGCACGCTCGCAACAGTGCGAAGCACACGCGCGGGCCTGCGATCAGGACTCCACGTGCGGGTCCTGATATTTCCGCGCAGTTGACCTTGACTGACGCGATGACTTTTCACGAGTCAAAATTTGACTCCTCGTAAACACTCGCGACTCTTCATGAATCTCGCTTCGTGGGGACTCGTGAAACACTCGTGAATCTTCATAATGCTCCCTCGCCATGAACACTAAATGAATACTCATGGAAATTCGTGATGCCTCGTCGTGAGCTTTCATGAATGAATATGAACTCGCCATGAATGCGAATGAAGTGAAGTGTGAAAATGAATGTGGGCAGACTGTTCGTGTGATGCGAACTGATATGCAGGCGGCTGCATGACGTGCAAAAATAGCATTTGCACTCAACCAACTCCCCCTCAAGCAGTTGCTTGCTTGCCTCCCAACCCCCCCTTCATGCGTGAGCCTAGTTAAGGGTCATGCCACACAGCTTGGCACAACGCCAGTGGGGTTCTTCAGCCAGACGCTTCGTGAAAAAATCTGCTGGCTGCTGCTGAGTCTTCACGTAGATGGGCTGAATGGTTCCCCTCTGCACTTCCTTGCGCAGCCAATGCCATTTGATCTGCATGTGCTTGGTGACCCCGTGCAGCACAGCGTTCTTGGACACCGCAATGGCACTGGAGTTGTCACAAAACAGTGGAGTACCAGTTTTCTGCTCCAACAGCTTCCTCAGCCAAATCAGTTCCTTCGCTGCATGATACATTGCCATGTACTCAGCTTCAGCAGATGGACCCGCCGTTTCTACCTGTTTCTTTGACCTCCAGCTCACGGGCCCACCTCCAATCATACACACATACCCTCCAACTGAGGACATGAATTCCTTTTCTGAGGCCCATGATGCATCTGAGAAATCTGTGAGGAACAACTCCCTTTCTCCAAGATACTCCTCCTTCTCATTGAGGACCTCGACTCCCTTACTGCTTCCTTTGAGCCGCAGCTGAGTATTGAACTCCAACGGTAGAATAGGATTTCAAGTACTTGATGATGCGCTCAGCTGCATCCACCTGCTCCTCGGTGGGATTTTGTACCACCCTAGCCAGCTGCCCCACTGCAAAAGAGACATCTGGCCTCGTGTGCACGGCTGCATAGAGCAAACTCCCCACCATTGACTGAAAGTGAGCCTGCTCCCGCTGATCCACCCCTTCATTCTCACCAGCCTTGACGAGTTTGAACTCGAATGGAAGTGGTGTGGCTATCTTCCTTCCGACCTCAACCTCATACTTGCTTCCCATGTCCTTGATGTACTTCTCCTGGTGCAGCTTCACCCATCCATTGCTGACATCCCTTTCAATGTGCATCCCAAGATAGTAGTTCGCCTCCCCCAAGGTCTTGCATTTGAAGTTTTGCATCAGCTTCTGCTGCACCTTCATCACTTCCTGCTTGCTGCTCCCAAACAAAAGGATGTCGTCCACGTACACCAGGAACATGACGAGGCTCTCCTTCTCCCCCATGAGGAAAAGACCCTCGTCACATGCACTCGCCCGGAAGCCTATCTCCTCTAGAACTGAAGACAGCTTCTTGTACCAGCAACGTGGTGCTTGTTTGAGGCCATAAATAGCCTTCTTCAGCTTGCACACACGCCCGGTACCGTCCTCATAACCCGGCGGCTGCGACATGAACACCTCTACATCTATCAGCCCATAGACAAAGGCTGTGGTGATATCCATCTGGACGATCACCCACCCACACACAGCTGCACCGGCGAGGAGAACACAGATTGTTGGCGTCTTTGCAGTTGCCGCAAACGTTTCCTTGAAGTCTTCCCTTTCCTTTTGCTGGTATCCCCTTGCAACCAGCCTGCTCTTGTAAACTGATACGGCTCCTTTGTTGTCAGTTCTAATCCTAGGAATCCAGCCAGAGTTTATGGCTTTCTTCCCCTCCGACAATGGCACCAACTCCCATGTCCCATTTTCCATTTGGCTGTTGTATTCCGCATCCATTGACGCAAACCACTTGTCCCTATCCGGTCCTTTGAGCGCTTCTTCCATGGTGAGCGGTTGAGTCGGTGCGGGTGCCATGAAGCAGTAGACTTCCTCCTCCTCTTCCTCATCAGAGTCACAGCTACTGTGGAGCACCAGCAATGCATCGTTTTGCTGCTGCTCTCCCCTTGCTCCTCCGTATTCCCTTAGCTTCAATGCGGCTACTCGCATCTGCCTTTCGATCATGGGCGAAAGAGCACGACCTGTGGGAGGGGTTTTGGTTTGGGTCCTTCTTTGGGGAAGAGAGGGAGAATCACACCGGTTATGGGTGAGGTTCTTCAGGTGTAGCCTTTGTCTCTACGTCCTTGACCACAGGAAGCTCTGCTGCACCCTCCTCTTCGGGTGCCGTTGCACCTTCCTCTTCTATCCACTCCTCCGCAGTAAACCCCATCGTTGCTTGCTCCAGCTGCTGCATGAGTTTCTCCTTTGGCTGCTTGGACCAGCTTCCGTAGGTGATGTCCTCCATGAATTTGACATCCCTGCTGTCAAACACCACTCCTCTGCTCGGCTCCCACAGCAGCCACCCCTTGCTTTCCGCTGTCAACCCCAAGTGCACACACCAAACAGCCGTTGCTCCCAACTTACTACGATGTGCCTTAGGGATGTGAGCCATTGCCATGCAGCCAAACACACGCAGCATATCAATGGGCGGCTTCCTCCCAAGCCACCTCTCCATGGGGACCCGTGACTCATCACCAACGTTGGTGAGCACCCGGTTCTTCACCACCGTGACGTGGCACACAGCATGTGGCCACTTGGAGTTTCCCAACCCGGATTCTATGAGGAGTGCGCGTGCCGTTTCCAACACCGTGCGATTGGCCAGTTCTGATACGCCGTTGGACTGCGGTGTGTATGAGGTGGTGAGTTCATGGATGATACCCTGCTTCTTCAACCATGTAGTCAGCTCCTCCCCAAGATACTCCCCACCCCGGTCGGTCCTAATCCGCATCACTTTATGCCCGGATTGCTTCTCCACCAACGGCAGCCAATCATCACGGATGGTGGATGACATATGATCCTTTTTCTTGATAGGATACGCCCAGGTGACTCTGCTCCAGTCGTCAACAATGGTGAGGAAATATTTCTCACCCCGTTCCCCTATCACCGGCAGCGGCCCCACCACATCCATGTGCACGAGCTCTAGAAGCTTCTTGCCGCCACCCTCGGTTGCATGAAACGGGAAGCGTGTGAACTTGCTCAGCATGCACGTTTCACACTTGTGAGGGACTGCTGCACCAATCAGCTTCAGCCCCTTGACCCCTTCCTCCTTCTGCAGTTGCTGCAGTGCGGGCATTGCAATATGCCCGAGGCGGCGGTGTGCTATCATCCAGTCCGTTTCACCACCCCATGCAGAAACCCTCAGCTCCTCTGCAACTACAGCATTGCACTCCCCCTGTGGACTGTTCCCCTAGCCCCATGAATGTCTTGGCACCATCGGTGGAGGTGCTGACCCCGCACTTGCCCAGCTTCCGTAGGGAGATCAGGTTGGCTTTCAGGTCGGGGACGAGTAACACATCGCTCAGCACCACCGGCTTGCCGTCTGCTCCTTTGAATGCAGCACGCCCCGCACCCGTCACCTTGAGAGCGTGGCCGGACGCCGACTTCACCTCGGCAATGGGTGCAGTTCCCACTTTGTCTAGGAGCTCGGCCCTTGGAGTCATGGTCCATGCCGCTCCCGTATCCAAGATCCACGTGTTGAGCAGGTGCAGCTCGTCTCCACCATGGGCGATCACCGCATCCTCTTCCGGCTCTCCAACATGGAAGAACTGTCCGGCTTCTCTCTCCTCGTGTTCAGCCGGTTCCTCATCGACGACCGCTCCGGCGCCGCTCCCATCTTGTGACCTGTTGGAGGGGGTCCACCAAGAGGGTTTAGTTCTGCATTTAAACCATAGGTGACCCACCTTCTCACAGTACCAGCACTTGCCATCCATTCTCCCAGGTCCCCTTCCTCCCCCTCGGCCACCTCGGTCTCCGCCACGTCCTCCTCCTCTACCGCCTTGTTGGTTGGAGTCCTCCTCATCCTTGGAGGCTCCTCTCCCTGCACCTTGCCATTTCTTGCCGCTACCCCTCCTTCCTCCTTGCATGGCATAGCTGCTGCTCCCCTCGTCACCTCCTCTCAGTTGACGCCTCCGGAAGTCCTCTTCAAGGATCTTGGTTCGGATCCACTCCAACGTCCACTGATCCTGGTTTTGGGGAAGGCTGAGGCCACTCGTGAAGATCATCCATGACTCCGGCAACAGCGACATCATCTTCATACACTTGGTTTGCTCGGGATAAGTGATTCCAGCGATGGCGAGCTTGGCGTAGAGTTCCCTCATCTTGTCCAACACGGGCTGGACGGGTTCTCCTTCACTGAGACGAAGGGTGGAGAGCTCCCTCTCCAACATGAGTGTGGCACCAACTGAGGTGGGGGCATGGAGGTTCTTGAGTACGGCCCATGCCTTGGGGCCACACTCGTCCTCCGGGAGTAAGTACATGATGTGTTGTCGTTGAGCAAGGTCCATGCTTTGAGATAAGATATAGTACCCCGCGGATGAGCGCTCGTCCCAATCACCTTGAAGCTCCGGGGCACTAGGTCGTTTTTCACTACCGATCATAAGCTTGAGGAGTCCTATCTGCCGAAAGTATAGCTGCATCTTCCAAGACCAGTCGTCATATCCTTCGCCACTGAGTTTGTCGACGGAGAAGTTTTTCAGTACCTCCCTTAGTAGTGGGCCCTAGCTCGTCCGGGCTGTCCTAGGCGCGGAAACTCCAGATTCCTGGCTACCACTGCTCGCGGGGGCTGAGTTCCCTTCTTCTCTTGGCGACCCCATCGTTGGATACGTCAAGAATGGCTAAGTACCAGCTATGATACCACGTGTTAACAGCTATAGCCTATGCGGAAGCGTTTAAAACTTCACTACAAGCTGAAGCTTAGCAACACTTAACTTCCCTTAAGGCCCTCCGAGAGTGACAACTTGTCACCTCCTAGCCAAGGGCCTAGAAAAACATATAAGGGAGTAGTTATGCTTGGCTCGCTTGCAGGGTGAGAGATCTGGTCGAGCAGCGTTTCGGCAGCACCATGTGAGCGTTTCTACTCTCGTCAATACGTAGTAGTAGAATTCCAGAGTGAAAGCATAACAGCATTTATTGAATCAAGCAAGTACAAGCATGCATTTTATATAAACTCCTAAGCACATTGAAGGGAAACACACAAAACGGTTGCTTAACTGGAGTCCAGGACTTCGCCAGATATGCCAAAGAAAACGGTTGTCGAACTACTGTAGAATTTGGCTTGATTTGCCTGTTGAAGAAAATTGTCTTCAAATTTCATGTCTGCCAAATGCTCTTGCTGACTCCACACATGAGTACTCATGAATGCTCGTTGGCAATTATGAGCACTCGTGTGGAATTACCGTTTTTCACGAAGTCTCACACTTGAAAAACGGTTTTCACCGTTTTCTCCCTGTATCGATATGTTGCGTTACGCGCACGACGTTTCCGGCGAAGCTGCTTGTACACCAAGTCAACGCGGAATTCAGTTTTTCAACCGTAATCCCGAAATCGTCCTTTACTGCAATCATGCACGACCGATTTCCCGGTCGTGCGGTACTGTGTCGTGACGTGGGCAGTGCTGCGCGTGGGCATGGCGATCATTCGCCCTGTTCTGTTGCGATCGTGCCAACAGTGCACGCTCGCAACAGTGCGAAGCACACGCGCGGGCCTGCGGGCCCACACGCACGATCAGGACTCCACGCGCGGGTCCTGATATTTCCGCGCAGTTGACCTTGACTGACGCGATGACTTCTCACGAGTCAAAATTTGACTCCTCGTGAACACTCACGACTCTTCATGAATCTTGCTTCGTGGGGACTGGTGAAACACCCGTGAATCTTCATAATGCTCCCTCGCCATGAACACTAAATGAATACTCATGGAAATTGCGATGCCTCGTCGTGAGCTTTCATGAATGAATATGAACTAGCCATGAATGCGAATGAATTGAAGTGTGAAAATGAATGTGGGCGGACCGTTCGTGTGATGCGAAATGATATGCAGGCGGCTGCTTGACGTGCAAAAATAGCATTTGCACTCAACAACAAGTTGGAATTTGGAGCGTCGGATCGAGTTTCTCCTCAACGGCCAAGAGCGGACGCGAATTTCGACTAAGGGAGAAATACGCGACCTACAGAATTTGCGCTCGTCGATTCGACATTCGATTCGACTCGCAGTAAGTCGACCAGCACCTATAATTCATTTTTTTTCGTCGCGCATTTTCCTGCAAATCTTCAAATAGAGGGAAATAGAGATAATTTCGTACGGAAAATCGCGGAGTTACGTGCCGAGCATAAGCAGATACGTGCGGCGCTCCCACGACTCGAAAAACTCCTTGCGAACCAGTCGGCAACCGCCATAGGAGCAGCGAAACCGACAATTCTACCTGCGACAATGCCAGCAGCTACAGTTAATCTTGAAGCAGTGAAGCCGAGGCAACCAGAGGCGTTTGATCCTAGCGTGAAAGGGAGCGACGTCCGTCGATTTGTAGCTGTACTAGAAACATTCTTCGAAGCCGTTGGATGTGTCAGAATATTATGCTCTAGCATGTAATGGGGTGCTCTATAGCGAGTACAACCCTTCTAGGGTTTGCTATTTGTATTCTCATTCTTGCTAGTGCAACCCTCTTCTTTCTCTAAACTTTCACATGCTATCAGAGCAGGTCGATCCCCTTGGATCGATCCTGTGGGTGGGCTCACCACCTCGTTGCTTCCGCTGCAACTGCTACTACTACTCTCTGTGCCGCACGCCCTGTGGCGTGCGGCAATTTTTTCTTCCCGCCGTGCGCCCCGAGGCGCGCGGCGGTTTTCTGCCCGCCGTGCGCCCCGAGGCGCGCGGCGGTTCTCTGCCCGCTGTGCGCCCCGAGGCGCACGGCGGGCTTCTGCCCCGTCACTCAGCGCGTCGCCTTCGGGAGGCGCTGCGACGGGCGACGGGGACCCGCGCGCCACCCTTGCGGCCTCGAGCGCCTCCAGCGGCCCAGTCCCCGCCTCTTGCGGCCCCGTTGCCGCCCCTTTCGGCCCTTCCTCGACCCTGCCCCGGCCTCGCCCCGGCCATGCTGCGTCGCCAGTCGCGGCGCACCGGGGGCACGTGCACCGCCCCCCCCCCCCCCCCCCCCCCCCTTTTCTCGTCGCCTGTCGAGGCGACCCTCGGGGGCCGCATGCGTGAGGGGCGACCTGGGGGAGGGGGGCGAGCGCCGCCCCTTCTGCCGCCTATTTTGGCGCCTTGGGAGGCCGCGCGTCGGTCCCCCCTCCCCCCCCCCCCCCCCGTAACCTCCCTACCCGCCATCCCGCCCTGCCCTGTGTTAGGGTTTGGGGGTGGCGAGTAGGGGGTGGCGGGTGTGTGGTCTCCCCTGCTTCTCTTCCTCCTCTGTCTCCCACTGCTGCAGCTGCCGCTGAGGGGGGTGGGTGTGTGGGAGTCGACGGAGTGGTGCTATGGGGTGGGGTGTGAGTGAACCTAGGGGTGCAGTAGGGGGTGTGTGAGATGGGGGTGGGACAGTTTGGGGAGGTTGAAGGGGGTGGCCGCCGTAAAGCCAGCAGCTCCAGTCGCCCGTGAGACCGTTGCGCCAGTCGCCCGTGAGCCCGTTGCGCCAGTCGCCCATGAGCCCGTTGCTCCAGTCGCCCGTGAGTCCGTTGCTCGTCTGCCGCTACTTTTAGCCGCGGAGCCAGTTACTCCAGTAGCCCGTGTGCCAGTTTCTCCAGTTGCCAGTGTGCCAGTTGCTCCAATTGCTCCAGTTGCGCCGTGTGCTAGCAGCTTCAGCTGCCGCCCACTACCTCCTCTCCTCTCATAGTCCCTCCTCCTCCACACTTGCCCTCTGCGATAGCCTCTAGCTTTGCTTACATTTTTGAACTTTAAACTATTGCTTCTTGAACTTGTGCTCAGAATGTGTGGTAACATTGTGATCCTCCCTGAGCTTGTACTGCTTTGCTTGCTCTGCTGATTACACCCCACTTTGGCTATGGGGGTGTGTCAGAATATTATGCTCTAGCCTGTAGTGGGGTGCTCTATAGCGAGTACAACCCTTCTAGGGTTTGCTATTTGTATCCTCATTCTTGCTAGTGCAACCCTCTTCTTTCTCTAGACTTTCACAGGATGCACGACCCTCAACCAAGACGCAATGCGCATACGGCTCGCAACAACATTTTTACAAGGCCCGGCTCTAGAGTGGACCAACAACAAATTTGTCCAGGGCGAAGGTGTCAGAACATTATAGCTTATACATTTGTGTAGGCTGTAGTGGGGTAGCCCATAAGGGGTACAGCCCAATTAGGGTTAGTACTTGTACCCAACAATTTCATAGTTCATTCATTCTCGTTCTACTTTCCACATGGTATCGAGCAGGTTCCCTAGTGGAAACTGTTTTTAGGGCCCACCGACTTTTTTTTCCTGCCCGGGGCGCGTCCCGCTCCTGCCCGAAGCGCGCTTAGGGTCGCGCCTTCCCTAGCGGCCCCGTCGCGTCGCCCTTAACGGCCCGTCGCGCCGCCCTTAGCGGCCGCGTCGCGCCACCCTTTCGCGGCCCCGTCGCGCCGCCTCTTTCGCGGCCCCGTCGTACCGCCCTCAACGGCCCGTCGCCGCCCTCCCCCTGTGGCCCGTCGCCGCCCTCTCACTTGTGGCCCCGTCGCCGCCCCTACAGCGGCCCCGTCGCTGCCCTTGCAACGGCCGCGTCGCCGCCCTTACAGCGGCCCTGTCGCCGCCCCTGACGCTGCCTCGTCGCCGCCCTCACAGCGGCCCCGTCGCCGCCCTTATCAGCGGCCCCGCCGCCTCCTTTAGCGGCCCCGTCGTCGCTCTTCCAGCGGCCCCGCCGCCTCTTTCAGCGGCCCCGTCGCCGCCCTCCCCTTACGGCCCATCGCCGCCCTTACAGCGGCCCCTTCGCCGCCCTTTCAGCAGCCCCGCCGCCTTCTTCGGCGGCCCCGTCGCCACCCCTGCAGCGGCCTCGACGTCGCCCCTTCAGCAGCCCTCCCGACGCCGCCTTTGCTGGCCACGTCGCCGCTCCACCCGGCCCCGCCACCGTCCCCACGCGGCCCCGCCGAGTCGCTGAGCCGCTGGCGCCGCAGAGCTGCTGCCGAGCCGCCCGAGCCACCCGAGCCGCCCGAGCCGCCGCGCCACCTGAGCCGCCCGAGCCGCCCAAGCCGCCCGTGCCGCCGAGCCGCCCGAGCCGCCCGAGTCGCCGAGGCGCAGTTGCTGCCGAGCCGCCGTACCGCCGAGCCGCCCGGGCCGCCCGAGCCGCCGAGTCGCTGTGCCGCTGAGCTGCAGTTCCTGCCGAGCCGCCGAGCCGCCGAGCCGCCCGAGCCGCCCTGTCCGGTAAGAGCAGTGCCTCTATCACTGCACTGCCCTTACCCCATTGTTCGCGCTGCTAGTCTACTGCTGTCATGGCTACCCCTATTGTCCTCGCTTTTGACGCTGAGGGTCGGGCCATTGACTTTGACGTCTAGGTAGATGACCTGCAACTTTCCCTATAGTGCGATAGGGTAGACGGTCTCTCCCTCTTTGACCTCACTTCTGGTGCCTCTCCTGCCCCTGCTACTGATGCTGACGCCACTGTTCGCTCACAGTGGGCCACACGCGATGTTGCTGCACGTCTTGCTGTGCGTCGCCACCTGCCTACCTCTGAGCGTGCGCACTTTAACCAGTATAAGAGTGCTCAGACCTTGTACGATGCTGTAGTTGCACGCTACTCCTCCCCTTCCACTACTGCACTGAGCCGCCTCATGCTACCGTACCTCTTCCCTGACCTTGCTGCCTTTCCCACAGTCGCTGACCTCATTACGCACCTCCGCACTAGTGACACTCACTACCGCGCTGCGCTTCCTGCCGAGTTCTGCGCCAAGAACCCCCCCCCCCATATACATCACCCTCTACTACATAGTCACCTGCCTCCTTGACTCTCTCCACGTAGTCAGGGACCACTTCCTCTCTGTTTGCCCCACCACTCTCACCGTTGACCTCCTCGAGAAGGCCCTCCTAGTAGAAGAGAAGAGCATAGTCACTGTAGGAGCCTCTCGTGGTGACCCTCGCACCCCCATCTTTGAGGGGTGTTCCCCCTCCCACCTTTTGCCCTCTGTTGCCTCTGCTGCTGCGGCCGACTTTGTTGGTTTAGAGTCGGTCGGCGCGGCGTCTGCCCTGAGCGGGAGACGCCGCACCGGCAAGGGCAAGGGGGGCAAGGGCGCTGGAGGGGCTGGCGGGGGTGGCGGAGGTGGCGGTGGAGGCAGTGGAGGGGGTGAGGGTGGTGGTGGGAGTGGTGGCGGGGGTGGGGGTGTCGGTGGCGGCAGTGGAGGCGGAGGCGGCGGCGGCGGTGGCGGTGGGAGCGGAGGTGGCGGAGGTGGCGGCGGTGGAGGAGGAGGCGGCGGAGGAGGTGGAGCTGGTCGGGGTGGCGCTGCGCAGAGGGTCGGCTCCGGTAGTGGTCAGCGCCAGCAGCAGCAGCGCACTCGTGACATCCCCCACCCTTAGCAGCTCCGTGAGTGGTACGCTGCACGCCAGCGGGGTAGGGGTACTGGTCCGTGCACCTACGTCCTACGCACCGGCGACCGCGCGGGTGAGCAGTGCGGGGGGTGCGCACTCCACCGAGCGCTGCTTTGGCCTCCTGACGGACGCTTGGCGTCACCAGTTCCCTGAGGCCACTGAGATCCCTCGCTGGGGCGAGCTGTCTAGGGCGGGGGTAGCTACCTTTGACCTTGAATTTGATGCTATTCTTGCTGCCATGTATGCTGTGACTATTAGTGATGAGGGTGACTGTTACCGGTGTTTTCCGCCCGACCCGGGCATTGAGACTGCTGCTCTAGGTGCTGGTGAGGCTGCTGCTCTAGGTGCTAGCGAGGATGCTGCTCTAGGTGCTGGTACGTCGGCTTCCTCAGGTGCTGGTGAGTCTCCGCTCTCAGGTACTGCGTCGGCTTCGGCCACCCACACCTTCACGCTTGACTCGGGGGCTTCTCGCTCCTTCTTTCGAGACCGCACCACAACCACGCCGCTTGGTCGGCCAGTCGCAGTCTCTCTGGCAGACCCCTCTGGGGGTCCTGTCCTTGCTCACTTCTCCACTGTCCTCCCGTGTCCGGCGGCCCCCTCTGGCACCGTGTCTGGTCTTTACCTCCCCTCGTTCTCTACAAACTTGGTGAGTGGTGCTGACCTGCAGGATGCGGGGGTTCACCACTTCACTCCTGCGAGTCAGCGGGTGACCCACTGCACGGACGCTAGGACAGGCCGACACCTGGCCACGTTTACACGTCGGCCGGGGTCGAGCCTGTACACACTAACCACTGCATCTCCTACATTCACTGCGTCTAGTCAGGCAGCTGCGTCGGGTCAGGTGTTTGCTGCAGCGTCCAGGTCTGGTCCTGAGTCTGCCCCCTGCTCGTGTCGCCTCCTGTCTCACGAGACTCTCCTCTGGCACCACCGCCTTGGTCACCCCTCCCTGCTTCGTCTCCGAGGCATGGCCTCCCGTGTCCTTGTCCCTGGTCTTCCCCGGTCCCTCCCTCCCCTTCCTCCGGGGCCTGCCCCTGCCTCCGTCCCCTGTGTCGAGGGGCGGCAGCGGGCTGCCCCTCACTCCTCCCAGTTTCCTCCGACAGAGGCCCCGCTGCAACGCTTCACATGGACGTGTGGGGCCCGGCCCGCGTCCGTGGACAGGGTCACGAGCGCTACTTCCTACTGGTGGTTGACGACTACTCGCGTTACACCACAGTCTTCCCCTTGCGTAGCAAGGCTGATGTCACTGAGGTGTTGATCGACTGGATCCGCGCAGCTCGTCTCCAGCTCAGGCAGAGCTTCGGCTCGGACTTTCCTGTTCTGCGTCTGCACTCTGACAGAGGCGGAGAGTTCTCCTCTGGCCTTCTGCGAGCCTACTGTCGTGCACGAGGCATCCGCCAGAACTTCACGCTTCCGGACTCTCCACAGCAAAATGGGATTGCTGAGCGCCGCATTGGCATGGTCATGGACGTCGCCCGTACGTCCATGATGCATGTGGCTGCCCCCCATTTTCTGTGGCCGTTTGCGGTTCGGTACGCGGCGCATCAGATCAACCTTCACCCTAGGGTCTCCATGCCGGAGACCTCCCCAGCTTTGCTGTGGACGGGGAAGGTTGGCGATGCGTCTCCATTCCGTGTCTGGGGATCTCGGGCGTTTGTCCGCGACTTGTCTGCAGATAAGCTGTCCCCTCGTGCTGCTCCTTGCGTCTTCCTAGGCTTCCCCCCTGACGCGCCAGGGTGGCAGTTCTACCACCCCACCTCTCGGCGTGTTCTGTCCTCCCAGGACGTCACGTTTGATGAGTCGGTCCCCTACTACCGCCTCTTCCCCTACCGCACCCCGTCCCTCCCCCCGCCCCCGCTCTTCCTTGTACCAGGTCCCCCTTTGGTAGACCCCCTACCCCCTCAGGGTCCGTCCCCTTCAGGTGTGTCCCAGGTAGACGCAGTCGAGCCTGTCGAGGTCACTGGTGACTCTGGTGCTGCTGAGGGTGCTGAGCCTGGGGGTGCTGACTCTGGGGGTGCTGAGCCTGGGGGTGCTGAGCCTGGGGGTGCTGAGCCTGGGGGTGCTGACCCTGGGGGTGCTACGCCTGGGGGTGCTATGCCTGGGGGTGCTGACACTGGGGGTGCTGAGCCTGGGGGTGCTACGCCTGGAGGTGCTGTGCCTGGGGGTTCTGAGCTTGGAGGTGCTTCGCCTGGAGGTTCTCTGGGTGCTTCGTCTCGCCGGGAGCCACTCTCTCCACAGGAGCTGTTGCTGGTACTACAGACCCGGGCGTTGGAGCTGCCGCTGGCGCTGCGGACCCGGGCGTTGGAGCTGCCACTGGTACTACAGACCCGGGTGTTGGAGCTACCGCTGGTGCTGAGGACCCGGGTGGTGGAGCTGCCGCTGCTGCTGCGGACCCTGGGGCGAGTATTCCTGCTGACTCTGGTGTCGCTGCTCGGTCCCGGCCGTACTTCGTTCCGCTCCTGCAGCATGTTCTTGGTCAGCTCCCTCCTCCTTGTCCTCCTCTCTCCTTAGCGTGTCCTCCGTCTGTCCGGCTGCAGTCGCAGCTACCGTCTGCCTCCTCTCTCCTTGGTCCTGCTCCTTACACTGGTCCGACTGGAGGTCTTACTGAGCGTCATGAGCCTGAGTCTCGCCCTGCGTCACCTTTCCGCACTGCTCTCTCTAGCAGTCGTGTCCAGCGTCAGAGTCTTCCTGTTGTCCTAGGCACTCACCGGATGGCGCTTCGTCCGTCCACTGCTCCACAGCGTGTCCCACTGCCGTCTCCTCCTACTTCTTCTCTTCCTGCTCTTGCTGACCCTGAGTCAGACTCTCTTCGTACTGCTAGTCCTACTGTCACGCGTCTCCTGGCTACTGTTGTCACTGACCCTTCCTTTGAGTCTGCTGCTGCGTCCGCCTTAGTTGCTGAGCTTGTCGACTTTGCTGCTCGCTGTCGTCTAGACTACGCTGCTAGCCTAGTTGCTGAGTCTGAGTCTGTCTATCCTCCGTTCGTCGGGGGTGAGTGTGCTCTTGGCACTGACGTCCTTGAGGACAGGCAGGAGGAGTTTGAGTGCTTTGCTGCCGCTTTGCCCCATCTCGTGTCCATGCTTGTTGCCCCTGAGGGAGACCCGGATGCACCAGACATCCCGACCCCACGCTCTTACGCAGAGGCGATGGCCGGTCCCTACTCCTCTCAGTAGCAGTCAGCCATGGACACAGAGATGGCTTCCTGGAAGTCCACTGGCACCTACGTCGACGAGGTTCCCCCACTTGGGGCGAACATCGTCAGTGGCATGTGGATTTTCAGGGTGAAGCGGCCATCGGGCTCTCCGTCTGTCTTCAAGGCGCGTTACAATGCACGAGGCTTCAGTCAGCGAGAGGGAGTTGACTTCTTCCAGACCTTCTCCCCGACCCCGAAGATGACCACTCTTCGGGTTCTGCTGCACGTCGCCGCTCAGCGTGACTACGAGCTCCACTCGCTTGACTTCAGCACTGCTTTCCTGCAGGGCAGCCTGCACGAGGAGATCTGGCTGCGCCGTCCACCTGGCTTCACTGGGTCGTTCCCTCCTGGTACCCAGTGGAGCCTCCGACAGCCAGTCTACGGTCTCCGCCTAGCGCCTCGTGAGTGGCACGATACACTGAGGACTACGCTTGCGGCTCTTGGGTTCGCGCCTTCTACTGCTGACCCGTCGCTGTTTCTACGCACCGACACCTCACTGTCGCCGTTCTACGTCCTTGTGTACGTCGACGACTTGGTCTTTGCTACTGCTGACACTGTGGCACTCGCCCACGTGAAGTCGGAGCTGCAAAATAGACACACGTGCACAGACCTGGGTGAACTGACAAGCTATCTTGGCTTGCGGATCACCCGGGACAGAGCACGCCGCACCATCACCTTGACTCAGTCACACATGGTGCAGCAGGTCCTTCAGCGCTTCCGCTTCACGTACTCCTCGCCTCAGCCCACTCCTCTGCCTACCGGTCACTCGCTCTCAGCTCTACCTTCGGATGAGTCCGTAGAGCCGAGTGGCCCGTATCCAGAGCTTGTGGGTTGCCTCATGTACCTGATGACCTGCACTCGACCAGACCTTGCATACCCTCTCAGCATTCTTGCACGCTATGTCGCTCCCGGCCGTCACCGGAAGGAGCACATGGATGCAGCTAAGAGGGTGTTGCGCTACTTGTGCAGTATGTCGGGCATGGGGCTAGTGCTTGGAGGGCGAGTCCCAGTTGTTCTCACTGGGCACTCAGACGCTTCTTGGGCAGACGACCAGGCTACTCAGCGGTCGTCTCAGGGTTACTCCTTCTGTCTTGGCTCTGGTTCTGTTTCTTGGTGTTCTACTCGCTCTTCCTCTGTTCTCAGCTCCAGTTGTGAGGCTGAGATCTACGCCACAGCCATGGCGGCTAAGGAGCTACGCTGGCTCACCTACTTGCTAACCGACCTTGGAGAGCAGCCTCGTTCTCCTCCAGTGCTGTACGTCGACAACAAGGCAGCCATTGCCTTGTGTGAGGAGCACAGACTGGAGCACAGAACGAAGCACATTGCTCTGCGTTACTTCCTTGCTCGAGAGCTGCAGCAGCGTGGTCAGCTTCGCCTGCGTTACGTGGCCTCTGAGGCCAACACTGCTGATGTGTTCACCAAGGCGCTTCAGCCTTGTGACCATCAGCGCTTTTGCACTCTTCTAGGCCTTGTGCCTACAGGACCTCACTTGCTTACTTCTTGAGTGTGTTTGTACTGTGATCTCTATATATATACCTGCATGTTTACTCTTGTTAGGTTGTGATCATTGTACCTTTTGCTCTATTATAAACCTGCATGTGAACTGGTCTTGTGACCACTTGCTTGTGCTCAGAATTTGTGTGGTATCCTTGAGATCCACCCTGAGCTTGTTTTGTCTTGCTTTGCCTTGACTGGTCTTGTGACCTCTAGATCTCCCCCACTTTGCCTATGGGGGTGTGTCAAACATTATATATGTTGTGTTAGTTTAGGCTACAGTGGGTTAGCCTATAGGGGGTACACAATTCTAGGGTTAGGTTTTGACCTATTTGTACCCAACCATCATTCTAGTCAATCATTCCTGTTTCGTACTTCTGACATGCACGAGGAGATCTGGCTGCGCCGCCCACTTGGCTTCACTGGGACTTTTCCTCCTGGCACCCAGTGGAGCCTCCGGCGGCCAGTCTACGGTCTCCGCCAGGTACCGCGTGAGTGGCACGACACACTGAGGACTACACTTGCGGCTCTTGGGTTTGCTCCCTCTACTGCCAACCCGTCGCTGTTTCTGCGCACCGACACCTCTTTGCCGCCGTTCTACATCCTCGTGTACGTCGATGACTTGGTCTTTGCCACAGCTGACAGTGCTGGACTCGCCCATGTGAAGTCCGAGCTACAGAAGAGACACACGTGCACAGACGTGGGTGAACTGCGCAGCTACCTTGGCTTGCAGATCACTCGGGACAGAGCACGCCGCACCATTACCCTGACTCAGTCACACATGGTGCAGCAGGTCCTTCAGCGCTTCGGCTTCACGTACTCCTTGCCTCAGGCCACTCCTCTGCCTACTCGCCACTCGTTCTTAGCTCTGCCTTCGGATGAGTCCGTAGAGTCGAGTGACCCGTACCCAGAGCTTGTTGGCTGCCTCATGTACCTGATGACCTGCACACGACCTGACCTTGCATACCCTCTTAGCATTCTCGCACGCTATGTTGCTCCTGGGAGACACAGACCGGAGCACATGGCTGCAGCGAAGAGGGTGTTGCGCTACTTGTGCAGTACGTTGGGCATGGGGCTTGTGCTTGGAGGGCAGAGTCCAGTGGTCCTCACTGAGCACGCAGACGCTTCTTGGGCTGACGACCAGGCTACGCAGCGGTCGTCACAGAGTTACACCTTCAGCCTTGGTTCCGGCTCTGTTTCGTGGCGGGCTACTCGCTCGTCTTCTGTTCTCGGCTCGAGTTGTGAGGGTGAGATCTACGCAGGAGCCATGGCTGCACAGGAGCTTCGCTGGCTCACCTAATTGCTGACTGACCTCGGAGAGCCGCCTTGTTCTCCTCCAGTTCTGTACGTCGACAACAAGGCCATGCTGGCCTTGTGTCAGGAACAGAGACTGGAGCACAGAACGAAGCACATTGCTCTCCGCTACTTCCTTGCTCGTGAGTTGCAGCAGCGTGGTCAGCTGCGTCTTGCGTACGTGGCCTCAGAGGCCAACACTGCTGATATCTTCACCAAGGCGCTTGGACCTTGTGATCATCAGCGCTTCTGTACTCAGCTGGGTCTTGTGCCTGCCTTGCCTCACTTGCTCACCTCTTGACCTTGTTTGTACTGTTTTATATATATATATATATATATACCCTTGCTCTTGCTTGTCTAGCCTTTATATATATGTACTCCTGCATGTGAACTGGCCGTGTGGCCTTGAACTTGTGCTCGGAATGTGTGGTGACTTTGTGATCCACCCTGAGCTTGCTTTGCTTTGCTTGACTGGTCTTGTGACCCCTTGTTCTCCCCCACTTTGCCTATGGGGGTGTGTCAGAACATTATAGCTTATACATTTGTGTACGTTGTAGTGGGGTAGCCCATAAGGGGTACAACCCAATTAGGGTTAGTACTTGTACCCAACTGTTTCATAGTTCATTCATTCTCGTTCTACTTTCCACAGAAAAGGACGTGGACGCAGTTTCGGGCAGCACTGATCGAACAGTTCGACTCGTTGAACAGTAGCTACTGCGGAACACGACGCAACAAGCCAAATAGTGGCATGGAGCGATCGGCACCACCCACGATTGCCGACCCGATGGAGAACGACAAGGACGATGCAACGCAGTGGCTAGCAAAAAAAGGGACGTGCGGATTTTTCGGCGCTACAGGACATCGTATATTGGCGTTTTGAAAAATGAAGAAAAGTCGTGCGGAGCTGAAGGGCAAGAATAGTGCGGCACCCCCAAAGCAGAAAATGGACAACGTGGCAACTTCGGAGAGGGCGAAAAAGGGAGAATATGATGGCGTGAATTTAAAACGTCATGACCAGCTGGCACCAGGGGAAATCGCAGAGACTAAAGGAGGATCCGCGAAACAAGACCCTGCACCGACCAGGAAACTCCAGCCGTACACCCCGACAAGTAAGAGTATGACTACTCGTGGGTTTCAAGCCTTTATTAAGGGAGAGTCAGAAATTAAACCGGTACCGGGTAATATGGGGACCCTACTCTGGAGCGCTAATAAGTGTCAAGCGTTCGGAGGAGTTAGTATTCTGTCCCAGCAGCTCTGATTAAAGGCTCCCTGTTCCCCATAGATGAAGCCTACACAGCTGCAAAGGCTTACGGGAAGGTTCCAGGCCAAGACGAAGCTGAATCGGCCTCGGATAAATCCTTCTCACCCTAATCAGTTGAAAACTGATATGGAGTCGGCAGCTTCGAGTTCAGGACGTAGGGGAGATATATTCGGCGTACCCTACGATCCAATAAGCGAGACCATCTACGGTTACTCGGAGCGGCAACAACCACTACTACTCGAGGTGATCTGCAACGGGCGACGTCTCCAGACACTAGTGGACAGCGGTGCGTCTCACTCGGTGTGTGACCGCGGGACGTTGGAGAAAATTGGAGAACCTTCGGAGGAGACCAAGTTCACGGCAACGATGGTGGACGGTACGAAACTTCCCATCCACGGCGAAGCATCATTGCAGTTGCACATAGGGGTGCTGAGGTGGAAGCCGACATTGCCGATCACGAACACCAAGGGTTTAGATTTTTTCTTGAGGCGAGATTTCCTGAAGCGGTTCAACCCCAAGATTGATTGGGTCAACAGGAAGGCATGCATCTACAACAACGGGAAACGACTGGAGCTACGAAGCTAGACGGATATAGGGAGTGTTCCTGAAACGACACTTGCATGGCTCGAACGAACGGTGAACAAGAGTAACACGGGTTACTTAGCACTGGTTATGGCAGCAGCAGAGGAGGAGAAGCCGAACACAGAGCTACCTGCAGCAGTGAAGGAGGTGTTGGAGCAGTACAAAGACATCATTCTAGACGAAATACCTGAAGGAGTAACTCCAGCGCGCACCCACGAGCACGAGATCATGGAGGAACCAGGTGCGAAACCCGTCTCATGTGCACCATATTGACTGAGTCCAACCGAACTGACAGACATGAAGAAGCAGATAGAGTATCTATTAGATAGAAAACTGATCCGCCCATCCACCTCTCCCTACGGTGCACCAGTTCTCTTCACTCCGAAACCAGATGGCAGTTTGCAGATGTGCATCGGCTACCGCGCAATGAACAAACAGAGAGTTCAAAACAAATACCCCATACCGCGCATCGATGACCTACTGGATGAACTGCGTGGTGCAACAGCGTTTTCGAAGCTGGACCTACGGTCGGGTTACTGGCAGATCAAGATGGCGGACAACTCCATCCACAAGACGGCGTTCCGTACCAAATACGGCTCCTACGAATACTTGGTGATGCCATTCGGACTCTGCAACGCACCAGCAACGTTTCAGGCGGAGATGAACCACATCCTACGGCCCCTGATGGACGAATGCGTGGTGGTGTACGTGGACGACATTCTCATCTACTCCAAGAACATAAAGGAGCACGTGGAGCATCTGCGGAAGGTATTTGAGATCCTGCGGAAGAACAATTTCTACGTGAAGCTATCAAAGAGCGACTTCGCCCTGAAGAAGGTGTAGTTTCTCGGGCACATGGTGAGGGCGTACACGTGGACCCGCGGAAAATCGAAGCCGTTAAGAAATGGAAAATACCGGAGAACGTGAAGGAGTTGCAGCAGTTCCTAGGCTTCGCCAACTACTACAACAGGTTTGTGTTGTAGTACACTAAGATAGCAGCACCACTGACCGACCTACTGAAAAAGGATATGCCCCACAAATGGAATACTCCTCATCAGCGAGCCATGGAGCAGCTACAGACAGCACTGACTACAACGCCAGTACTCATCTTACCCGACCGAGACAAGGTCTTCGTGGTGGAAGTAGACGCTAGTGACTAGGCAGTTGGAGCAGTACTAATGCAGGATCACGAACGCGGTTTGCAGCCCATCGCCTACCTCAATAAGAAGTTACGCGGAGCAGAACTAAACTACCCCATCCATGAAAAGGAAGCCTTAGCGATAGTCATAGCCTTCAAGGCGTGGAGGTGTTACCTAGAGGGAGCCAAGACTACAGTCTATACTGACCACTGCAATCTCAAATACCTGAAGTCGCAGCCGACGCTCTCACCACGACACGTGCGGTGGGTGGACTTCCTGGAAACTCACTTCCACTACGACATCGTCTACAAGCCCGGGCTACACAACAAAGCAGATGCATAGAGCCGCCCCGGTCATGTAGCAAGCATCCAGCTCGATGGGATGAACCCTCTGCTCAAGAGTCTATTCTAACATGGAAACTGCGTGGACGCAGAATTCGATACAGCACAGACTAAGAAGCTATTACAGTGGGAGAAAGAATAGCTGTAAGGAAGGGCACAAGAAAGATTTGGGTACCAAACTATGCCCCGCTCCGACAGATCCTACTGGAGGAGTTTCACAACGTACCATACTTGGGACATTTCGGGAGCAACAAGACATTAGCATGGATAGCGAAGTATAACTACTGGCTTGGGATGGCAACAGACGTCCAGCAGTTCGTCACGTCTTGCGACACTTTCCAGTGGATGAAGAGCAGGAAGAATAAAAAAGCAGGGTTACTCCATCCTCTACCTGTACCACAGCAGCCATGGAAAGTCGTTAGCCTCGACTTCATCACATGACTTCCTTCGACCTCACGAGGGCATGACACCATCCTCGTGGTGATCCAAAAGTTCTCAAAAATGGGTCACTTCATCCTGACCAACGCCACGGCTACAGCTGAAGCAACTGCTCGCCTCTTCTTCGACCACATCATCACCATCCACGCCATCCCCGCTACACTCATCTCAGACAGAGACCCAAAGTTCACTAGTAAGTACTGGAGAAAACTCATGGGATTGTTGGGGACTAAGCTTGCGATGTCTGCAGCATACCACCCCCAGACTGACGGACAGACAGAGCGACTCAATTGCGGAGATAACTGCTACAACGGGAGCTAGACTACGGGCTAGGCATGGGTGCTCGTGTGATCTCTGCGTTCGTTAGTCCTTAGTCGTTTTCCTTGTGCGCACACTACTTGCTAGTTCATGGGGAAAGTTGGCAAGAGTTCCACTAGGAAAAGTTCAGAACAATGGTACAATGAAGTTGGCATAGCAAGACTACATCAGAGCAAGCATTCAGGTGAGCCAGCTGCCAGTGCAGCTTGGTCGACCGCGTTCCTGCACGACTTGGTCGACCGCGCTCCAGCAAGGCAAAGTCGACGGCGTGCCAACGTCGCAGGTTGACGGCGTGCCAGCGTTGCTCACGTAGGACAGCAACGCACCCGCTTCGCAGGTGCGCGCAGATGATTGGCGTGCAGAGTCTCATCACCTGCACAGCGCACACACCACGTCAACCTTGCGCTGACGACTGCTTCTGATCCGCCACGACGACCTTGGGATACCACCACCGAGGTCGGGCTCGCCAACTTCGCCTGGGCGACCGTCGCACTCCTCCGCAGCACTTCGTCACCCAGGTAACCTGGTCGACCGAGCAACCACGTCGACCAGCAGCTCCCGTACGTGCCCGTCGACCTCCCAAGTCGACGACCACCTCCATGTCGACCTCACTAGGACGACCACGCCCCTCGGCCGACCTCCTCCAGGTCGACGTCCCTTCTGGTCGACCAGCTCCACGTCGACCAGCACTCCTGGTCGACGTGCTCCTCGCTGACCAGCACAGTTGTCGGCCGACCACCCACGTCGGCCACCCGAAGTTGGCATCACGAAGTTGACGCCCCGCTACTCGACGCCCAACTGCTCGGCGTCCTGAGTCGAGGTCGACGTCGGCCCCTCCTTCGTCGACCACCAGGTCCAGTCGACCACCCGCAGGTCGACCAGCAGTCCGTCAGCCGACCGCCGAAGTCGGCTTCCCCAAGTTGACGTCACCAAGTTGACGTCCTCCGCAGGTCGACTCCCAAGTCGACCTCCCTGAAGTCGGCGCCACCCTGAGGTCGGCGCCCGTGCACTGGTCCCCGTAAAGGTCGACCTCCTCGTCAACCAGCTCGCCCACTGCTGCAGGTCGGCTGCTCTCCACAGACCCGACCACGAAGACGGCTCCGCCCAAGCGAGGACAGGACCAACACACAACTCCCGTTGACACTCCCCTGCCGCGTTCACGCTTGGGCCCCCAGCCCACACGGCAGTACTCCTCGGAGAAAAGCCGAGCGGCGTGCACACAAGACACAGCACGCCGATCACCGCACCAGCCATGCAAGAGGCCATGGCACCTACTGCTGCACGTCGTCGAATTCGTTGCCCACGTCGGCCAAGTGCACCTGGCCGATGGCGACGGAGCACCGGTTGAAGGCCAGATAGTGCAGCGCCTTCGTCAGGAAGTCGGCCGGCTGCTCGGCGGTCGGGATGTACTGCAGCGAGAACTTCCCGCGCTTCACCATGTGCTGCAGCCAGGCCTGTCGACGCTCCATGTGCTTGAGGTTGCCCGTCAACCCCATGCCCTCGGCGACTGTGATAGCCGACTTGTTGTCCACTCGTAGGACAGTCGGCTTCCCGGCGTCCAGCTGCCGGAACTCGGCGAGGAGGAAGCGAAGGCGGTGTCCCTCCTTGCCAGCTTCAGTGGCCGCCACGTACTCCGACTCGGTCGACGACAACGTCGCGCACTTGATGCGCTGGCTCGACCAGGAGACTGCGGCCCCTCCGTAGATGAACACGTAGCCGTCCGTGCTCGTCCTGTTCTGCTTGTCACCGGCGTCGTCAGCGTCCACGTAGCTGACCAGCTCCAGCGACTCAGGCCCACCGCCGAACTCCAGAGCGGTGACACGTGTGTTGGCGAGGTAGGCGAGGCAGCGACCGACCTCACGCCAGTGCTGGTCGCTCCTCACCGTGAGGCCGCTCCCCAGCTTGCCGCAGGCGAAGGCGATGTCCGGCCTCGTCGTCGTCGCCGCAAACTGCAGCGAGCCGACCTTCTGCCGGTACTCCTCCTCCTGTCTCTCCTGCGCATCCTTGCGTCGAAGGTGTCTTCGGGGTGCGCCCGGTCTGCTCCTCGTCGATGAAGCGCCTACGCAGCTTGTCGGCGTAGCCCCGCTGGTGCAGCCACAGCTTCCTCGCCGACCTGTCGCGCACGATCTCCAGCCCAAGGTACTTTTGCACCGGCGAGATCTCACGCAGCTCGAAGGCGGACTCCAGCAGCTCCTTCAGCATCTCGGTGCTGCTGCTGGCGGCAAGCAGGTCGTCGACGTAGACCAGCACCCAGCAGGCCACTCCATCCTTTCCGACCTTGAAGTAAACAGCCTCGTTGACCTGGCTCTTCTTCCACCCGGCGCCGACCAGCACATCGTTCAGCGCCAAGTACCACAATAGCGGCGACTGCTTCAGCCCGTACAGGCTCTTCAGCAGCTTGCACACCCGGCCGGTCCCGTCGTTGAAGTAGTCCGGCTGGGACATGTACAGCACCCGATCGAGCTTGCTCTGCAGGAAGGCGTTCTTCATGTCGAGCTGCATCAGGTTAACGTCGAGGACGGCGACAATGTTGAGGAAGATCCTGAGCGTGACGTAGCTGCCCACCGGCGTCTCGTCGTAGTCGGCGCCGTACACCTGTGTGAAGCCCTTCACGACCAACCTCGCCTTCTTGCGCTCGACGGTGTCGTCGACGTGGTACTTCGTCGTCAACACCCACCGGTTCTTCATGACGTTCACCCCCGGCGGGCGTTCGACCAGCTCCTAAGTGCCCATGTTGATGAGGCTGCGAATCTCCTCCTCCATGGCGGCCTTCACCGCCGTGCCCTTCCAGCTTGCCAATGCCTCTTTCACCGTCATCGTCGAGATGTCCCAACGGTGCTCGGGGTGGGCTAGCATGTCGGGGTCGAGCTCTGGAAACTCCTCATCCTCCTCGGCATTGTCGTACAGCAGGTCGTCGTCATCATCGTCCACATCGTACACCGTGGTGAAGGCAGCGGGGACGAAGAAGTCAGGCTGCCTCCGAAGTCGGCCTGAACGCCGTGGTCCCGGCTGGACCTCCTCGGCGTCCCCTCCATCGTTGCTGTCCTCGCTGCCCTCAGCGTCCTGCTGTTCCTCAACCGGCGTCCCAGCCGAGTGCTCCCCTGTGGTCGGCGTCTCAGCCGACTTCTCCCCTGTGGTCGGCTCCCCTGCTGGCTGCCCGGTCGCCGACTGCTCCGTAGTCAGCGTCACGGCTGCCTGCTCCTTTGTCGGCCGCTGCTCCTCGTCCTGCTTCTCGACCTGCTCCTCACCTGTCGACGTCAACTGCAATCCCACTTCGACCTGCCGCTCATCACGTCGGCCACCGGCGATGCACTTGGCAGAAGGCGACGTCCCACTACTCCCCTCATCGCCGGAGGCCGACACCGAGGTCAGCCCACGCAGGTCGGCCACGAGGGGAGGGGCAGGGGTCGGAGGGGGAGGGGTAGAGGGGCGGACGTCCTCGACGTCCTCAGTAGCAAGCTCACCGACGTCGGCAAGCAGCGGCAGCGTCGCGGACGAGGTGTCAGAGGGCGGGGTGGACGACGAGTGGCCGGACACCGGCCCATGCTCCGTCTTCCACTCGGCCAGCGACATCTCCTCGTAAAACACCACGTCCGACGTGGTGACCACCCGGTCGGTGTCGACGTCGAGGAGCTCCCAGCCCTTGCTCGCCGCCGACACTCCAAGGTGCAGGCCCCACCTGGCCTTTGGCTTCAGCTTCCCACCACGCTGCTGCTCAGGGACAAGGAACTGCACCATGCAACCCCACACCCGCGCCAGCGACAAGTCGGGCTTCTCCCCGGTCAGCAGCTGGTACGGCGTCGTCCCCGGAGACAGCGCCGACCTCTCAAGGCAGTTGCGGACCCAGACGGCCTGCCGCAGAGCGAGGTGCCACCAGTGGTGCTGCACACCCATGTGCAGCAGCATCGTCCGCACCGACTCCACCACCGTCCTCATCTCCCGCTCCGCCATGCCGTTCTGCTGCGGGTTGTATGGGCAGGTCAGGTCGTGGACGATCCCCTTGCTGTTCACGAAGTCGGTGAACTGCTTCCCGAGGAACTCCCCTCCCCGGTCAGAGCGCAGCATCAACACCGACTTCTTCGTCTGCCACTCAGCCACCGCCAGCCACTGCACGAACACCGGCAACGCATCTGACTTCTTGGCGACTGGCTTCACCCATACGTAGCGGGTCTTGCGGTCCTTCAGCAGCAAGAAGTACAGGCTGCCATCCTTGGCAGCCACGCGGAACGGCCCGCACAGGTCGATGTGCACGAGGGCCAGCACGTCGTCGGCGTCGGAGCCTTGGTCGGGGAAGGTGTGCCGCGCCAGTTTCCCGCCGACGCACGAGACACACGGGGAGTCGGCGTCCGTCGCCGACTTGAGGTCCAGCCCAATGGCGACCTCGTTCTTCGCCGAGCTCCGTATGGTGTCCATGCCGACATGTGCAAGCCGCGCATGCATCTGGTGCGGTGTCGACTTCGTCTTCGAGGAAATCGCGCGCAGAGCCACAACCTTTGTCGTGGGCGACGTCGACCTCGTTGAGCAGGGACGCAGGTCGGTGCAGAGGACACGCCCGGAGTACGTTGCCCGACCGAGCACCACTCCGGCTGCAAAGACGAGCACCATTCCCTCTCCGTCCTCCTGTAGCTTCACGCCGTGCTCCTTCAGCTGGCCAGACGACAGCAGGTTGGCCCGCACACCCGGGACATACAGTACGTCGGGGATGAGTACCTGCTTCCCGGCCTCCCCTTGTAGGGCGACGGTGCCACGGCCCTGTACGTCCTGCAGCTCCCCATTGAAGCCGCGCACATGCTTGATGGCGCCGCTCGGCTGCAGGTTGATGAAGGCTTCCTTCGTCCCCATCAGGTGGTGGGAGCAACCGCTTTCGAGCAGGACCACCGCCGGGTTCGCCTGCACAGCTGGTGCCACCGCCTGGAAGTCCTCTCCGGCCTCCGGCGCTAGCGAAACGGTCGGCTCCACGACGCCGACCAGCAAGCACAACGCCGTCTTGTCGTCCCGCGCCTTGCTGTCAGCAGGGGAGTCGGCGTCCTTCGCCGAAGTCGACGTCTTGGTCAACTGCTTCTCCTTGCGCGGCCGGTTTCCTCCTCGACGAGGACGACGACTGCTCGACCTCCCGCGGCCGCCCTTGTCGTCATCATCGGAGTCACTGCGGTCGGGACACTCGAAGGAGAGGTGATCGGGGCTGTGGCAGATCCAGCACTCCCGACGTCGACCTCCTCCTCCTCGACCGCCATCCTTGGTCGACTTCTTGTCGACCTCCTTGGTTGACTTCCAGCCACCGCTCCCGCCGCCACCAGACTGTCCGCGCTGTTCTGGTCGGCCTCCTTGCTTCGCCGGGGCGACGAAGTTGGCCTGCGCCAAGAGTTCCTGTGACCGCTCAGCCTCCTGCATTGTCAGATTTATATGACATAGTTGCTGTAGGCTATAGTGGGGTAGCACATATGGGGTACAGGGTTTCTAGGGTTGTATTTGTACCCAATCTTTCCTTAGTCATTTCATTCCTGCTTACTCATTTCACATGGTATAGAGCGGGTTCCCTGTGGAACTCTGCCTAGGGCCCACCGAAGCGCGCCCCGAGGCGCGCTCAACTTTTTTTTCCGCTATCGAGCGACCCTCCGTGTCGCCTCCCTCCCACACGCGGCCCAGCCGCCCGCTAAGTCGCGGCCCCAGCCGCCCGCTACGATCGCGGCCCCAGCCGCCTGCTCGACGCGGCCCCCAGCCGCCTGCTCGACGCGGCCCCCAGCCGCCTGCTCGACGCGGCCCTGCCGCCCGCTACGCCGCGGCCGCCGCCCACTACGATCGCGGCCCCGGCCGCCTGTTCGACCGCGGCCCCGCCGCCCGCTCCTGTCGCGGCCCCCAGCCGCCTGCTCGACGCGGCCCCCAGCCGCCTGCTCGACGCGGCCCTGCCGCCCGCTACGCCGCGGCCGCCGCCCACTACGATCGCGGCCCCGGCCGCCTGCTACGACCGCGGCCCCAGCCGCCTGTTCGACCGCGGCCCCGCCGCCCGCTCCTGTCGCGGCCCCGGCTGCCTGCTCGCACGGCCTCGCCGCCCGCTACTACCGCGGCCCCGGCCGCCTGCTCGACCGCGGCCCCCCCCCCAGCCGCCTGTTCGACCGCGGCCCCGCTGCCCGCTACTGTCGCGGCCCCGGCCGCCTGCTAGCGCGGCCTCGCCGCCCTCTACTACCGCGGCCCCGGCCGCCTGCTTGCACGGCCCCGCCGCCTGCTACGACCGCGGCGCCAGCCGCCTGTTCGACCGCGGCCCCGCCGCCTACTACCGTAGCGGCCCCGGCCGTCTTCTCGCGCGGCCCCGCCGCCCACCTACTACCGGGAGCCGAGCCGCCCTGCAGCCGAGCCGCTCGGGAGCCGAGCCGCCCTGCACCCGAGCCGCCCTGTCGCCGAGCCGCCCGGGAGCCGAGCCGCCCTGCCCCCGAGCTGCCCTGCCGCCGAGCCGCCCGGGAGCCGAGCCGCCCTGCGCCCGAGCCGCCCAGCACCCGAGCCGCCAGGTCGCTGAGCCGCCTTTCTGCATACCTACTCGACCTGCCCTGCCTGGTGAGCACAGTCCCACTGCCACTGCGAGCTCTTTCCCTACTGCTTGCACTGCGTCGCTGTCGTCGCCATGGCTACCCCTAGTGTCCTAGCTTTTGACGCTGAGGGTCGCGCCATTGATTTTGAGGTCTGGTTAGACGACTTGCAGCTGTTCTTACAGTGCGACAGAACTGACGACCTTTCTCTCTTTGACCTCACCTCTGGCGCCTCTCCTGCTCCTGCTGCTGATGCTGATCCCGCTGTCCGCTCTAAGTGGGCCACCCGCGATGCTGCTGCACGTCTTGCTGTGCGTCGCCACCTCCCTACCTCTGAGCGTGCGCACTTTAGTCAGTACAAGAGTGCTCAGACCTTGTACGACGCTGTAGTTGCGCGCTACTCCTCCCCTGCCACTGCTGCACTGAGCCGTCTCATGCTTCCCTACCTCTTTCCTGACCTCTCTGCCTTTCCCACTGT
This sequence comes from Closterium sp. NIES-65, assembly GCA_948144175.1. Classification (NCBI taxonomy): domain Eukaryota; kingdom Viridiplantae; phylum Streptophyta; class Zygnematophyceae; order Desmidiales; family Closteriaceae; genus Closterium; species Closterium sp. NIES-65. Next base: position 69,653 of record CANXME010002183.1, read on the forward strand.
CGCTGACCTCATTACGCACCTCCGCACTAGTGACACTCGCTACCGCGCCGCCCTTCCTGCTGAGTTCTGCGCTAAGAACCCCCCCCCCATGTACATCGCTCTCTACTACGTAGTCGCGCGCCTCCCTGACTCCCTTCGAGTCGTCAGGGACCACTTTCTCGCAGTCTGTCCCACCACCCTCACCGTCGACCTCCTCGAGAAGGCCCTCCTTGCAGCGGAGAAGAGCATAGTCGCTGTAGGTGCTTCTCGTGGTGACCCTCGCACCCCCATCTTTGAGGGGTGCTCTCCTTCCCCCTTGCTGCCCTCTGTTGCCTCTGCTGCTGCTGCCGACCTGCTTGGTCTTGAGTCGGTCGGCGCGGCGTCTGCCCCTAGTGGGAGACGTCGCTCCAGCAAGGGCAAGGGGGGCAAGGGCGCGGGTGGAGCTGGAGGGGGCGGTGGCGGTGGCGGCGGTGGCGGCGGAGGGAGTGGGGGTGGCGGCGGGACTAGTGGCGGGGGTGGTGGTGGTGGTGGTGGCAGCAGCGGCGGAGACGGTGGTGGTGGTGCCAGCGGTGGTGGTGGAGGCAGCGGCGGAGGTGGAGGCGGCGGAGGTGGAGGCGGTGGAGGCGGCAGCGGAGGAGGCAGTGGTGGTGGAGGAGGTGGAGCTGGTCGGGGTGGTACCCAGCAGCGTAGCGGCGGTGGTGGTGGCCAGCGCTCGCACCGGCAGCAGCAGCAGCGCTCGCGGGACATCCCTTCGCCTCAGCAGCTTCGTGAGTGGTACGCTGGGCGTCAGAGGGGTGGGGGTACTGGTCCCTGCACCTACGTTCTTCGTTCCGGCGACCGCGCGGGTGAGCAGTGTGGGGGTGCCCACGCCACCCAGCGCTGCTTTGGCCGCCTGACGGACGCCTGGCGTCAGCAGTTCCCTGGGGCTAGTGAGATCCCTCGCTGGGATGAGCTTCTCAGGGCTGGTGTAGCGATCTTTGATCTTGATTTTGATGCTATCCTTACTGCTATGTATGTTGTGGATTATAGTGAGGAGAATGAGGGTTACCGTTGTTTCCAGCCCGACCCGGGCATTGGTACTGCTGCGCTAGGTGCTTGTGAGGCTGCTGCTCTAGGTGCCAGTGCGTCTGCGCTCTCAGGTACTGGTGAGACTGCGCTCTCAGGTACTGCGTCGTCCTCGTCCTCCCTCACTTTCACACTTGACTCCGGAGCTTCTCGCTCCTTCTTTCGAGACCACACTACCCTTACGCCGCTCGGCCGGCCGGTTGCAGTCTCCCTTGCTGACCCCTCTGGAGGTCCTGTCCTGTCCCACTTCTCCACTGTCCTCCCGTGTCCGGCTGCCCCTTCGGGCACCCTGTCGGGTCTGTACCTTCCCTCGTTCTCCACGAACTTGGTGAGTGGAGCGGACCTGCAGGATGGGGGTGTTCACCAGTTCACTCCTGCGAGTCAGCGGGTGACCCACTGCACGGAGGCACGCACAGGCCGACACCTGGCCACGTTCTCGCGTCGGCCGGGGTCGAGTCTCTACACCCTGACCGTTGTGTCTCCTCCTGTCCCTGCGTCTGGTCAGGTGGCTGCGTCGGGTCAGGTACTTGCTGCTGCGTCCCGGTCAGGTCCTGAGTCTGCCCCCTGTTCTTGTCGCCTCCTGTCTCACGAGACTCTCCTGTGGCACCACCGTCTTGGCCACCCCTCCTTGCCCCGTCTTCGGAGCATGGCTTCCCGTGTCCTTGTCTCTGGTCTTCCCCAGTCTCTCCCTCCTCTCCCCTCCGGGCCAGGACCTTCCTGTGTCCCCTGTGTCGAGGGTCGCCTCCGGGCTACTCCTCACTCCTCCCACTTCCCCCCGACAGAGGCTCCCCTGCAGACGCTTCACATGGATGTGTGGGGCCCAGCCCCCGTCCGTGGGCAGGGTTACGAGCGCTACTTCCTGTTGGTGGTTGACGACTACTCGCGTTACACCACAGTCCTCCCCTTGCGCAGCAAGGGTGCGGTCACTGAGGTGCTGATCGACTGGATCCGCGAGGCTCGTCTCCAGCTCAGGAAGAGCTTCGGCTCGGACTTTCCTGTTCTGCGTCTGCACTCTGACAGAGGCGGAGAGTTCTCTTCTCGCCTTCTGCGAGACTACTGTCGTGCACGGGGGATCCGCCAGACCTTCACGCTTCCGGACTCACCACAGCAAAATGGGATTGCTGAGCGCCGCATTGGCATGGTCATGGATGTCGCTCGTACGTCCATGATGCATGCGGCTGCCCCCCATTTTCTGTGGCCGTTTGCGGTGAGGTACGCGGCGCATCAGCTCAACCTTCACCCCCGGGTCTCTCGGCCTGCGATGTCCCCAGTCTTGCTGTGGACGGGGAAGGTTGGCGATGCGTCTGTGTTCCGTGTCTGGGGATCTCGGGCGTTTGTCCGCGACTTGTCTGCGGACAAGCTGTCCCCTCGTGCTGCTCCCTGTGTCTTCCTTGGCTTCCCCACTGACGCCCCAGGGTGGCAGTTTTACCACCCCTCCTCTCGTCGTGTTCTGTCCTCCCAGGACGTTACGTTCGACGAGTCAGTCCCCTTCTACCGTCTCTTCCCCTACCGCACTCCTTCCCTCCCCCCTCCCCCGGACTTCCTTGTGCCGGTTCCCCCCCCGGTAGACCCCCTCCCCCCCTCAGGTTCCTGCCCCCTCAGGTGTGTCCCAGGTAGACGCCGTTGACCCGGTCGAGGTTACTGGTGACTCTGGTGCTGCTGCGGGTGCTGAGCCTGGGGGTGCTGACTCTGGGGGTACTGTGCGCGGGGGTGCTGAGCCTGGGGGTGCTACTGCTGGGGGTGCTGGGCCTGAGGGTGCTACTGCGGTGGGTGCGGAGCCTGGGGGTGCTGAGCCGGGGGGTGCTGTGCCTGGAGGTGCTGGGCCTGGGGGTGCTGGGTCGGGAGCTGCTGAGCCTGGGGGTGCTGAGCTGGGAGCTGCTGAGCCTGGGGGTGCTGCGTCTGGAGCTGCTGAGCCTGGGGTTTCTCCTGCTGCTGCGTCTCGCCGGGAGCCCCTATCTCCACAGGAGCTGCGTGAGTGGTTCGCTCGCCGCTGGAGGCGTGCTGCTGAGTCTGGAGGTGCTGCTGGAGCTGGAGCTGGAGCTTCTTCGACCGTCGAGGGTGCGGGTGCTGCCGGTCCCGGAGCTGCTGGACCTGCGGGTCCTCCTGGAGCTGGAGCTGCTGAGGGCGTTCGTGCTGAGCCTGCTGCTGTTGGTCCTGCCGCTGGAGGTGTGGGTGGCGCTGGTGCTGTCGCTGAGGGTGCTGGTGCTGTCCCTGCTGAGTCTGGAGCCGCCGCGCGGCCTCGGCCGTACTTCGTTCCGCTCCTGCAGCAGGTTCTTGGTCTTTCTCCTCCAGTAGAGGGTCCACCGCCTGTCCAGTCGCAGTCCCTGCTGGAGCCTTCCTCTCCACTGCCTGCTCCCTCTCCTTACACTGGTCCTACTGGAGGTCTTGCTGAGCGTCGTGAGCCTGCGTCTCGTCCCGCGTCGCCTGTTCGTGCTGCTCGCGCTAGTGGTCGCAGTTCGCGTCAGCGTCCTCCTCCTGTTCCTGGCACGCACCGGATGTCTTTGCGTCCGTCCACTGCTCCTCTGCGTGCCCCTTTGCCTTCTCCTCCTGAGTCCTCTCTTCCTGCGCTTGCCGACCCTGAGTCGGACTCTCTTCGTGCTGCCAGTCCTACTGTCACGCGTCTGCTTGCTACTGTCGTCACTGACCCCTCTTTTGAGTCCACTGCTGCGTCTACTCTAGTCGCTGAGCTCGTCGACTTTGCTGCTCGCTGTCGTCTCGACTACGCTGCTAGTCTTGTTGCTGAGTCTGCGTCTGTCTGTCCTCCGTCCGTCGGGGGTGAGTGTGCTCTTAGCACGGACGTCCTAGAGGACAGGCAGGAGGAGTTACAGTGTCTAGCGGCTGCTTCACCTCATCTCGCGTCTGTACTGCTTGCCCCTGAGGGAGACCCGGATGCACTAGACATCCCGACTCCGCGTTCTTACGCGGAGGCCGTAGAGGGTCCCTACTCCTCTCATTGGCAGGCAGCTATGGATGCAGAGATGGCTTCCTGGAAGTCCACAGGCACCTACGTTGACGCGGTTCCCCCTCCTGGGGCGAACATCGTCAGTGGCATGTGGATCTTCAGGGTGAAGCGGCCGCCGGGCTCTCCACCTGTCTTCAAGGCACGGTACGTTGCTCGTGGCTTCAGTCAGCGGCAGGGAGTTGACTACTTTCAGACCTTCTCTCCCACCCCGAAGATGACTACTCTTCGGGTGCTGCTGCACATAGCCGCTCAGCGCGACTACGAGCTTCACTCTCTCGACTTCAGCACTGCGTTCTTGCAGGGTAGCCTGCACGAGGAGATCTGGCTTCGCCGTCCACCTGGCTTCACTGGGACTTTCCCTCCTGGCACCCAGTGGAGCCTCCGACGGCCAGTCTACGGTCTCCGCCAGGCACCGCGTGAGTGGCACGACACACTGAGGACTACGCTTGCGGCTCTTGGGTTTGCTCCTTCTACTGCTGACCCGTCGCTGTTTCTTCGCACCGACACTTCCCTGCCGCCGTTCTACATCCTCGTGTACGTCGACGACTTGGTCTTTGCCACAGCGGACACTGCTGGACTCGCCTACGTGAAGTCCGAGCTGCTGAAGAGACACACGTGCACAGACCTGGGTGAACTGCGCAGCTACCTTGGCTTGCAGATCACTCGGGACAGAGCACGCCGCACCATTACCTTGACTCAGTCACACATGGTGCAGCAGGTCCTTCAGCGCTTCGGCTTCACGTACTCCTCGCCTCAGGCCACTCCTCTGCCTACTCGCCACTCACTCTCAGCTCTGCCTTCGGATGAGTCCGTAGAGTCGAGTGGTCCGTATGCAGAGCTTGTTGGCTGCCTCATGTACCTGATGACCTGCACACGACCTGACCTTGCATACCCTCTGAGCATTCTTGCACGCTATGTTGCTCCTGGGAGACACAGACCGGAGCACATGGCTGCAGCTAAGAGGGTATTGCGCTACCTGTGCAGTACGTCGGGCATGGGGCTAGTGCTTGGAGGGCGGAGTCCAGTGGTCCTTACCGGCCACGCGGACGCTTCTTGGGCTGACGACCAGGCTACGCAGCGGTCGTCACAGGGTTACACCTTCAGCCTTGGTTCCGGCTCTGTCTCGTGGCGGTCTACTCGCTCGTCTTCGGTTCTCGGCTCCAGTTGTGAGGCTGAGATCTACGCCGGGGCCATGGCTGCACAGGAGCTTCGCTGGCTCACCTACCTGCTGACTGACCTTGGAGAGCCGCCTCGTTCTCCTCCAGTGCTGTACGTAGACAACAAGGCTATGCTGGCCTTGTGTCGAGAGCAGCGCTTGGAGCACAGAACGAAGCACATTGCTCTCCGCTACTTCCTTGCTCGTGAGCTGCAGCAGCGTGGTCAGTTGCGACTTGCGTACGTGGCCTCTGAGGCCAACACTGCTGATGTGTTCACCAAGGCACTCGCGCCTTGTGACCATCAGCGCTTTTGCACCCAGCTGGGTCTTGTGCCTGTCTTGCCTCACTTGCTCTCCTCTTGACTTCACTTGTACTGTGACATATATATATGCCTGCTCTTGTTTGTCTAGTTTTATATATATGTCTGTACTCCTGCATGTGAACTGGCCTCTGGCCCTACTCTTGTGCTCGGACTGTGTGGTGACTTTGTGATCCACCCTGAGCTTGTTTTGCTTTGCTTGACTGGTCTTGTGACCCCTTGTTCTCCCCCACTCTGCCTATGGGGGTGTGTCAGATTTATATGACATAGTTGCTGTAGGCTATAGTGGGGTAGCACATATGGGGTACAGGGTTTCTAGGGTTGTATTTGTACCCAATCTTTCCTTAGTCATTTCATTCCTGCATACTCATTTCACATGCATCACCTCGTCCTGCAGGATGTACGAGGTAAGGCTGTCCTCGTTGAGCGTCGCCCTCGTGCTCGGCGCCATAGACAACCGCTTCAGGAGGTTATAGCTGCTAGAAAGTCCCTGCATGACATGGGTGATGTACGACGTCGTGGAGTACTGCGCGCCAGCCATCCTGATGGTGGCGAAGATTCGCCGGGCTCGGTTGCAGTAGTCAGTCGCTGTCTCCTCGTCACCCATTTGCAGGTGCGTCAGCTGTCCCTCCAGATGGGCGATGAACAGGTCGTTGGTGACCTGGTACGTTGACTCAATGAAGTGCCACGCCCGGTGGCCGGCGTCGATGTACTCCCGGCACCACTTCAAGGCGATCTGCACGCCCGGCGAGCAGCACCGCGAGATGACCGTGAAGGTCAACAGCTGCACGGCGCGAAACTCCGCCCGCAAGTCGGGGTGGTGCTCCCCCGGCGTCGCCACGGTCCCTCGGGCGAAGCCGATCAGCCCGGCCATCTCCAGCTGGGGCTCGATAGCTTCCTTCCAGGTGAGGATGTCGGGTCGACCGACCAGTGGGGGGAATGACTGAGATCCTGTCCGGCGTGAACTTGAAGTAGACGTAGCTCGGTGCAATCCCGCCCGCTGTCACCTGGGTCGCCGACATCGGCGACAGCCCACTCCGTCGACCTCCGACGTCACCCTGCGAAGAGCCTGCAGCCGCCGACGACTGCACCCCTCGCGCCTGAACGCCGCTGACTTCGCCGACGAGTATCACACCTCGCTCCCTCGACGTGCCTCCCGGACTGCTGCCGACCTGACCTCCACCGGCGTTGACGCCCACGTCGACGCCGCCGTCGTTGTTCACCGGTCGAGGAGAGGCAGGTCGAGAAGGGGGGTGCTCCGCCGCCCACACGGAGCGGAGTCCGGCTTCGACGACTGCCCAGGGTATCGCCCCATACTCCTGGGCCTCATGGCGTCTCCTCGCATCCTCCAGCCGTCCCTCCAGGGTGTCCATCACCTCGGTGTTGCCTACGCGCACGCTAGTGACTGCACGGCTGCCGGTCTACGAACACGATCGGTATGCGCAAAGTCGGCTAGACTGAACTACGTCGCGGTGTCGTCCACGCTCACCGCTTCATGCGGAGATAACTACTACAACGGGAGCTAGACTACGGGCTAGGCACAGGTGCTCGTGTGATCTCTGCGTTCGTTAGTCCTTAGTCGTTTTCCTTGTGCGCACACTACTTGCTAGTTCATGGGGAAAGTTGGCAAGAGTTCCACTAGGAAAAGTTCAGAACAATGGTACAATGAAGTTGGCATAGCAAGACTACATCAGAGCAAGCATTCAGGTGAGCCAGCTGCCAGCGCAGCTTGGTCGACCGCGTTCCAGCACGACTTGGTCGACCGCGCTCCAGCAAGGCAAAGTCGACGGCGTGCCAACGTCGCAGGTTGACGGCGTGCCAGCGTTGCTCACGTAGGACAGCAACGCACCCGCTTCGCAGGTGTGCGCAGATGATTGGCGTGCAGAGTCTCATCACCTGCACAGCGCACACACCACGTCAACCTCGCGCTGACGACTGCTTCTGATCCGCCACGACGACCTCGGGATACCACCACCGAGGTCGGGCTCGCCAACTTCGCCTGGGCGACCGTCGCACTCCTCCGCAGCACTTCGTCACCCAGGTAACCTGGTCGACCGAGCAACCACGTCGACCAGCAGCTCCCGCACGTGCCCGTCGACCTCCCAAGTCGACGACCACCTCCATGTCGACCTCACTAGGACGACCACGCCCCTCGGCCGACCTCCTTCATGTCGACGTCCCTTCTAGTCGACCAGCTCCACGTCGACCAGCACTCCTGGTCGACGTGCTCCTCGCCGACCAGCACAGTTGTCGACCGACCACCCACGTCGGCCACACGAAGTTGGCATCACGAAGTTGACGCCCTGCTACTCGACGCCCAACTTCTCGGCGTCCTGAGTCGAGGTCGACGTCGGCCCCTCCTTCGTCGACCACCATGTCCAGTCGACCACCCGCAGGTCGACCAGCAGTCCGTCAGCCGACCGCCGAAGTCGGCTTCCCCAAGTTGACGTCACCAAGTTGATGTCCTCCGCAGGTCGACTCCCAAGTCGACCTCCCTGAAGTCGGCGCCACCCTGAGGTCGGCGCCCGTGCAGTGGTCCCCGTAAAGGTCGACCTCCTCGTCAACCAGCTCGCCCACTACTGCAGGTCGGCTGCTCTCCACACCCCCGACCACGAAGACGGCTCCACCCAAGCGAGGACAGGGCCAACACACAACTCCCGTTGACATCAATCAGGTGGTCAAATAGTTACTTCGTACAGCTTGCAAAGACGACTCAGCCACTGGGACACACAGTTAACGACCCTAGAGTTCGCATACAACAACGCGTCATATTCGGCTTCAGGGAAAACTCCTTTCTTCCTGTGTTACAGATGGGAACCACTCACACCACAGCAGCCAACCACACCGGCACACGTCCAAGCCGCATATGACTTTGTCACCACCATGCAGCAGCTATGGGAGAAGACGCAGCGACGTCTCATCACAATGCAGACCTCCCAAAAGCAGTATACCAATCGCCAACAACGAGATCACTCGGTAGCAGTTGGAGATCAGGTGCTTCTCGACACGTGCAACTTGAACCTGTCTCACCTGTGAGAATAGTATGAAGGTATGATGGAGATTGGGGCAAGGAGGGGGATACAAAGACGTGTCGAGCAAAATTTTGTACCCCCGAAGGCTAAACCCACTACATCCTAGATAACATTAAACATATAATTTGACACACCCCCATAGGCGAAGTGGGGGATAGCCAACACAAGAAATGGTCATAAGACCAGTCAAGAGACGAAACAAAGCAAAACAAGCTCAGGGTGGATCATAACGTCACCACGCATTCTGAGCACAAGCACAAGGCCACAAGGCTAGTTCACATGCAGAGATATATATCAAGGTGAACAAGCAAGGCAGTGATCTCAACCTAGCAAGGGTAAGCACGCAGGTGCCGGTATATATAGATCACAGTACAAGCAAAGTCACGAAGTGAGCAAGTGAGGCCAACTAGGCACAAGACCTAACATAGTACAGAAGCGCTGATGATCACAAGGCTGAAGTGCCTTGGTGAATATATTTGCAGTGTTGGCCCGAGAGGCCACGTAAGCAAGACGCAGTTGACCACGTTGCTGCAGCTCACGAGAAAGGAAGTAGCGAAGAGCAATGTGCTTTGTTCTATGCTCCAGTTTGGGCTCCCGACACAAGGCCAGCATGGCCTTGTTGTCTACGTATAGAACGGAAGGAGAACCAGGCCGCTCTCCCAGGTCACTCAGCAGGTAGGTGAGCCAGCGTAACTCCTGTGCAGCCATGGCCCATGCGTAGATCTCAGCCTCACAGCTGGAGCTGAGAACAGAAGATGAGCGGGTAGACCGCCACGAAACAGAACCGGAACAGAGGCTGAAGGTGTAACCCTATGACGACCGCTGCGTAGCCAGGTCGTCAACCCAAGAGGCGACTGCGTGACCAGTGAGGACCACTGGACTCCGCCCTCCAAGCACGAGCCCCATGCCTGACGTACAGCACAAGTAGCGTAACACCCTCTTCACTGCAGCCATGTGCTCTGGTCGGTGTCTCCTAAGAGCAACATAGCGTGCCAAGATGCTAAGAGGGTATGCCAGGTCAGTTCGAGTGCAGGTCATCAGGTAAATGAGGCAGCCAACAAGCTCTGGGTACGGGCCACTCGGCTCTACGGACTCATCCGAAGGCAGAGCTGAGAGCGAGTGGCGAGTAGACAGAGGAGTGGCCTGAAGCGAGGAGTACGTGAAGTCGAAGCGCTAAAGAACCTGCAGCACCATGTGTGACTGAGTCAAGGTAATGGTGCGCCGTGCTCTCTCCCGGGTGATCTGCAAGCCAAGATAGCTTCGCAGTTCACCCAGGCCTGTGCACGTGTGTCTCTTCTACAGCTCGGACTTCACGTGGGCGAGTCCAGCAGTGTCAGCAGTAGCAAAGACCAAGTCGTCGACGTACATGAGGATGTAGAACGGCGGCAGAGAGGTGTCGGTACGTAGAAACAGCGACGGGTCGGCAGTAGAAGGAGCAAACCAAGAGCCGCATGTGTAGTCCTCAGTATGTCGTGCCACTCACGGGCGCGTGGTGGAGATCGTAGACTTACCGCCGGAGGCTCGACTGGGTACCTGCAGGAAATGACCCAGTGAAGCCAATTGGGCAGCGCAGCCTGATCTCCTCGTGCAGGCTGCCCTGTAGGAAAGCAGTGCTGAAGCGAAGAGAGTGAAGCTCGTAGTCGCGCAGAGCGGCTATGTGTAGCAGCACCCGAAGAGTGGTCATCTTCGGGGTGGGAGAGAAGGTCTGGAAGTAGTCAACTCCCTATCGCTTACTGAAGCCTCGAGCCACGTAACGCGCCTTGAAGACAGGTGGAGAACCCGGCGGCCGCTTCACCCTGAAGATCCACATGCCACTGACGATGTTCGCCCCAGGTGGGGGAACCTCGTCGACGTAGGTGCCTGTGGACTTCCAGAAAGCCATCTCTGCATCCACGGAACGCAGACACATCGCCAACGTTCCCCGTCCACCGCAGAGAAGGGGAGGTCTCCGGCATGGAGACCCGGGGCTGAAGGTTGATCTGATGCGCCTAGCACTGAACTGCGAACGGCCACAGAAAATGGGGAGCAGCCGTATGGATCATGGACGTACGAGCAACGTCCAGGACCATGCCAATGCGGCGCTCAGCAATCCCATTTTGCTCTGGAGAGGCCGGAAGCGTGAACATCTGGCGGATGCCCTCCGCATGACAGAAGGCTCGCAGAAGGTCGGAGGAAAACTCCCCACCTCTGTCGGAGTGCAGACGCAGAACAAGAAAGTCCGAGCCGAAACTCTCTCTGAGCTGGAGACGGGCAGCGCGGATCTAGTCGATCAACACCTCAGTGACCTCAGCCTTGCTGCGCAAGGGGAAGACTGTGGTGTAACGCGAGTAGTCGTCAACCACCAGCAGGAAGTAACGCTCGTGACCCTGTCCATGGACGCGGGCTGGGCCCCACACGTCCATCTGGAGAGCCTGCAGCGGAGCCTCTGTCGGAGGAAACTCTGAGGAGTGAGGAGCGGTGCGCTGCCGCCCCTCGACGCAGGGAACGTAGGTAGGGGCAGGCCCCGGGGGAAGGGGAGGGAGGGACCGGGGGAGACCAGAGACAAGGACACGGGAGGCCATGCCTCGGAGACGAGGCAGGGAGGGGTGACCAAGGCGGTGGTGCTAGAGGAGAGTCTCGTGAGACAGGAGACGACACGAGCAGGGGGCAGACTCAGGACCAGACCTGGACGTTGCAGCAAACACCTGACCCGACGTAGCTGCCTGACCAGACGCAGTAACCGGAGGAGACTCGGTAGTCAGTGTGTACAGGCTCGACCCCGGCTGACGGGTAAACGTGGCCAGGTGTCGGCCCGTCCGAGCACACGTGCAGTGGGTCACTCACTGTCTCGCGGGAGTGAACTGGTCAATCCCCCGATCCTACAGTTCAGCACCACTCACCAAGTTCGTAGAGAACGAGGGGAGGTAAAGACCTGACAGGGAGCCAGACGGGGCCGCCGGATACGGTAGGACAGTGGAGTAGTGGGCAAGGACAGGACCCCCAGAGGGGTCGGCCAGGGAGACTGCAACCGGTCGACTAAGCGGCGTGAGTGTGGTGCGGTCTCAAAAGAAGGAGCGGGAAGCACCCGGGTCAAGGGTGAAGGTGTGCAAGACTGTAGCAGGTGCAGCACCAGAGAGAGCAGACTCACCAGCACCTGGAGTAGTCGACTCACCAGCGCCTAGAGCAACAGCCTCACCAACACCTGGAGCAGGAGACGCACGAGCACCTAGAGTAGCAGCCTCACCGGCACCTGGAGTAGGAGACGCACTAGCACCTAGAGCACTAGCCTCACCTGCACCTAGAGCAGCAGACTGGACACTGGGGTCAGGCGGCACACACAATTGACAGGCACCCTCAGCACTAGTAGACAATGCATACATGGCAGTGAGGATAGCATCATAGTCAAGAGCAAAGATATCTACCCTCTGCCTAAGCAGCTCCAGCCAGGAGAGGAGCTCAGCGTCGTCGCCAAACTCAGTACGCCAAGCGTCGCTCAGACGGGCGAAGCAGCGGGACTCTGAGTGACTAGGTGTCCCGCAAGGCTGACCAGTCCGGACACCCTCTGCGAATAACGTACGGGCAGCGAGCAGTACTCAGTGACCCTCTACGCTGAGTGTACCACTCACGAAGATGCTGGGGCGAAAGAGCCTCGCGAGGACGACACTGCAGCTGCACCTGGCCTCTACCAAAGGCTCCCGAACTACTCACTCTAGGGCGACTCCCACTACGGCCACCCCGACAACCCCAACTAGCGTACCACTCACAAAGCTGCTGGGGCGTGAGGGACTTGCGTGGACGATGCTGCAGCTGCACCGGGCCACTACAAGAAGCTCCCGAACTACCCACTCCAAGACGACTCCCAATACGGCCACCCCGACAACCCCAACTAGCGTACCACGCACGAAGCTGTTGGGGCGTGAGGGACTCACGCGGATGGCCCTGGAGCTGCATGTGGCCACGCCAAGAGGAGCAGTAGCAGCAGTAGTAGTAGCACTAGGAGCAGTAAAAGCAGTAGCAGCGGTAGCAGCGCGGGCAGGGCAGTGCTCACCAGTGGTTGGAAGGGCAGGTGCAAGAGTGCGGCGACGGCGGGGCCGCTACAGCTGCAGAGCGGGGGCTCCGCGACAGCTGCTAAAGAGGCGGGGCCGCGACCGCGGTAGAGGGCTCCACGGCAGCTGCTGCAGGGCGGAGCCGGGCCGCGACGGCAGCTGCTGCAGGGCTTGCAGGGCCGGGACGGCAGCTGCTGCAGGGCGGGGCAGGGCCGCAACGGCAGCTGCGGCATGGCGGGGCAGGGCCGTGACGGCAGCTGCAGCAGGGCAGGGCAGGTCCGCGATGGCAGCTGCTGTAGGGCGGGGCAGGGCCGCGACGGCAGATGCTACAGGGTGTGGCAGGGCCGCGAAGGCAGCTGCTGCAACCGCTGCTACTCGAGCAGCAGCAGCAGGTTAGCACTAGCTGTAGCAGCAGTAGTTGCAATAGCAATAGTAGCACTAGCTGTAGCAGCAGTAGTTGTAGTTCGGGCGGTGCAGCGCGGTTATGAAAGAGCTGCACGGCTCGTGCTCAGTGGTGGAGCAGCAGCAGCACATAGTAGCAGCAGCCGGCACGCAAGTAGGAGCAGCTGCAGCAAGTAGCAGCAGCGGCAGAAAGTAGGAGGAGCTGTAGTAAGTAGCAGCAGCGGCAGCAAGTAAGAGCTGCAGCAGCAAATAGCAGCAGCGGTAGAGCAGCAGCACAGGCGCAGTGCAGCGTGCAGGTCTGGCGTGGGCTGTACTGGCCGCGCGTGGGCCTGAAGTGGCCTGTACGGGCTGCGCGAATGCCTAGCGCGGACTGTACGGGCCGCGCGCGGGCCTGACGTGGCCTGTAGGGGCTGCACTAACGCCTAGCGCTGACTGTACGGGCCGCAGGCAGGCCTAACGTAGGCTATACGGGCCGCGCGCGGGCGTGGCGCGGGCTGTACGGGCGGCGTGAAGGCCAGACGGGGGCTGTACGGGCTACTCGCGGGCTACGCGCAACAGGACAGGGCAGGGCCGGAGGGCAGCAAAAATCGATGCACCTAAGGGCGCATTTCGGGCAGAAAAAAGCAGAGAACGCGATTCAGGTAGGAACACGGAAGGTTTAACGGTGGGCCCTAAAAAAACTCGTCCTAGCCTAGGAACGTCCTAGCTCTTAATACCATGTGAGAATAGTATGAAGGTATGATGGAGATTGGGGCAAGGAGGGGGATACAAAGAAGTGTCGAGCAAAATTCTGTACCCCCTAAGGCTAAACCCACTACAGCCTACATAACATTAAACATATAATTTGACATCACCTACCCTCCAAACTCGGGCCTCGCTTCTGTGGTCCTTTTCTCGTTGAGGCACAGGTGACACCAGTAACATTCCGCTTGCGCTTACCTACTACGTGGTGTTAGAGACTAAGGACGGAGTCTACGAAGATTAGGTGCCAAAAATCTCAAAATCGTTGGCTTAGAATTCTGGACAGAAAACGTCGACTTCACAAGAAACGCCGTCGACAAAAAGTGCACCGTTAGAATCGTCTCAAACTCGAGTATGTTATAGCCCCTGTCCGTGGCTATGATTCCCAATTTGAATCGTATCGAAAGGTGGAGTAAATCTCGAGTTATGCTTCTCGGCGCACCAGGGGGTATGCTGCCACATAGAAATTTAAATTCACTCACAATAGTTTCACAAGTTCACAAGAGTTGCACACAAGAGAGTTGGAGTTGCACTAAACCAGGTGAGAGAGTAAAGGAGGACGAGAGGGAAGGTCCCAAGGAGTCCCCAACCCAAGGAAACCCCATGCCACACAATTTCCTTCCCCATAGGCAACCCCACTTTCACATTTGTCACTTTCCCAACTCATGCCATCCACCTTAACCCAACTTGGCCACACTTGCCAACCTGGTTTGGTTTCACCCAACCACTTGGCAGCAACTACAGTAGAAAAGACGAATTTCCCAACCCCCAAAAGTCTGTACCCCATATTGAGTCAACCCCACAACTCCCCATAGTCACCACAACCAAATATCAAAAGCATACGAACTCCAACGTTCGTAACTTTCTTGTTCGTGCTCCGATTGAAGCGATACTTGGTTCGTCGGAAAGCTCTTGAGCAGAGGAGTCACTTCAGATATCTGCTCAAGCCAAATAACATTCACACACACTCAGAAAATCCAAACCACACAAGACACAAATTTCTTGCACACGCTCACACCACGCATGCAACGCACAAACACATGATGGGAGGCAGACAGACGTGAATGCATATGGTTGCATCACACAACAAACTCCCCCTCTGGCTGCCAACCATCATCCCACATTCCATAGCTCAAGCATGCACTCTCAATGCACACTCATCCCAGCAAGCTTCATGCCCTTCCAATGCTCAGATTCAGCCAGGCGCTTGGTGAGAATGTCAGCCGCCTGCTGATGGGTCTTCACAATCTCCAGCCGCACCTCCTTGTCCAGGAGCCTCCTCACCCAGTGCCACTTAGGCCTGATGTGTTTGGTCAGCCCATGAAGACAAGCATTCTTCGCTAGCTTCACCGCTGACTCATTGTCACAGAAAATTACAGTCGGCTCCATCTGGCACACTCCGATCTCCTCCAACAAACGCCTCAGCCACACCACCTCCTTTGCCCCATGATGCAGGGCCATGTACTCTGTCTCACATGAGGACTGCCCCACCTCGTTCTGCTTCTTGCTGCGCTAGCTCACTGCACCACCTCCAAACAGGCACACATACCCTCCAATGCTGGTGCCATCTGCCTTCACAGAGTTGAAGCTGGCGTCGGTGTAGCAAGTCAGAAGCATCTCCCCCTTGCCCAAATCAGCTGCACCCCTCTGCAGCCTCTGTTTCACAGCACTGTACTCCAAGCCCACTGATGCTGTAGCGCTCACATAGCGGACCAACCTCTTGGCCGCTTCCAGCTGCTCATGACTGGGGCGTGCAACCACACTGGCAAGCCTGGATGTAGCAAAGGCAATGTCAGGCCGTGTGTGGTTAGCCGCATAATTGAGTGCCCCCACCATGGAATGAAACAGCTTCCTGTCACTCTCACCCACCACCTCCTCATCAGCACAGGGCTCCACTGTGAACCCTGAAGGCAGTGGGGTGGCTGGCTTCCCTCCATTTTGCAGCCCATACTTCTCGGCCAGCCCCTCACAGTACTTCCTCTGGTGCAACCTCAACACTCCCTTGTCAAGGTCCCTCTCCACATGCATACCCAGGTAGTACTTCACATCTCCCATCTTGGAACACTTGAACTGCATCTCCAGCATCTCCTCCACACGCTCAATCATTGCAGACGACTCAGAGAAGAGCAGGATGTCGTCCACATACACCAGGAGCATGAGAAACTGCTCCTTCTCTTGTAGCAGGAACAGGCTGTGGTCACACTCACTCTTCTTGAACCCCCTAGCCAGCAGTGTCTCCTCTAGCTTGTGGTACCATGCACGAGGAGCCTGCTTCAGGCCATAGATGGCCTTCTTCAGCCTGCACACCCTGCCGCTCCCATCATCCAAACCCTCAGGCTGTAACATGTACAGCTCCTCCAGAATGATCCCATTGAGGAAGGCGGTGGTGATGTCCATCTGTTTCACCCGCCATCCACGGTTTGCTGCCATTGCCAGTGACACTTTCAATGTTGTGTCTTTCCCCACAGGAGCAAAGATTTTGTCAAAATCCTTCCCTTTTGTCTGCTGAAACCCCTTAGCCACAAGCCTTGACTTGTAGCGGGTCAGCTCCCCATCTGGTCCGTACTTATGCCTGAAGATCAGCTTGGAAGAAATTGCCTTCTTCCCAGGTGGCAGCTCACACAGCTCCCACGTCTCGTTCTCCAGCAAAGAGTCATACTCCTCCTTCACACTCTGCTTCCATTTTTCAGCATCCGGCCCGCTCAATGCTTCAGCTAGCGTCTTGGGCTCAGGAACGGCTGCCCAGTAGCAGTGTGCTATCTCATCCTCATCACACTGCTCAGCCACACTCCCAGCCCTTACCACCTTTGGCTTGCCAAAGCTCGGATAGGTCAGCCGGTTAGGAGGGCGCACATCCCTCCTAGGACGGTCAACCGGACGTGCGGCACCTTGTGGAGCACCTTGCTGCTGCTGCTGCTGCGGCTGCTGCTGCTCCTCCACCTCAGGTTCTCCCCCATCCTCAGTCACCCCAGAAATCTCCTCCTCTGAGACAGTGACCTGCACTTGTCTCGAAGGCCGCTGCACCTCATCGGCCTCAATGATCAGCGGTGTAGTAGGAAGCTTCTGCTGCTGCTGCTTCCACTCCTTGTTGTATAAGGACTCGAGGAACTTCACATCCCTTGACACAGTCAGCTGCTAGCTGGTCAAGTCCCAAATCAGCCAGCCCTTGTGATCCTTAGCGAGCCCCAAGTGCACACCCCATCTCCCAGAAGCTTCCAGTTTTCCCCTCTTCTCCTTAGGCACATGAAACACCACCATGCACCCAAAGGCTCTCAGCATGTTGACTGCTGGTGCACTCCCATACCACTTGGTGTAGGGAACCCACTGCTTCTCCCCCACAGTTGCCAGCACCGTGTTCTTCACAAGGGCGACCTGCCGCAGTGCAGTCACCCAAAACGGATCCGGCAGCCCTGCACGCCCAAGGAGAGTGCGAGCACCTTCCTGCAGGGTCCGGTTGAACCGCTCAGCCACGCCATTCTGCTGAGGGTTGTAGGGCACCGTAAGCTGATGCTGGATCCCCTTCTTCTTCAGCACCGCCTCAAAATCAGCGCCAATGAATTCTCCTCCATTGTCGGTGCGGATCACATTGACCTTGTGTCCGCTCTCTCTTTGTGCTCTCGGCATCCACTCCTTAAGAACAGCCGCTGCCACCTCCCCCTTAGTCTTGAGAGGGTACACCCACACCGCACGCGTGTAGTCGTCCACAATTGTCAAGAAGTAGCGGCTGCCCGAGAGAGAAAGGGCCCTCGTGGGGCCCACCACATCCATGTGCACTAGTGCAAGTGGTGCCTTTGCTGGTCCTGTGCTGCTGCTGAAGGGAAACTTCGTGAATTTGGTCTCAAGGCAGGTAGGGCAGCTCCCAATCTCCTTTGCTCCCCCCTTCACCTCCAGCCCCTTCAAGCACCCATCCTTTACCAACTTCTGCAGCATAGGAATGTTCACATGGCACAGCCTCTCATGCCACGTCTCCCAATCAGCCTCACCACTCCCAGACGAAGCCTTTGCCCATGCAGCCGTTGCATCCACACCAGCAAGCACCTCACCATGTGATTGCTGTGGCTGCTGCACCTTCTTGACTGTATCCAAGGCCCCAGCAGTTGGTGCAATCTCCTCTCCTCCCGCAGTTGCCTTAGCCGCTGCCACTGCCTTTGCCGTTGCTGGAGGTTTCCCATTCCAAGGGATGATGGGCAGCTGCCACAGGTCCTTGATGCAGCTGCTCTTCTCCTCCAAATCCCACAGCAGCAACTTCCCAAGCTTTGCACGGCAGCTGGTTGGGCCGAACGTAACTTTGGCTTTGCTTTTCTGCAGCCGGCGCACAGAGAGGAGGTTAGCGGATAAACCTTCAACCAACAGCACATTTCCCAGCCCCACAAGCCCCCCATTAGCTCCCATAACCTTGGCATTCCCAACACCAATCACAGGGAGCAAGGCACCTGAAGCGGCAGCCACAAACTTTATCTTCCCAGGGGGCTTCACCTCATCAAGCAAATCTGCCCGTGGGGTCATATGACTCGTGCAACCTGAATCGATCACCCAGTGAGTGAGGGGGTGCATCACAACCTTCCCAACTGAACCCACATCACCCCCACTCCCTTGCACGTCCTCAACCATGAGGAACATACCAGGGTCGGCTTTACCTTGTGCACCATCACCTTGTGCACCTGAACCTTGCACAGCACCACCTCGTGCACGTTCACCACTTGGCGGCTTCATGCCTGGAGGCGCCCATCCTTCAGGCCGGCTGAAACACTTGAACCATGGGTGTCCAGCCTTCTTGCAGTACCAGCACGCACCCTCCATTCGGATACTCCCCCTGCCACAAGAGCTCCCATGCCCCTCATTGTAGTCACCTCGGCCTCTCCCTCTGCCAAAGCCTCTCCCACGGCCTCGGCCTCTCCCTCCCCCTCTCCCTCTGCTGCCTCCTGCAGCTCCATACCCCTCAGCAGTTTTGTTGGCAGCACCACCTCCAGTGTGGCGCCTGCGGAAGTCCTCCTGCAGGATCTGCTGCCGTAGCCACTCAGGCGTCCATTTGTCCTGCTGAACGTTGAGGGTGGGGATGAGGTTGTCCCACGAGTTGTCGAGCACCGAGATGATCTTGGTGCACTGTTGCATCTGCGACACTTCGCTGCCCGCCGCTGCCATCCTCGCATAGGTGTCCTTGATCTTGTCAAGGACCGGCTTCACATCATCTCCCGGCCGCATGGAGAGGGCAGCCAACTCCTTCTCCAATACGATCACCATCGGCAGCGTGTTGGGTTGAACCACGTCGCGTAGCAGCTTCCACGCCTTCGGTCCCGAGTCATCGAGCTCCACCAAATCCTTGATGTGCTGGAACATGTCGTTGTTGACCGACTGTAGAATCAAGTCGTACAGCACCGCGCTCCGCTCAATCCACCGATCGCGGGCATCTCCTTCCTCGGGCATCTTCTCCTCTCCCATAGCCAATTTCAGCAGCTTGTAGCGCTTGAAGGCGCTCCTCATCCGCCCACTCCATTCTTCATAGTTGGAGCCATCCAATGCCTCAATCTTGGATGGTGGCGGCTCACTCTTCTTCTCAGCTCCTTCTCCACTCCCTTGACTCATCTTCTCTGCTCCCAATCACAATTTCAGCTCCCCCTTTGCTGTCCACACCGAAGTCCCACAATATTTTCACAAGTGTCGGCGCCAACGAAATTTCGGCAGAGTTTCCCCTTAGCGGAAGTCACATCCAACCTCCGGAACTCCACTTAGGCACGTCCACAGGCCATGGTGGGTCTAGGAGGGTCTTCACACTTCAGTAGACTCCCCACAAGGTCCTTAATCGCTCTGATACCACTTGTTAGAGACTAAGGACTGAGTCTACGAAGATTAGGTGCCAAAAATCTCAAAATCGTTGGCTTAGAATTCTGGACAGAAAACGTCGACTTCACAAGAAACGCCGTCGACGAAAAGTGCACTGTTAGAATCGTCTCAAACTCGAGTATGTTATAGCCCCTGTCCGTGGCTATGATTCCCAATTTGAATCGTATCGAAAGGTGGAGTAAATCTCGAGTTATGCTTCTCGGCGCACCAGGGGGTATGCTGCCACATAGAAATTTAAATTCACTCACAATAGTTTCACAAGTTCACAAGAGTTGCACACAAGAGAGTTGGAGTTGCACTAAACCAGGTGAGAGAGTAAAGGAGGACGAGAGGGAAGGTCCCAAGGAGTCCCCAACCCAAGGAAACCCCATGCCACACAATTTCCTTCCCCATAGGCAACCCCACTTTCACATTTGTCACTTTCCCAACTCATGCCATCCACCTTAACCCAACTTGGCCACACTTGCCAACCTGGTTTGGTTTCACCCAACCACTTGGCAGCAACTACAGTAGAAAAGACGAATTTCCCAACCCCCAAAAGTCTGTACCCCATATTGAGTCAACCCCACAACTCCCCATAGTCACCACAACCAAATATCAAAAGCATACGAACTCCAACGTTCGTAACTTTCTTGTTCGTGCTCCGATTGAAGCGATACTTGGTTCGTCGGAAAGCTCTTGAGCAGAGGAGTCACTTCAGATATCTGCTCAAGCCAAATAACATTCACACACACTCAGAAAATCCAAACCACACAAGACACAAATTTCTTGCACACGCTCACACCACGCATGCAACGCACAAACACATGATGGGAGGCAGACAGACGTGAATGCATATGGTTGCATCACACAACACGTGGAAGCTTCACAATGCTTTCCATGTTCAGCTACTGAAGCCCTACAAGGACCCCAACCAACAGTTCCAGGGATGGCAGCTACCGCCACCACCACCACCTGTTGTCGTACAAGATGAACCCGAGTATGAAGTGGAGCGCGTTCTCACTCATCGGCGCCGCGGCGGCAAGACCCTCGAGTTCCTGATACGCTGGAAGGGATACGACCCTACTGAGGACAGTTGGGTTGCAGAAGCTGATATGGGCCAACGCACGGCGTGCTCTCAAGGACTATCTTGTCAAGCAGGGTGACGCCACAACGCATGCGAGAGTTCTCCGATTTCCGTCGGAGAGAGGGAGAATCGCTACTGGCGTGCTACGGGAGGCTGCAGGAGCTGGCGTTTGACATGGAGTGCCGCGATGAAAGGAGACTGGTCACCAAGTTCCTCACGAGCCTGAGCAAGGACATGGCAAGAGAAGTGCGGGGCAGGATCTTCGAAATGGGATCAGAGGCCACGCTGGAGCAAGCCTATGAGCTGGCCAAGAAGCACGAGCTGGGGATGCGTCTGTACGAAATGGAGAGGGGAGAATCGCACGGAGAAGAACGCCGACGACCGGCCTAGTTGGCAACGGTGATGGGAGAACAGCCGCCACAAAGGGGAGACAGGGAGGCAGAGACACGTCGCTGCCACCGATGCAGGCAAGAGGGACATCTCCAGCGAGACTGCGCACGGCCTCCCACTTGTGACCACAGCCGAAAGGAGGGACATCTCCGCTGAGACTGCCCAGAAGTACCGGTGTGTGAGAATTGTAATTGCCGTGGACATCGCACGTAAGACTGCTACACCCACAGACCTGGCTTGGCCGGACCCAGGAGCAAGGAAGAGCTGGAAGTCCAGCTGAGGCAGTTGCAAGCCAGGATAAAGGATATGGAGAGAGGGGCGCGCAAAGAGACGGCGTTGTTGGCTAAGGAAGAGGAGGGAAGCGACGGCAGCGAGGCGGAGATCGTGCTCATGGTGCAACCACCAAGGCAGAGGGACGAGATCCAGTTAAGGAGTGATGGATGCAGAAAGCCGGAGCCGGCGGTGAAGGAGCCGCGGAAGTTTCGAGGGTACGCGGCAGAGCCATAGCAAGAGCTGACTGCAGAACGCCACCCCAAGGAGCGGATGGTATGTCAGCCATCCGTACTGATGATAGAGAAAGGGGGGATCACCGTGGGGGGAGTGGCGGTCTCGCAAGCAATCATTGACACCGTTGCACACCACATACTGCTTGGGAAAGGACTGGCGCAACAACTGGAGCTGGATCTCCCCAATCGGCTGAATGATCGCGGCATACCGGTAATGTCGGCGGAAGGGGGCGCGCCGAAGTGGATGCCCTGCACGAGGCAGCCTGTGGAGGTGATCTTGAGGCCGGGGACGAAGAGCGAGTGCCGAGTGCGAGTGAAGTGCGGGGTGACGCCGTCGGAAGACTACGACCTACTGATAGGCATGGAACTCCTGTACTGCATCGGCGCGACGATATGCACGTGGCAGGAAAAGGTGCTCTACCGAGCTCAGTACTGGAGGAGCGACAGCCCAATGGGCATGCTGCCTGTGCACTTCGTGAAGCGAGAGCCGCGGGAAGCCTTCCAAGCAAGGCGGGCCGAAATGAGTGAGCGGCTGGAGGACTGGAGCTGGAAGCAGTACGTTCTGGAATGGGAGACAAGAAAGGCGGAAGAAGAACAGGGACCGCGCCCGCTGGCACTACCCCCGCGGCTGATAGACCTCGACCGCCTGCATGAGCCATTGACCGTGGTGGAGCTGTTTGAAGGCATTGGGACCAGACTGGCGGCGGCCTTGAAGGCAGGATGCAGAGTGAAGAAATGGGTGTTGGTGGAAGTCGACCCCGTGGTCAGGCGCATGGCCACGGAGACTCAAGGGCCAGTACCCGAGCTAGCTGATGTCGGGAGTAGAAATCGAGGCTGAAGAGGACATGATGAATGACATCCGCGCAGTATCGGAGCAACACGTGCAGCGGTGGGGCAAGGTGGATCTGTTGGTCGTAGGATGGGAGTGCCAGGGGGTTTCTCGGGCAGGCAAAGGGCTGAGGCTGGAAGACCCCAGGTCGATGCTGTTCAGCGAGCTACTCAGGGTCATGAAATTGGTATACGAGCAGCACAGGGAGTACCTGTACATCTTGGAAAATCCTGATTTCTCGACGGGCTACAGGGAGCCAGTGAGGAGGATGCTGGAGATAGTGGTGGAGGAGCTGGGGGCAGGAGTCGCATGGGACGCAGTGTAGTAGGGATCCTACTCGCATAGGGTACGTCGCTACTGGTAGAACGGAATTCCAGAGGGAAAGCTCACGAGCGAGCTGATCCAAATAGAGCGACCATCACCTCGCCTGGTGGAGGAGATTCTGGAACCTCACCGGACACCCGCACCAGTGCTGAAGCCGGATCATCCCAGTCAGTTTCAGTGCAACCAGCCTGGCCTCCCGAGGGAAGCCTGGCCCACGCTGGTGTCGCACCATCAAGCCCATGGATTCATCTGGGACGAAGGGCTGGTCTATGACAGCGTGCTGGGGAAATGGGAGGAACCCACGGCAACGGAGAGAGAGCTGGCCATGGGCTTTTTGCCAAACGCCACCGCCGCTCCCGGGGTGGAAGAGATGACGCGCAGGGAAGCGCTGGGTCGCGCCATGGATGCAAAAGCCATGCACTGGCTCATAAACACCATCCAGATGCACTTGGCGAAGAAGCAGCTGGAAATGGAGGCTGAAGTTGGGGGACCAGGAGATGAGAACGAAGCAGACGTGGCAGCGAGCCAGCAGCGAGCAGAGCAAGCACTGCTGTATATGTAAGTGGAGAGGCAGCAACAGCGAGAAAGAGGATGGGCATTGATGGCCAGGGAAGTAAACCCAGAGGAGGGAGGAGGAGGAGGCTTGGACTCCGGCCCAGAAGCAAGTCAGGAAGAGGCAAGCAACGGGGCCCCCGTGGCCATGGGAGGAGCCGCAACGGAGGGATCTGGAGCAGCTGAGGTCGCAGCAGCACTCGAGCAGGCAGGACAGACGCTGAGCCAAGGGCGGGGACACGGGGCCCCCGCGGGGAGATCCCATGTAGAAACGGAAGCGGGGGACAGGACAGGAGGAGGTGAAGTGGAGTGGGAGATAGGGGAAGGGGTGCAAGGAGCCGCGCGGGAGCAACTGTGGCTGATCCTGCGCAAGAACCGGAGGACCTTCGCCTTTACGCTGCTAGAGCTGGGCAAGTACACCAAGGGGGAGATGCAGATCCCCGTGTATCAGCGCAAGAGGCGCATGAGCCCAGGGGACTTGGAAATCTGCACCGAGAAGTGCAAAGATCTGTTGGAGGCGGGACTGATAAGGCCCTCAGAGTCGGAGTATGCAGCGGCAACTGTAGTGGCGGCACAGAAGGATTTGACAGGGGGCATCCTCTCCAGGCGGATGTGCGGAGACTATCGGGACCTTAACAAGCTCACAGTAGCAGATCGCTACCCCATGCCCGGCCCTGAGGATATCTTTGACAAGCTGCAAGGAGCCCGTGTGGTCAGCACCCTGGACTTGCGCCAGGGCTTCAATCAAATCAGAATTGCGGAAGGAGATGTGCGGAAAACCGCGTTTCATGGGACCGACGGGTTGTACGAGTGGCTTTTCATACCCTTCGGACTGAAAAACGCGTCTGCGGTCTTTCAGAGAGCCATGGACTGCGTGCTGCGGGGGCTACAACACTGCGCGGCGTGCTACATAGATGATGTCGTGGTGTTCAGCTCATCTGGCGAGTAGCATGTGGAGGATGTCAGACAGGTGCTGGCAGCCATAGAGGCCGCGGGGCTCACCTGTCACCCCAAGAAGTGTCACTTCGGCTCGCTCACCGTGCAGTATTTGGGCTTCGAGGTGTGCGGAGGACGCATGAGCATCCAGGAGGTGAAGGTGGCGGTGTTAGACCGGCTAGCAGTGCCAGACAGTCGCACCACTCTACTGGCCATCCTGGGCTTCCTTGATTGCTAGAAGAAGTTCGTCCCGAACTTCAACAAGCGGGCAGCGCCGCTCAATCAGCTGCTGCAAGAGGATGTGGCGTGGAAATGGGGAGAGGTCGAACAAGGGGCACTGCGGGAGTTGCTGGAAGCAGTGAAGTCAGGACCAGTGCTGCAATTGCCCAAGCCGGATGGGAGCTTCACTAAGTACACGGACTGGAGCACCGCGGGCATGGGAGCGGTGCTCTGCCAGCAGACTGAGGTAGGAGAACGCGTGGTGGCCTTCGCCAGCCGAGGCTGCAACTCGGCAGAGGCTAACTATAGCTCCTATGAAGGGGAAGGCCTAGCAGCAGTGTGGGCGGTCACCCACTTCAGGGTGTACTTGCAGGGGCGGGAATGTTGAGTGATGCTACCATTTGCATTCACGTCTGTCTGCCTCCCATCATATGTGCGTGCGTTGCATGCGTGTTGTGAGCGTGTGCAAGAATTTGTGTTTTGTGCGGTTTGGTTTTTCTGAGTGTGTGTGTGAATGTTATTTGGCTTGAGCAGATATCTGAAGTGACTCCTCTGCTCAAGAGCTTTCCGAGGAACCAAGTATCGCTTCAATCGGAGCACGAACAAGAAAGTTACAAACGTTGGAGTTCGTATGCTTTTGTTATTTGGTTGTGGTGAATATGGGAAGTTGTGGGGTTGACTCAATATGGGGTACAGAATTTTGGGGGTTGGGAAATTCGTCTTTTCTACGGTAGTTGCTGCCAAATGGTTGGGAGAAACCAAACCAGGTTGGCAAGTGTGGCCAAGTTGGGTTGAGGTGGATTGTGGAGGCTGGGATAGTGACAAAGGTCAAAGTTGGGTTGCCTATAGGGAAGGGAATTGTATGGCATGGGGTTTCCTTGGTTGGGGACTCTCTTGGGACCTTCCCTTTCGTCCTCCTCATCCCTTCCACCTGGTTTAGTGCGACTCCAATTCTCTTGTGTGAACTTGTGTGAACTTTGTGATTGAGTTAAGTTCTTATGGCAGCATACCCCCCTGTGCGCCGAAATTGATAAGTCGAGATTTACTTCATCTCTTGATACGTTTCAACTTGGGAATTGTAGCCAAGGAGTAGGGCTACAAGATATATGAGTTTAGTGAAGTTTTGAATTTGCACGTTTCGTCGACGGCATTTCTTGTGAGCGCAACTATTCTGTCCAGAAATAGGGACCAACGATTTTGAGAAATTTAGGCACCTAATCTTCATATACTCCGTCCTTAGTCTCTAACAGGGAATTCACTCTCGTCACAGACCATCAGCCGCTCCTGTGGCTAATGAGCATCACATGCTGACTGGGAGCAATGCACGCTGGGCCTGCAGCTCCAGGAGTTTGACTTCATCATCAAGCATCGGCCAGGATGTACCCTACAGCACGTGGATGGGTTACCCCACAACCCCCCAGCGGCGGAGCCTGTAGACAGCTTGGTGGCCCTGGCGCGTGAGGTGGAGCGTCAGGAAGGCAGACAGGAGGAGGCCAGGAGTGCACCTGACATATGGGCAGACCCAGAAACGCTCAGGTGGTTGCGATGAGAGACAGAAGCAGATGAGGTCATCTCGGAGAAAGCTCGGGCACGTGGCCAGTACTACCGCTGGTATGCTGGGCAGGTCCAGCTCCGAACACGCGAAGGGTGGAAGCTGGTCCTAGTCCCAGGAGAATGGGAGGGAATTATTCGGCGCGTGCACCAGCAGCTGGGACACTACAGGCATGTGAGGACCACGCAACTGGTGAACACGGGCTGGTGGTGGGCCGGCCTGGCAGGATACGTGCGGCAATTAGTGGAGCAGTGTGAAGCGTGTGACAGGAACCGGGCACAGCTGGTGCAGAGCCGCCAGGAGCTGCAATCGTTGCCCATCCGAGGGCTGGGCTTCCGCTGGTCTCTAGACATGGCAGGGGAACTGCCCCTCAGCAAGCGCGGCAAACGGTACGTGCTGGTCATGATCGAGCACGTCAGCAAATGGGTGGAGGTCCGGGCACTCAGCAGCAAAAGTGCCGCTCTCGTAATAGAGGCATTCACCGAGCAAGTGCTCACCTGGATGGGCGCCTGTGGTGAAGTGCTCACCGACCAAGGCATGGAGTTTTGGGGGGAATCCGATGCAGCGCTGACAGCAATCGGCATCACATACAGGAGAACTGTTGGTGCAACCTACGGTTTGCACTCGGCTTGTTGTCCGTGCGCGTGCATGCATGTGTGCATGGAATGGAATGAGTGCATGATATAAATATATATTTCATGCTTATAATAGTGTATGAATGATGGGTCATGATGTCGAGTGTGTGTGTCAAGTCAATAGCGAATTATCGCTAGTCGCGTGTAACGTGGTCATTTTGTGTGTCACGCGCGGTTTCTATTTTGTCGTGCGCGGTTTCTATTTTGTCGCTTGTCGAACGTTCAGCGTGTCGCAGGTGTGTGCAGCAGACCCATGAAGAACTCAAGGATGAGTTTTTGATGAAGAACCCGAGCCCTGGTGTCAACATTCAAGTGATCGCGAAGCTCGCCAAATGGGTACACCTCAAGATATTGAAGATAGTTACATTACTTTGTGTAGTGTAACATTTCACTTGGTGTAGGCCCTAGTGAAGGGTAGTTTCGAGACCCTTCGTGGTTGGGGACAGTGTGGCACTGTTCCACATCACTGTACCTCGGCTCTTGGGGTTTGTAGGAGCTGGGAGTCATTCCCAACTCGTAACTCTTGGTAACTCTTCCTATCTTGTGTTCTAAGACTATAGTGGCTGCCATAGTGCCGTTAGTTCAAACTGACGCTGTGTCGTCAATACTTGATCAAATCGTGCGATCTAAATTGCCTAGTGTAGGCGACAATAAGACGCTCCAGATCCAAGCTGAATCAAGTCATTTGAAGCTGTTACCAGAACGCTATGAACGTTTCAAGCCGCTGTGCAGAAATCCAACTGTGCACTCTATCTTTTGTTTTAGGCACATTGGAGCCTACTGTGACTATAACAAGTGGTATCAGAGCCCCTTGGAGCAGTTTCGACAATGGCTGGACCTGAGCAAAGGGGTGGCAGAGGTGCTGGTGGCAGAGGAGAAGCTCAAGCTCAAGGCCAACCCCGTGACTCAGCCATGGCGCCCGTGCAACCAAGTGTTGGCCCATCTAGGGATGAGCCTAGAGTGTTTGGCCTTGACAAGTTCAATGGTGACAACTTTGCTGAGTGGTCCTTCAGAATGGAGAGCATATTTGACCACTATGACCTGCTGGAGGTGATGGAAGGAACGGAGAAGCGTCCCGAGAACGACCCGGAGAAGAGCCCGTGGGTGCGGAAGAGCGCACAAGGCTACCTCTTACTTGGGCAAGCGTTGGGGAGCAGCCAAATCCGTCACATCAAGCCTTTCCAGCGTGAACCAGAGAAGGGACCAAAAGCATGGGCTGCTCTCAAGGGTGTACATGCTCCTGCAACAGCGGTGGTAGCTGTGGTGTTGGAACGGCAAATGGCGACGTTACGAATTGAAGAGGATGAAACAGTTGAAGAAGGGGTGCAGAAATTCTTTGACTTGTTGATGCGGCTTGAGGGAGCGGATTTGAACTATAGTGAGCTCCAAAAGAAGACCAAGTTGCAGGCCCTACTCCCCGAATCATGGTCCTCGCTCATCATCAACCTGAATCGCGACTTGCCCTGCCTCTTGCTCGAAGACGTGAAGCGAGCTATCCTTCAAGAGGATTTCCGTCGCCGTGAGTTGGCGAGTGCGGATGGTGCTGGGGCAGCGAGCATCGGCCGTGGATATGGTCGAGGAAGAGGCAGAGGACGAGGGGGAGGAAGGTTTGGTGGCAGCAACTTCGGCGGAGGCCGCGGGAGTGGCGGTTACGGCAGCGACGACAAGAGCTACGGCGCGGTCGCGTCCGATTCGACGGCGAATGCCATTATTGCCACAAGAGCGGACATATGTGGCGCGATTGCTACAAGCTCCCTGATGGTTGGACCCCTGCTCAAGGCCAAGAGGGTAGAGGAGCAGGAGGTGGAGAGGAAGAGGCCGTGGAGGCCGTGGCGGTCGCGGTGGCGGAGCTGCAAACATGAAGAGCGGAGACAATGACAAGGACCCGAGCAACGATCGGTACCCGGGTCTATTCTACTTCGTGTCGACGCAAGTACCGACTGGTCCAGAGAAGGATGAAGGCTTTGAGGAGCCAGCAGCTGTGGGGAAGGTGACCCTACACCCCCTGGACTATTGGGTGATCGATAGTGGGGCTACCTATAGCATGACACCTCGCCCGGACTTGCTCACCGAACTCGAACCGTCACCGGTAAAGCATGTCACATCGGCTTTGGGGCAGCGAGCGGAGGTGAAAGGCATGGGCAAGGCCATGTTTAAGGGTGCTTATGGGAAGATGGTGGGCCTCAAGAATGTGCTTTGGGTACCCAGCCTTGCTGCCAACCTGATTTCCGTGCGGCGGTTGGCAAAGGCCGGCATGGACACTAACTCGAAGGGAGCCAAGACCTACACCGCAAGGCTTGGCGATCGGATTCTTTGAGACCTTCATGAGGACAGAGATGTCTACAACGAGATGTGGCAGATCCCTGTGGTCCCAATGCCTACGGAGAGGCAAGTGGCAGCAAGCGTCAGCAAGGATGAAGCAGTTGGTAACAGCGATAGCGTGGACGGTCGCGCTAAGAAGAACAAGTCCAAGAAGAGAAAACCTGGAGGGACCAGCAAGTTCAGTGAACCTAAGGAGAGTGGTGCAGCAGCCAAGGAGCAGCAAAAGGGTGAGGAGAACCCCGAGGCAGCAGCAGAGGAGGACTACGGAGAGAGTATGTGGGGCGCTATTGCGAGCGCGGCATTCTCCAATCCAACTTCGGCAACGGGGGAGTGTGATTGGCTCATCTTACATCGGCGCATGGGGCATGTGGCCCTGCCCATCTTGCAGCAACTAGTGAAGAATGAGATGGTTGCTGGCATACGTGTGAAGGGGGAGCCCGATGAGGTACTTGGCTGCCCGACGTGCATGCAAGCCAAGTTCACCCGTTTCCCGTTCTCTAGTTCGGAGGCGACGGCTAAGGCACCGCTTGATGAGGTGGTGATGGACGTGGTGGGCCCCCTGAAGCTTGGAGCTGCTGGAGCTGAGTACTTCCTCACTATTGTGGACGTCTACACCCGTATGACTTGGGTGTATGTGCTGGCCAAGAAGAGCGACGTGGCTGAAACGTTGAAGGCGGATTGGTTCTCGATGGTGGAGCGGCAACAAGACCGTCTTGTCAAGTCAATCCGCACCAATCGAGGGGGAGAGTTCCTGAGCAAGGAGTTTGGGTTGTGGCTGAAGAAGAATGGTATTCGGCACTCCCTCACCATGCAATACTCCCCTGCAATGAACGGCATCGCCGATCGAGCGAACCGCACAATCACGGAGGCGGCACGCGGTTTGCTCATTGAAGCCGGGCTACCCAACTATTTCTGGCCTGATGCGGTGCGGAGCGCATGTGTGGCCAAGAACAGAGCCTTGACTCATGTGGGAGCAGACAAATGGGTGCTCTATGTGGAGTGGCTAGGAAGGAAGCCAAAGGTGGATATGCTTCGGGTGTTCGGGTGCATGTACATGGCGCTCGTGCGTAAGCATCTTCGGCACAACAAGCTTGGTGCCAAGGCGGTGTGGGCCGTGCACTTGGGCATGACTCAAAACAGCAAGGGATGGCTTCTTTGGGACCCATTCACCAAGACGTTCTTGGTGAGCAGGGACTGCAAGTTCATGGAGAACTTCATGTACAAGGATTGGAAGGCGGAGAATGAGGCGAAGATAGGCGTGCGGTTTGGGGAGGTGAAGAGTTCCGGTTTGGAGCATGTGGAGCTGCCTTTGGAGCTGAGCAGCGGCAGCACAACCACGAGGCTATCCTCCCTTGTGAATGGGGGAGAGGAAGCCAATGATGCAGAGGAAGAAGAGCAGGAGGTGCAGCAAGTGAGCGAGCGTGCACCGTCACTCCCTTCCCGCACTACGAGTGCTCCACGGATTCGAGCCATACCGCAGCAACGCCAAGGCCTTCAAGTCCCTGCAGCTGAGGAGGAAGGAAGGGGGAAGAGGAGAGTTCAACCCCCTAATAGGCTGACCTTTGATGCACCGGGAAAGCAAGGCAAGACAGCCCTGGCCGGAGCGGCAATGATGGTCGGAGACGACAAGGAGAGTGACTACGAGGAGTGTGCCCCGCGTTCTTCTCTCCGGTGGAGATGCCGGTAGAACCAGCAACTCTCAAGGAGGCTTTGGAGAGTAGTGATGCTGAGGAGTGGAAGAAGGCCATGGAGAGTGAGCTGAAGAGCATCGAGAAGAATGACACGTTTAAATTGGTGGAGCTACCGGAGGGGCGTACGGCGATAACGTCCAAGTGGCTCTTCAAAATCAAGTCGGATGCCGATGGCAAGATCGAGCGCTAAAAGTCTAGGCTTGTAGCCAAGGGGTACCAGCAAAAGGAGAAGGTGGACTTCAAGGAGCTGTTTGCTCCAGTGGTGAAGCCGACGACGCTGCGAACCCTATTCGCGGGAGCCGCCATCAAAGGATGGGTGGTAAAGCAAATGGACATCGTAACAGCATTCCTTAACGGCATCCTTGAGGAGGAGATTTTTATGGTGCAGCCAGAAGGGTTTGATGATGGTAGTGGCAGAGTGTGGAAGCTGAAGAAGGCCCTCTATGGGCTGAAGCAGGCCCCTAGGCAATGGTACATGAAGCTGCGCGAAGTGTTGGAGGAGATCGGCTTCACTCCCTCAACGGCCGATCACTCCTTGTTCATGCTTGGCGAGGGGGAGCAGAGGAGCTTCATGGTGGTTTATGTGGATGACATTCTCATCTTCTCACCCTCCTCTGACCTTGTGAAGAAGGTGATGTTGAAGCTGCATAACAAGTTCAAGTGCAAGTCCCTTGGTGACGTGAACTTCTACCTTGGGCTCCACATCGAACGAGACGTGGAGAAGCGGAGCATGCGAGTGCACCAACGGAACTACCTAGAGGCGTTGGCTGCCAACTTTGGCCAGAGTAAAGGTCATGTGGCTACTCCCTTTCCCTCTGGGTTCAAGTGTGTGAAGGGACCAGAGGAGGAGCGCATTTGTGAAGAGGAGAGGTGCAGTTTTCACTCGTTGGTGGGCAGCCTCATGTATGCGGCGGTAAACACCCGACCGGACGTCGCGTTTGCTACCGGGCAGCTAGCTAGGGTAGTGCAATGCCTTAATGAGGAGCAGGTAGCAGCTGGAATGAGGGTGGCCAAGAATCTTGGCCAAACACCGACCGTTGGGCTGCAATACTCGGCGGCGGCACAAAGGCGCCAAAAGGGCGCGGATGGTGTTGAGCCCGGGCGTTTGTTCCTCACCACCTACTCAGATGCTCCATATGCATCGGAACCAGAGGACATGACAAGTGTGGGAGGCTTCATATGCTGTGTTGGTGGAGGCCCAACTGCTTGGGAGAGCAAGGAGCAGGTTGACCAAGCTTTGAGCTCGGTGGAGTCCGAGTACATGGCACTCTTCCGTGCGGTACGGGAGATTGTGTGGCAGCGGCGTTTGTTGGCTGAATTGGGGGAGGAGCAGCAAGGACCTACCCCACTGTACTGTGACAGCCAGGGTGCCATTGCTCTTGCTAAGAACCCTGTGTTGCATGGACTCACGAAGCACATGAGGGTGAAATGGCATTGGACGAGGAGCATGGTAACAGCGGGTGAAGTTGAGTTGCGCTACGTGAAGACCACGGGGCAGCCGGCTGACATGATTACCAAGAGGCTGGTGGAGCAGCAATATTGGAAGTATTGCAAGCTGGCTGGGATGGCTCTGAACTAGGAGAGCAAGATCCTAAGGCCAACAATCCGAGGGGGAGTTTGTTGGTGCAACCTACGGTTTGCACTCGGCTTGTTGTCCGTGTGCGTGCATGCGTGTGTGCATGGAATGGAATGAGTGCATGATATAAATATATATTTCATGCTTATAATAGTGTATGAATGATGGGTCATGATGTCGAGTGTGTGTGTCAAGTCAATAGTGAATTATCGCTAGTCGCGTGTAACGTGGTCATTTTGTGTGTCACGCGCGGTTTCTATTTTGTCGTGCGCGGTTTCTATTTTGTCGCTTGTCGAACGTTCGGCGTGTCGCAGGTGTGTACAGCAGACCCATCAAGAACTCAAGGATGAGTTTGTGATGAAGAACCCGAGCCCTGGTGTCAACATTCAAGTGATTGCGAAGCTCGCCGAATGGGTAAACCTCAAGATATTGAAGATAGTTACGTTACTTTGTGTAGTGTAACATTTCACTTGGTGTAGGCCCTAGTGAAGGGTAGTTTCGAGACCCTTCGTGGTTGGGGACAGTGTGGCACTGTTCCACATCACTGTACCTCGGCTCTTGGGGTTTGTAGGAGCTGGGAGTCATTCCCAACTCGTAACTCTTGGTAACTCTTCCTATCTTGTGTTCTAAGACTATAGTGGCTGCCATAGTGCCGTTCGTTCAAACCGACGCTGTGTCGTCAATACTTGATCAAATCGTGCGATCTAAATTGCCTAGTGTAGGCGACAATAAGATGCTCCAGATCCAAATTGAATCAAGTCATTTGAAGTTGTGACCAGAACGCTATGAACGTTTGAAGCCGCTGTGCAGAAATCCAACTGTGCACTCTATCTTTCGTTTTAGGCACATTGGAACCTACTGTGACTATAACAAGAACTTCGCGTTATCACCCACAGGCGGATGGGCTGACGGAGCGGATGGGCTGATGGAGCGGATGATGCGAGGGCTGCGTGCTTACGGTGAAGCCAACAGGAGGAATTGAGACGCGGATCTGCACTGGGTAGCAGCAGGGTACAGGTTCAGCAAGCAGGCCGCGCTGCACGACGTCTCGCCGTACTACCTACTGTACGGCAGGGAGCCCATCCTGACTGTAGGAGCGCCTAGGCTGCTGACTGAAGTGGTGACAGCGGGCACTGCAGAACTATGGGCAGGCTTGGCCAAGGTCCGGGGTAACTACCTGCGGGCGTTGTTGCCGTCGGCACTGGAGAACCTTCATGTGGCACAGTTGCGCGACGCACAGCGCTATCAGCAGAGACAAGGAGGGGATAGGCCACCGCGTGGGGCCAGCCAGCGGAAGGACATGTGGTCTACCACCGCACAGCTAGGCAGAATGTGTTGGACAGGGGACTAAGTGAGGAGCGGTGGCAGGTGGTGGAGGCCAGGGAGTCAGGGGTCGTGGTGTTGGAAAATCAACAGGGCAGGCGTGTCCGTGACCACGTGACTAATACTGCAAGGGCCAGGACCAGGAGCCTAACGAGTATGGAGACTGGCACGACGGGGCCGCAGCCTTCTCCAGAGGGGGCAAGTGAGTAGACGTGCTGGGATCACTGAGGAGACAAGGAAAAGCACAGCAGAGACAGGAGGAGCGAGACATGAGAGAATGAGAGGAAAGGAGGGCATCAGCAGCAGCAATGAGGAGAACAACACAGCAATCAGCAGAATCCTACGGAGAGGAATACAGGGGTGAGTGAGAAGCAGCACGGCAGGGATATTCTGACACGTCGGTCCTTGCGGGTATCAGATCCTGACTGGCCCTGGTGCTGGCACTACCTGTTGGCGTGCTGAATATTCCGCACTCCACTGCTAACATAGCCTCGACGACCTCCACCATGAGCGTTTTGGACCCGACGCTATTCCACCACACTTATTTTCTCATCTTCTCCACAGTGTTTTTGGAGCTGCTGAGTCGCACCTGCATACTCTAGGACCTTTCCGGCTGCACGTGTCGGGACTTGTGTTTCCAGTCTTGGTGCATGTGTAGTTTCTAGCCTAGGCGGCTCTGCGAGTTCTAGTGTGGGAGCTGCAGCTACCGCTAGCCTAGTACCAGCCTTTGTCGCTGGCACATGCATGTTCTTATCGACTGTGCCTCTTTCCTTCACCCTAAACTCTGGGGCGTCCAGCTGTTTCTTTCGCGACTGTACTGACCGTACGCCATTGCGCACTCTAATTACTGTCGCCTTGGCTGACCCATCAGTGGGACATATCGTTGCCCACAGCACCACCACTCTCCCGTGTCCAGCGGCCCCCTCGTTCTTTAGGAACCTGGGGGAGGCCAGTCACCTCCACGACCACTTTCTCTACGGACAAGCCTGTTGCCACCTGCACAGTCGGTGCCACTGGGGTGCCTCTGGCCACTTTTCATAGGGAGCCGGGATCTGGTGTACTCACTACACACTGGGTTCCACCATACTGGGTCAGGTCAGGACAGGTCAGGTATCAGCTGTGTCGTGTGACTATAGGTCTCTCACTCAACCCTCGGTCCTCTAGCACCACCGTCTAGGTCACCTATCCTTCCCGCATCTCAGTAGAATGGTATGTCACCGTCTGGTCTCTGGTCTCCCCGCGTCTCTTGCCCCACTTCCCTGCTTTTTCCTGCACCGCTGTGTACTCACTCCTTGCGTTGAGGGTCGACATCGCACTGCCCCTCGCTCCTCCTCGTTCCCCCCCACCACGGCTCCCTTCCATACCCTGCACTTGGATGACTGGGGCCCCTCCCCGGTCCTTGGCCCATGTCAGGAGGGCTACTTCCCCGTTTGTGGTGGATGTCTACTCCCGCTACACCACGGTTTTCTCCTTACGACGGAAGGCCGACATGCCTACCGTCTTCGAGCCGTGGCTACTAGCGAGGGTTGGCGCTCAGGGCTTGTGTGGGCTCCGCCTACACTTGGTCCGTGGTGCTGAGTTCCCTTCCACTCGTTTGGAGACGTTCTGTCAAGGTCGGGGGATCATCCAGTCTTTCACGCTACCATCCTCGCTACAGCAGAATGGGGTAGCCGAGCAACACATTGGCCTGGTCATGGAGGTCGCCCGGACCTCCATGTGCCATGCCGGTGCCCCCCAGTTCCTGTGGCCTCAGGCAGTCCGCTACGCCGCGCACCAGCTGAATCTGTGGCCTAGTGACGCACGGCCACGAGTGACGCCGGCCTTTCTTTGGACAGGGTCTCGAGGTGTAGCATCTGACTACCGAGTCAGGGGCTCCCTGTCTCACGTTCATGCCCCTGGCGCAAACAAGTTGTTTGCTCGCACACGTCCCTGCATCTTTCTTGGCTTACCTCTAGACGCCTCTGGCTGGGCGTTCTACTACCCGATCACCTCCCAATATTTTAGTTCCAAGGATGTCACTTTCGACGAGTCGTTCTGTTACTACAGGAATCCTTCCCCCCTCTCCCCCCCCCCTCCCCGCGCTGTTCCTCACCCATGAGCCCCCCCAAGTTGCCCCAGTAGCCCCCCCACCCCCCTCGCCTCCTGCCCGGTCAGGTGTGTCTCACATCACTCCGCGGTCTTCCCCCCCGAAACGCCTAGTCCCTATCGTGTCTGGGGGTGTCGGAGGTGCAAGTGCGGAGGGTGAGGGTCCTGAGGCTGTTGGAGCTAGGGTGCTGGCTGTGGGGGTGCAGGGGGTGTGGGTGTGGAGGCCCCACTTGTGGAGGACACGGCTGCCTCGAGTTGGTGGCTTCGCCCCACCTCAGCCCCTGGCTTCCCATCCGTCCCGCAGTTCACTCCTCGTTCGTCTCTACAACAAGTCCCTGCAGAGTCTGGGGGAGTTCCTGTAGAAGGTACCAGGGGCTCTGCGGGTGTTGTTGGTGGAGACGTTGGCTCTGGGGATGCTAGAGCGGGTGGTACTACTCCTCGGGCACCTACACCGTCTCCGGTATGTTACCTAACACGTGAGCAGAGGCGACGACAGTTCGGAATAAAGGAGCAGGAGCGGTTTGTGCGAGTGGAGGAGGTGTCTGTTAACGGGAATGGAGTTTTGGCCCCGCCCTCGCTCGGGCGATGTCAACGCCCTGGTCGGATGTACGGGAGAAGCAGCTGACCGTTCGCAGTGAGAGAGCTGCTCGACGGGCTTTGTCGAGCTGCAAGGGATCACTGTGGTGTTGCCGTCGACCAGGGGTGCTCGACGGCCTTCTTCCACGGAATAGGATGACGGGGTGGTCGTCGACCTGCACAAGACTGTCGTCGAAGCCGTCGACCAGGGGAGTTCGACGGCTGCAGCTGGCTGGGCTGGTCGATGGACGGGCCGTCGACCAGGAGGAGCAGCTGACAGTGCTGGTCGACGGAGGGTCTATCGATCAGGGTGTTCCTCGATGGGAGCTTTGGTCGACGAGGAAGGCGTCGACCAGAGCACTGCGTAGTCGACCAGGTAACCTGCTCGGCGAGTTCTGCCGAGGCACGCGAACGTCGTCGAGGTCGCGGTGGCGAAGGCGACTTCGGGCTGGTATCTCAAAGTCGATGTGGCTCGTCAAGCGCAGAAATCAGCCGACGGATGAAGTCGGGCCAATCATCTGCGCGCACCTGCGAGCGTGCGCACTACTGCCTTCTGCGGTGCAACGCTGGACAGCCGCTCTGCTGCAGCGTTGGCACGCCGTCGACCTGCTGTGTTGGCAGGTTGCCTTTCTGCAGTGCTGGCGGTGGCTCCTCTACGCAAGGTTGGCAGGCAGTCGACCATGCTGTGCTGGCGGACAACCAGGCTGGCTGCAGAGTTGCTAGGTGATCTAATGTAGTCATTCTTGTTGTTTCTTGGTCTATCATTCTATAATGCAACCTTTGCTAGTGGAAATGCGGATTTCTCTCGCAAATGCGCAAGCAGTAAGGAACTAAGCAAAGCTACAATCACTCCTAGAATTCGTGACAACCTTGTAGAGTGACTCTCCGCAGTGCCACACCCACTGAAGCAGGCTCAGTTGCAGCCACAGCAGGGGAGAGTAGTGGAGTAGCCATGGCCACAGCAGCAGGTGCAGCTGCACCCGCAACAGGAGAGGGTAGAGGAGAAGCCACACCCATAGTGGCAAGTTCAGTTGCAGCCACAGCAGGAGAGGGAAGAGGAGGATCCACGGCTGCAGCAGCAGGTGTAGCTGCAGCCACAGCAGGAGACGATAGAGGTGGAGCCACACCCGCAGCAGCAGGTTCAGTTGCAGCTACAGCAGGAGAGGGTAGAGGAGGAGTCTCGGCGCAGGTGCAGTTGCAGCCACTGCAGAAGAGGGCAGAGGAGGAGCCACATCTGTAGCCATAGGAGCAGCACCAGGGACTGTCTCCTCAGTAGCTTGATCCCCTACTATCTCCTCCCGTTCCCCCTGTCCAGTCCCTTTCCTCGTCTTCGTGGTCACGTTGCACTCCTCTCAGTCGTGCTGTGTCCCCACAGCCTCGTCGGTCTCGTTACCATGCCGACGGCTCGTTTCACCTTGTTCTCTGCTCTTGTGTACCACCTCCTCCGGTCCTTCCGCAGCCTCATGAGTCCTCCCTTACCGTGTCCCCCGCCACGTTCTCCGACTACCTCCGTGCCTCCCGCCTTGTCCAGGTTGTTGTTTTTCCTCACTGACCTTGGTGAGCGGCCTCGCTTTCCCCCAGTCTTGTTCGCTGACAACAGGCCTGTTGTCCTGTTGTGCGAGGAGACCCGACTGGTTGGGAAGGCGAAGCACGTCCAGCTTCGTCACTTCCTTTTGTGTGAGTTGCAGCAGCGTGGCCGGGCCCGCGTGGTAAGTGTCGTCTCTGAGCCAACACTGCAGATATCTTTACCAAGGCATTGTCGCCTTGTGACCACCGGCGTGTCTACACCCAGCTGTGCCTTGTGCCTGCAGTTCACACTTGCTTGCGTAGAAATGATTGTCTTGCTTGTCTTGTACTCTTGCTCCTCCTTATTTTTGCTATGTACTTGCATATGGTCTGGCCTTGTGGCCTCTCGGACTATATGGTGACGTTGAGATCCAACCCGAATTGCATATCTTGTTGGTTTCTTGTTCTTGTGGACTGGTCCTATGACCCTTTCTCTCAGATTGTGTAGTGACTTCGTGATCCACCCTGAGATATGTTTAACTTTCCACAGGACTGCAGCTGAAACCACCGTTGAGGCTGGTATGGCTGCTGCAGCTACAACTACTATTGCTGTTGTGGCAGCGGCTGTTGCTGCTGCATCGTAATAGCCCCATGACCCACACCTCCTCCAGGTGCACTCTCCGATCCTGCACCTCCTCCAGCAGTAGCGCCTCCAAACGACCCAGCACCTCCACCATCGCCACTACCTCCACCACCTCTACCCTTCTTACCAACCTTTCGAGCACCCTTACGACCAGAGGCAGCAATAGCCGCAACCTCAGGCGAAGGGCCAAGTTCAACAACACAGGCCGAGACGTCAGGGCTAGTAAGAAGGGATGAAGCACACCATCCAAAAGTGGGGGGAAGCACAGTATCAGAGGAGGTGGATATGGCACAGAGGCTGGACTCCATCTATTTGAGACGATCTCAAAGAGGTCGATCGTGAGTGTCCGAAGGTGCACAGTGAGGAAAGCGTCTCATGGGAGGCGAGTTTCTAGGAGGTACATCGTCATATACATGGGAGGTGGGGCCTCAGTGTTCTGCTTTGTAGTGCAGGCAGCACGAAAGGTGGTGTCTAGTGTGTGCAAGTTTGTGATCATGTCAGCAACGGTGCGGAAGGAGGGGAGGTTAGAAAAGAGGGAGGGAAGAATGAATTGGAACAATGTAGCAGTAGAGGGGGTGGAATAGCGTACAACGACCGGATCTGGCAGCTCCTTCGCCATCTTTACCTGTGTGAAGGGATGGTGAGCCGTGCAACAGCGTCACCTCCCCGCCACTGCGAGTACTAAAAGAGGGTCGTAAAGTACTCTGCTCGTCAGGAGGAGCAGTAGAAGGAAGAGCAGGAGGATACGGAGGGGTTGTAAGCTCGCCTGTAGCATGTTCGTATATTGCAACTTTCTGCAGAAGCATAAGCTGCAGGGAGCGATGGACCTCGAGCAACCACGAACGGAAATCGATTGCACGACTCTCCGCCTCGAAGCGCAGCGGGGACTCAGTCAACATAGCAGCACAGTACGAACGCTAGGACATTTGGCTAGTAAGGGAGGCAGGCCTGCAGTAGGGACAAGCGCGGCTAGGTCTGGTCGGGTGGCTCGGGCGGTCGGGCAGAAGGAAGCATGGGTAGTAGCAGTGGCAGCTGAGGTAAGCACATGTCGGCAAACAGAGGCAGTGGGCTGGAGAAGGAGACAGGGTCGGTAGGTAGGGGCGGTAGGTGTTATAGTGTAGAGTCCACTTTGGGGTCGCGGATGCCCATGAAACTGCCTGAATAGAATCTGACAACTTGGAACAACCTATGTTCAAGATGCTGTTACGACCAACTCTGAGTAAATTGAGAACCGAAACTTGGATAGCACTTAGCCTTATGTGTATGCTTACCAACGGTTTATTACATGCCTTAATCACAATAGTGACCACTACGTAGTGATCCAATATGTAGGCTCGTTTTAAACCATGTAGTTTCATTGATCCTACTGAAGGGATGGGTACAACGTTGCCTAGGGGACTCTTCAGGGGTTATGATCATCCTGGGAATTTAAAGAACAATGATTCCTAGAGGGGAATGGCTAGAGACGATGGGAAGCATCCTAGCTAGGTCAGCAAAGCCAACCACACTTGGATGTTCAGTGCTGTACTCATGGCTACCGATAGTGAGTCAAGCCAACCGTGAGTCCTTTTGCCCTACTCTCTGTCCCTGCACCATTGGCATGACAGCAATGAAAGGGTGGCAAAGGAAATGCTACCAATAGTGCACCATGACAACGAAACAGTGAATTTCCACAGCTGTCAAATGCTGCTTCGATGTTGGGTTGACATAAAACTTGGTGAGCACCTGCACAATGCAGCACAAAACTCCCACACCGATTTTCATACCGATCAAAGCTCGGTAGATGAGTCAGCAGCCGAAATGACTCGTGGAATGCCATAAGTCTTGGAAATTAAAATGTTGTCATAAAGACATAATTTAGTCTATCTAAGCTGCATCAATAGTTTTGAACCTTTGAAGGTTTGATGAAGACATAATGAAGCACATCCCTACGGAATTTCATAAGCTGAGCAGGCTTGTAGGCTGAGTGGGAGTGCGCTGATCGTGCCACTATAGTGTGTTGGCACAACAATAGGCACAGGCGGCAGGCAAGGGCGGCAGGTAGGGGCAGTAGCCAAGGCGGCAGGCAAGGGCGGCAGGTAGGGGCAGTAGCCAAGGCGGCAGGCAAGGGCAGCAGACAGAGACGGCCGTCAAGGGCGGCAGGCAAGGATGGTAGCCACGTACGGTAGATAAGGGTGGCAGTCACGCACGGCAGGTCAGGGCAGCTGGCAAGGGCGGCAGGTCAGGGCGGCTGGCAAGGGCGGCAGGTTAGGGCGGCTAGCAAGGGCGGCAGGTCAGGGCAACAAGTAGGGATAGTAGGTCAGGCCGGAAGGTCAGAGGCGGCAAGTGAGACGCGGCAGGTCAGGGATGACAGGCCAAGGGCGACAGATCAGGGGGCCGCATGTCAGGGGCAGCAGGTCAGGGGCGACAGTCACAGGTAGGAGGGACGGGTGTCAGGGGCAGCAGGTCAGGGGCCGCATGTTAGAGGCGGCAGGCCAGGGGGAGCAGGTCACAGATAGCAAGGACGTGTGTTAGGGGCGGCAGGTCAGGGGCGGCAGGGGAGGGGCAGCAGGCCAGGGGAGGCTGTCACAGGTAGCGAGATTGAGATCGAGAAAGAAGAGGAAGAGGGTTTCATTGGCCAAGAGCCCAAGAAATACAAGCAAAGCAAGGGCAATTTGGGGTGTACCACCAACAAGTGTAACGGAAATTGCTACACTAGTCTATTCTGTAGACGGTCCATAGATATAACTTTAAAACCCGCAGGCCAAGTTATCCAAGATGAGGAAAGTTGGTCAGGAGTGAGGGCAATATTTGGCCGCGAGCCAATAGGATTGTCGAAAATGTTGGCCTAGGTCTCAGAAATCAGGAATCAGTACAGGCGTTTTTGGGACGCCCAACCAACATTAGGAAGGATGAGCCAAATTTGGCCTTATTGACCCACGGTTTAAAAATAAAAATAAAAAAGGCCCGCCGAACAGCGCCTATTACGTTTAGATTCAGGATGCTCTTTTATACGAATGGGGTGAAGTGAAGCACATAAATCAGATTAAACAGTGAAAGCCTGCTTCACCATTCTTTTTTGTGTGTTTTTAATGTCTTTTACATTATATGAATGCAAAAACATCGGTAGTCGTAACTTTATCGGGAAGGGAGGGCTACAATAACCAATATTGCAGATCCTCCCTGACATGGCTATGGTGGTTGGTGCATCATCTTCGGGTTGCTCCAGATGGAGCTGAAGCTGATCCTCCACGTCAGCGATGCACCGCTGCTGCAAATCCGCAGCATAACCATTGCCTGGTCGGATGCCAAGTGTGCCCAATCTTCACCACTTATTGCCAAACCCTTCCTCTGCGCTGTCACCTCCCGCGCCAAGCAATACGTGACGAAGCACCTCGCGTGTGCGATAAAATTTACCACCACTTGACGAATCACCCTTCCAACTTGAAATTTGTCTTTTCTCCAAATCGCGTTACACCTCGCC
The DNA here is from genome assembly GCA_948144175.1 of Closterium sp. NIES-65. Taxonomy (NCBI): domain Eukaryota; kingdom Viridiplantae; phylum Streptophyta; class Zygnematophyceae; order Desmidiales; family Closteriaceae; genus Closterium; species Closterium sp. NIES-65. The sequence continues at coordinate 111,370 of CANXME010002183.1, forward strand.
AGCTACACTTGGTGCAGCGTGGTTGCAATTAAGGTCCCCTCTAGAAAGCCGGACTTTGTGCTCCACTTCATGAAGAGCAGATCCTCCAGGTCAAGCCACCCCAGCTCTAGGTTCATTTCTGCAAGCCCCCTTCTCAGAATACATCACCACCCCCTGCACCATCGGGCAGTGCTCCGGTCTCTTCTCATCCCCGCGGTGCAGGCATACCACAAGATTCCTTAGGAAAACCAGCCTCGACCCCACTTGTAAATTTATGCAGTGTAGCCCTAAGTTGGGCTCTTACGTGTTTCAAGGTCCCGTAATCGTAACTTTCGCGCAATTTTACAATTTCGATTATTAACGACAAGTTGCGCGTAATCCTGAGTCGGGCAGGTGAAAAAAAAAACGATGCGTACTACTACTAATACGTGCCTTTCTGCGGTAGCGAATTTAATCGGTATGCATGTGTCAGATTTATATGACATAGTTGCTGTAGGCTATAGTGGGGTAGCACATATGGGGTACAGGGTTTCTAGGGTTGTATTTGTACCCAATCTTTCCTTAGTCATTTCATTCCTGTTTTCTTTACTTCACATGGTATAGAGCGGGTCCTACCTTAGGACCGTTTTTTTTAGGGCCCACCGAAGCGCGCCCCGAGGCGCGCCTTTTTTTTAGCGACCCCCTCGGGTCGCCTTTTCCCTCGCGGCCCCGCTGTCCCTCAGACGCGGCCCCGCAACCTCTCCTGATCGCGGCCCCGCCGCCTGTTTGACGCGGCCTCGCCGCCTACCCTGACGCGGCTCCGCCGCCTCCCCTGACGCGGCCCCGCCGCCTCCCCTGACGCGGCTCCGCCGCCTCTCCTGACGCGGCCCCGCCGCCTGTCTGACGCGGCCCCGCCGCCTCCCCTGACGCGGCCCTGCCGCCTCCCCTGACGCGGCTCCCCCGCCTCCCCTGACGCGGCTCCGCCGCCTCCCCTGACGCGGCCCTGCCGCCTCCCCTGACGCGGCTCCGCCGCCTCTCCTGCCGGCCCGCCACTGCACCTGCCGGCCCGCCGCTGCACCTGCCGGCCCGCCACTGCACCCTACGGCCCGCCGCTGCACCTGCCGGCCCGCCACTGCACCTGCCGGCCCGCCGCTGCACCCAGCGGCCTGCCGCCTCTGACGGCCTCGCCGCTGCACCTGCCGGCCTCGCTGCTGCACCTGCCGGCCCGCCACTGCACCCTACGGCCCGCCACTGCACCCTACGGCCCGCCGCCTGCACCTGCCGGCCCGCCGCTGCACCTGCCGGCCCGCCACTGCACCTGCCGGCCCGCCGCTGCACCTGCCGGCCCGCCACTGCACCGGTCAACCCGCCGCTGCACCTGACGGCCCCGCCCCTGCATCTCCTGGCCGAGCCGCCTCAGCAGCCGAACCGCCCGTGAGCCGAGCCGCCCGACGCCGAGCCGCCCGGGACCCGAGCCGCCCTGCCGCCGAGCCGCCCGGGAGCCGAGCCGCCCTGCACCCGAGCCGCCCAGCCGCCGAGCAGCCCGGGAGCCGAGCCGCCCTGCGCCCGAGCCGCCCAGCAGCCGAGCCGCCCAGCACCCGAGCCACCTTTCTGCATACCTACACGACCTGCCCTGCCTGGTGAGCACAGTCCCACTGACACTGCGAGCTCTTTCCCTGCTGCTTGCACTGCGTCGCTGTCGTCGCCATGGCTACCCCTAGTGTCCTAGCTTTTGACGCTGAGGGTCGCGCCATTGATTTTGAGGTCTGGTTAGACGACCTGCAGCTGTTCTTACAGTGCGACAGGGCTGACGACCTTTCTCTCTTTGATCTCACCTCTGGCGCCTCTCCTGCTCCTGCTGCTGATGCTGATCCCGCTGTCCGCTCTAAGTGGGCCACCCGCGATGCTGCTGCACGTCTTGCTGTGCGTCGCCACCTCCCTACCTCTGAGCGTGCGCACTTCAGTCAGTACAAGAGTGCTCAGACCTTGTACGACGCTGTAGTTGCGCGCTACTCCTCCCCTGCCACTGCTGCACTGAGCCGTCTCATGCTTCCCTACCTCTTTCCTGACCTCTCTGCCTTTCCCACTGTCGCTGACCTCATTACGCACCTCCGCACTAGTGACACTCGCTACCGCGCCGCCCTTCCTGCTGAGTTCTGCGCTAAGAACCCCCCCCCCCATGTACATCGCTCTCTACTACGTAGTCGCGCGCCTCCCTGACTCCCTTCGAGTCGTCAGGGACCACTTTCTCGCAGTCTGTCCCACCACCCTCACCGTCGACCTCCTCGAGAAGGCCCTCCTCGCAGCGGAGAAGAGCATCGTCGCTGTAGGTGCTTCTCGTGGTGACCCTCGCACCCCCATCTTTGAGGGGTGCTCTCCTTCCCCCTTGCTGCCCTCTGTTGCCTCTGCTGCTGCTGCCGACCTGCTTGGTCTTGAGTCGGTCGGCGCGGCGTCTGCCCCTAGTGGGAGACGTCGCTCCAGCAAGGGCAAGGGGGGCAAGGGCGCGGGTGGAGCTGGAGGGGGCGGTGGCGGTGGCGGCGGTGGCGGCGGAGGGAGTGGGGGTGGCGGCGGGACTAGTGGCGGGGGTGGTGGTGGTGGTGGCAGCAGCGGCGGAGACGGTGGTGGTGGTGCCAGCGGTGGTGGTGGAGGCAGCGGCGGAGGTGGAGGCGGCGGAGGTGGAGGCGGTGGAGGCGGCAGCGGAGGAGGCAGTGGTGGTGGAGGGGGTGGATCTGGTCGGGGTGGTACCCAGCAGCGTAGCGGCGGTGGTGGTGGCCAGCGCTCGCAGCGGCAGCAGCAGCAGCGCTCTCGGGACATCCCTTCGCCTCAGCAGCTTCGTGAGTGGTACGCTGGGCGTCAGAGGGGTGGGGGTACTGGTCCCTGCACCTACGTTCTTCGTTCCGGCGACCGCGCGGGTGAGCAGTGTGGGGGTGCCCACGCCACCCAGCGCTGCTTTGGCCGCCTGACGGACGCCTGGCGTCAGCAGTTCCCTGGGGCTAGTGAGATCCCTCGCTGGGATGAGCTTCTCAGGGCTGGTGTAGCAATCTTTGATCTTGATTTTGATGCTATCCTTACTGCTATGTATGTTGTGGATTATAGTGAGGAGAATGAGGGTTACCGCTGTTTCCAGCCCGACCCGGGCATTGGTACTGCTGCGCTAGGTGCTTGTGAGGCTGCTGCTCTAGGTGCCAGTGCGTCTGCGCTCTCAGGTACTGGTGAGACTGCGCTCTCAGGTACTGAGTCGTCCTCGTCCTCCCTCACTTTCACACTTGACTCCGGAGCTTCTCGCTCCTTCTTTCGAGACCGCACTACCCTTACGCCGCTCGGCCGGCCGGTTGCAGTCTCCCTTGCTGACCCCTCTGGGGGTCCTGTCCTGTCTCACTTCTCCACTGTCCTCCCGTGTCCGGCTGCCCCTTCGGGCACCCTGTCGGGTCTGTACCTTCCCTCGTTCTCTACGAACTTGGTGAGTGGAGCGGACCTGCAGGATGTGGGTGTTCACCAGTTCACTCCTGCGAGTCAGCGGGTGACCCACTGCACGGAGGCACGCACAGGCCGACACCTGGCCACGTTCTCGCGTCGGCCGGGGTCGAGTCTCTACACCCTGACCGTTGAGTCTCCTCCTGTCCCTGCGTCTGGTCAGGTGGCTGCGTCGGGTCAGGTACTTGCTGCTGCGTCCCAGTCAGGTCCTGAGTCTGCCCCCTGTTCTTGTCGCCTCCTGTCTCACGAGACTCTCCTGTGGCACCACCGTCTTGGCCACCCCTCCTTGCCCCGTCTTCGGAGCATGGCTTCCCGTGTCCTTGTCTCTGGTCTTCCCCAGTCTCTCCCTCCTCTCCCCTCCGGGCCAGGACCTTCCTGTGTCCCCTGTGTCGAGGGTCGCCTCCGGGCTACTCCTCACTCCTCCCACTTCCCCCCGACAGAGGCTCCCCTGCAGACGCTTCACATGGATGTGTGGGGCCCAGCCCCCGTCCGTGGGCAGGGTTACGAGCGCTACTTCCTGTTGGTGGTTGACGACTACTCGCGTTACACCACAGTCCTCCCCTTGCGCAGCAAGGGTGCGGTCACTGAGGTGCTGATCGACTGGATCCGCGAGGCTCGTCTCCAGCTCAGGAAGAGCTTCGGCTCGGACTTTCCTGTTCTGCGTCTGCACTCTGACAGAGGCGGAGAGTTCTCTTCTCGCCTTCTGCGAGACTACTGTCGTGCACGGGGGATCCGCCAGACCTTCACGCTTCCGGACTCACCACAGCAAAATGGGATTGCTGAGCGCCGCATTGGCATGGTCATGGATGTCGCTCGTACGTCCATGATGCATGCGGCTGCCCCCCATTTTCTGTGGCCGTTTGCGGTGAGGTACGCGGCGCATCAGCTCAACCTTCACCCCCGGGTCTCTCGGCCTGCGATGTCCCCAGTCTTGCTGTGGACGGGGAAGGTTGGCGATGCGTCTGTGTTCCGTGTCTGGGGATCTCGGGCGTTTGTCCGCGACTTGTCTGCGGACAAGCTGTCCCCTCGTGCTGCTCCCTGTGTCTTCCTTGGCTTCCCCACTGACGCCCCAGGGTGGCAGTTTTACCACCCCTCCTCTCGTCGTGTTCTGTCCTCCCAGGACGTCACGTTCGACGAGTCACCGTCTCTTCCCCTACCGCACTCCTTCCCTCCCCCCTCCCCCGGACTTCCTTGTGCCGGTTCCCCCCCCGGTAGACCCCCTCCCCCCTCAGGTTCCTGCCCCCTCAGGTGTGTCCCAGGTAGACGCCGTTGACCCGGTCGAGGTTACTGGTGACTCTGGTGCTGCTGCGGGTGCTGAGCCTGGGGGTGCTGACTCTGGGGGTACTGTGCGCGGGGGTGCTGAGCCTGGGGGTGCTACTGCTGGGGGTGCTGGGCCTGAGGGTGCTACTGCGGTGGGTGCGGAGCCTGGGGGTGCTGAGCCGGGGGGTGCTGTGCCTGGAGGTGCTGGGTCTGGGGGTGCTGGGTCGGGAGCTGCTGAGCCTGGGGGTGCTGAGCTGGGAGCTGCTGAGCCTGGGGGTGCTGCGTCTGGAGCTGCTGAGCTTGGGGTTTCTCCTGCTGCTGCGTCTCGCCGGGAGCCCCTCTCTCCACAGGAGCTGCGCGAGTGGTTCGCTCGTCGCTGGAGGCGTGCTGCTGAGTCTGGAGGTGCTGCTGGAGCTGGAGCTGGAGCTTCTTCGACCGTCGAGGGTGCGGGTGCTGCCGGTCCCGGAGCTGCTGGACCTGCGGGTCCTCCTGGAGCTGGAGCTGCTGAGGGCGTTCGTGCTGAGCCTGCTGCTGTTGGTCCTGCCGCTGGAGGTGTGGGTGGCGCTGGTGCTGTCGCTGAGGGTGCTGGTGCAGTCCCTGCTGAGTCTGGAGCTGCCGCGCGGCCTCGGCCGTACTTCGTTCCGCTCCTGCAGCAGGTTCTTGGTCTTTCTCCTCCAGTAGAGGGTCCACCGCCTGTCCAGTCGCAGTCCCTGCTGGAGCCTTCCTCTCCACTGCCTGCTCCCTCTCCTTACACTGGTCCTACTGGAGGTCTTGCTGAGCGTCGTGAGCCTGCGTCTCGTCCCGCGTCGCCTGTTCGTGCTGCTCGCGCTAGTGGTCGCAGTTCGCGTCAGCGTCCTCCTCCTGTCCCTGGCACGCACCGGATGTCTCTGCGTCCGTCCACTGCTCCTCTGCGTGCCCCTTTGCCTTCTCCTCCTGAGTCCTCTCTTCCTGCGCTTGCCGACCCTGAGTCGGACTCTCTTCGCGCTGCGAGTCCTACTGTCACGCGTCTGCTTGCTACTGTCGTCACTGACCCCTCTTTTGAGTCCACTGCTGCGTCTGCTCTAGTCGCTGAGCTCGTTGACTTTGCTGCTCGCTGTCGTCTCGACTACGCTGCTAGTCTTGTTGCTGAGTCTGCGTCTGTCTGTCCTCCGTCCGTCGGGGGTGAGTGTGCTCTTGGCACGGACGTCCTAGAGGACAGGCAGGAGGAGTTACAGTGTCTAGCGGCTGCTTCACCTCATCTCGCGTCTGTACTGCTTGCCCCTGAGGGAGACCCGGATGCACTAGACATCCCGACTCCGCGTTCTTACGCGGAGGCCGTAGAGGGTCCCTACTCCTCTCAGTGGCAGGCAGCTATGGATGCAGAGATGGCTTCCTGGAAGTCCACAGGCACCTACGTTGACGCGGTTCCCCCTCCTGGGGCGAACATCGTCAGTGGCATGTGGATCTTCAGGGTGAAGCGGCCGCCGGGCTCTCCACCTGTCTTCAAGGCACGGTACGTTGCTCGTGGCTTCAGTCAGCGGCAGGGAGTTGACTACTTTCAGACCTTCTCTCCCACCCCGAAGATGACTACTCTTCGGGTGCTGCTGCACATAGCCGCTCAGCGCGACTACGAGCTTCACTCTCTCGACTTCAGCACTGCGTTCTTGCAGGGTAGCCTGCACGAGGAGATCTGGCTTCGCCGTCCACCTGGCTTCACTGGGACTTTCCCTCCTGGCACCCAGTGGAGCCTCCGACGGCCAGTCTACGGTCTCCGCCAGGCACCGCGTGAGTGGCACGACACACTGAGGACTACGCTTGCGGCTCTTGGGTTTGCTCCTTCTACTGCTGACCCGTCGCTGTTTCTTCGCACCGACACTTCCCTGCCGCCGTTCTACATCCTCGTGTACGTCGACGACTTGGTCTTTGCCACAGCGGACACTGCTGGACTCGCCTACGTGAAGTCCGAGCTGCTGAAGAGACACACGTGCACAGACCTGGGTGAACTGCGCAGCTACCTTGGCTTGCAGATCACTCGGGACAGAGCACGCCGCACCATTACCTTGACTCAGTCACACATGGTGCAGCAGGTCCTTCAGCGCTTCGGCTTCACGTACTCCTCGCCTCAGGCCACTCCTCTGCCTACTCGCCACTCACTCTCAGCTCTGCCTTCGGATGAGTCCGTAGAGTCGAGTGGTCCGTATGCAGAGCTTGTTGGCTGCCTCATGTACCTGATGACCTGCACACGACCTGACCTTGCATACCCTCTGAGCATTCTTGCACGCTATGTTGCTCCTGAGAGACACAGACCGGAGCACATGGCTGCAGCGAAGAGGGTATTGCGCTACCTGTGCAGTACGTCGGGCATGGGGCTAGTGCTTGGAGGGCGGAGTCCAGTGGTCCTTACCGGCCACGCGGACGCTTCTTGGGCTGACGACCAGGCTACGCAGCGGTCGTCACAGGGTTACACCTTCAGCCTTGGTTCCGGCTCTGTCTCGTGGCGGTCTACTCGCTCGTCTTCGGTTCTCGGCTCCAGTTGTGAGGCTGAGATCTACGCCGGGGCCATGGCTGCACAGGAGCTTCGCTGGCTCACCTACCTGCTGACTGACCTTGGAGAGCCGCCTCGTTCTCCTCCAGTGCTGTACGTAGACAACAAGGCTATGCTGGCCTTGTGTCGAGAGCAGCGCTTGGAGCACAGAACGAAGCACATTGCTCTCCGCTACTTCCTTGCTCGTGAGCTGCAGCAGCGTGGTCAGTTGCGACTTGCGTACGTGGCCTCTGAGGCCAACACTGCTGATGTGTTCACCAAGGCACTCGCGCCTTGTGACCATCAGCGCTTTTGCACCCAGCTGGGTCTTGTGCCTGTCTTGCCTCACTTGCTCTCCTCTTGACTTCACTTGTACTGTGACATATATATATGCCTGCTCTTGTTTGTCTAGTTTTATATATATGTCTGTACTCCTGCATGTGAACTGGCCTCTGGCAAAGCAAGCTCAGGGTGGATCACAAAGTCACCACACAGTCCGAGCACAAGAGTAGGGCCAGAGGCCAGTTCACATGCAGGAGTACAGACATATATATAAAACTAGACAAACAAGAGCAGGCATATATATATGTCACAGTACAAGTGAAGTCAAGAGGAGAGCAAGTGAGGCAAGACAGGCACAAGACCCAGCTGGGTGCAAAAGCGCTGATGGTCACAAGGCGCGAGTGCCTTGGTGAACACATCAGCAGTGTTGGCCTCAGAGGCCACGTACGCAAGTCGCAACTGACCACGCTGCTGCAGCTCACGAGCAAGGAAGTAGCGGAGAGCAATGTGCTTCGTTCTGTGCTCCAAGCGCTGCTCTCGACACAAGGCCAGCATAGCCTTGTTGTCTACGTACAGCACTGGAGGAGAACGAGGCGGCTCTCCAAGGTCAGTCAGCAGGTAGGTGAGCCAGCGAAGCTCCTGTGCAGCCATGGCCCCGGCGTAGATCTCAGCCTCACAACTGGAGCCGAGAACCGAAGACGAGCGAGTAGACCGCCACGAGACAGAGCCGGAACCAAGGCTGAAGGTGTAACCCTGTGACGACCGCTGCGTAGCCTGGTCGTCAGCCCAAGAAGCGTCCGCGTGGCCGGTAAGGACCACTGGACTCCGCCCTCCAAGCACTAGCCCCATGCCCGACGTACTGCACAGGTAGCGCAATACCCTCTTCGCTGCAGCCATGTGCTCCGGTCTGTGTCTCCCAGGAGCAACATAGCGTGCAAGAATGCTCAGAGGGTATGCAAGGTCAGGTCGTGTGCAGGTCATCAGGTACATGAGGCAGCCAACAAGCTCTGCATACGGACCACTCGACTCTACGGACTCATCCGAAGGCAGAGCTGAGAGTGAGTGGCGAGTAGGCAGAGGAGTGGCCTGAGGCGAGGAGTACGTGAAGCCGAAGCGCTGAAGGACCTGCTGCACCATGTGTGACTGAGTCAAGGTAATGGTGCGGCGTGCTCTGTCCCGAGTGATCTGCAAGCCAAGGTAGCTGCACAGTTCACCCAGGTCTGTGCACGTGTGTCTCTTCAGCAGCTCGGACTTCACGTAGGCGAGTCCAGCAGTGTCCGCTGTGGCAAAGACCAAGTCGTCGACGTACACGAGGATGTAGAACGGCGGCAGGGAAGTGTCGGTGCGAAGAAACAGCGACGGGTCAGCAGTAGAAGGAGCAAACCCAAGAGCCGCAAGCGTAGTCCTCAGTGTGTCGTGCCACTCACGCGGTGCCTGGCGGAGACCGTAGACTGGCCGTCGGAGGCTCCACTGGGTGCCAGGAGGGAAAGTCCCAGTGAAGCCAGGTGGACGGCGAAGCCAGATCTCCTCGTGCAGGCTACCCTGCAAGAACGCAGTGCTGAAGTCGAGAGAGTGAAGCTCGTAGTCGCGCTGAGCGGCTATGTGCAGCAGCACCCGAAGAGTAGTCATCTTCGGGGTGGGAGAGAAGGTCTGAAAGTAGTCAACTCCCTGCCGCTGACTGAAGCCACGAGCAACGTACCGTGCCTTGAAGACAGGTGGAGAGCCCGGCGGCCGCTTCACCCTGAGATCCACATGCCACTGACGATGTTCGCCCCAGGAGGGGGAACCGCGTCAACGTAGGTGCCTGTGGACTTCCAGGAAGCCATCTCTGCATCCATAGCTGCCTGCCACTGAGAGGAGTAGGGACCCTCTACGGCCTCCGCGTAAGAACGCGGAGTCGGGATGTCTAGTGCATCCGGGTCTCCCTCAGGGGCAAGCAGTACAGACGCGAGATGAGGTGAAGCAGCCGCTAGACACTGTAACTCCTCCTGCCTGTCCTCTAGGACGTCCGTGCCAAGAGCACACTCACCCCCGACGGACGGAGGACAGACAGACGCAGACTCAGCAACAAGACTAGCAGCGTAGTCGAGACGACAGCGAGCAGCAAAGTCAACGAGCTCAGCGACTAGAGCAGACGCAGCAGTGGACTCAAAAGAGGGGTCAGTGACGACAGTAGCAAGCAGACGCGTGACAGTAGGACTCGCAGCGCGAAGAGAGTCCGACTCAGGGTCGGCAAGCGCAGGAAGAGAGGACTCAGGAGGAGAAGGCAAAGGGGCACGCAGAGGAGCAGTGGACGGACGCAGAGACATCCGGTGCGTGCCAGGGACAGGAGGAGGACGCTGACGCGAACTGCGACCACTAGCGCGAGCAGCACGAACAGGCGACGCGGGACGAGACGCAGGCTCACGACGCTCAGCAAGACCTCCAGTAGGACCAGTGTAAGGAGAGGGAGCAGGCAGTGGAGAGGAAGGCTCCAGCAGGGACTGCGACTGGACAGGCGGTGGACCCTCTACTGGAGGAGAAAGACCAAGAACCTGCTGCAGGAGCGGAACGAAGTACGGCCGAGGCCGCGCGGCAGCTCCAGACTCAGCAGGGACAGCACCAGCACCCTCAGCAACAGCACCAGCGCCACCCACACCTCCAGCGGCAGGACCAACAGCAGCAGGCTCAGCACGAACGCCCTCAGCAGCTCCAGCTCCAGGAGGACCCGCAGGTCCAGCAGCTCCGGGACCGGCAGCACCCGCACCCTCGACGGTCGAAGAAGCTCCAGCTCCAGCTCCAGCAGCACCTCCAGACTCAGCAGCACGCCTCCAGCGACGAGCGAACCACTCGCGCAGCTCCTGTGGAGAGAGGGGCTCCCGGCGAGACGCAGCAGCAGGAGAAACCCCAGGCTCAGCAGCTCCAGACGCAGCACCCCCAGGCTCAGCAGCTCCCAGCTCAGCACCCCCAGGCTCAGCAGCTCCCGACCCAGCACCCCCAGACCCAGCACCTCCAGGCACAGCACCCCCCGGCTCAGCACCCCCAGGCTCCGCACCCACCGCAGTAGCACCCTCAGGCCCAGCACCCCCAGCAGTAGCACCCCCAGGCTCAGCACCCCCGCGCACAGTACCCCCAGAGTCAGCACCCCCAGGCTCAGCACCCGCAGCAGCACCAGAGTCACCAGTAACCTCGACCGGGTCAACGGCGTCTACCTGGGACACACCTGAGGGGGCAGGAACCTGAGGGGGGAGGGGGTCTACCGGGGGGGGAACCGGCACAAGGAAGTCCGGGGGAGGGGGGAGGGAAGGAGTGCGGTAGGGGAAGAGACGGTAGAAGGGGACTGACTCGTCGAACGTGACGTCCTGGGAGGACAGAACACGACGAGAGGAGGGGTGGTAAAACTGCCACCCTGGGGCGTCAGTGGGGAAGCCAAGGAAGACACAGGGAGCAGCACGAGGGGACAGCTTGTCCGCAGACAAGTCGCGGACAAACGCCCGAGATCCCCAGACACGGAACACAGACGCATCGCCAACCTTCCCCGTCCACAGCAAGACTGGGGACATCGCAGGCCGAGAGACCCGGGGGTGAAGGTTGAGCTGATGCGCCGCGTACCTCACCGCAAACGGCCACAGAAAATGGGGGGCAGCCGCATGCATCATGGACGTACGAGCGACATCCATGACCATGCCAATGCGGCGCTCAGCAATCCCATTTTGCTGTGGTGAGTCCGGAAGCGTGAAGGTCTGGCGGATCCCCCGTGCACGACAGTAGTCTCGCAGAAGGCGAGAAGAGAACTCTCCGCCTCTGTCAGAGTGCAGACGCAGAACAGGAAAGTCCGAGCCGAAGCTCTTCCTGAGCTGGAGACGAGCCTCGCGGATCCAGTCGATCAGCACCTCAGTGACCGCACCCTTGCTGCGCAAGGGGAGGACTGTGGTGTAACGCGAGTAGTCGTCAACCACCAACAGGAAGTAGCGCTCGTAACCCTGCCCACGGACGGGGGCTGGGCCCCACACATCCATGTGAAGCGTCTGCAGGGGAGCCTCTGTCGGGGGGAAGTGGGAGGAGTGAGGAGTAGCCCGGAGGCGACCCTCGACACAGGGGACACAGGAAGGTCTCGGCCCGGAGGGGAGAGGAGGGAGAGACTGGGGAAGACCAGAGACAAGGACACGGGAAGCCATGCTCCGAAGACGGGGCAAGGAGGGGTGGCCAAGACGGTGGTGCCACAGGAGAGTCTCGTGAGACAGGAGGCGACAAGAACAGGGGGCAGACTCAGGACCTGACCGGGACGCAGCAGCAAGTACCTGACCCGACGCAGCCACCTGACCAGACGCAGGGACAGGAGGAGACTCAACGGTCAGGGTGTAGAGACTCGACCCCGGCCGACGCGAGAACGTGGCCAGGTGTCGGCCTGTGCGTGCCTCCGTGCAGTGGGTCACCCGCTGACTCGCAGGAGTGAACTGGTGAACACCCACATCCTGCAGGTCCGCTCCACTCACCAAGTTCGTAGAGAACGAGGGAAGGTACAGACCCGACAGGGTGCCCGAAGGAGCAGCCGGACACGGGAGGACAGTGGAGAAGTGAGACAGGACAGGACCCCCAGAGGGGTCAGCAAGGGAGACTGCAACCGGCCGGCCGAGCGGCGTAAGGGTAGTGCGGTCTCGAAAGAAGGAGCGAGAAGCTCCGGAGTCAAGTGTGAAAGTGAGGGAGGACGAGGACGACTCAGTACCTGAGAGCGCAGTCTCACCAGTACCTGAGAGCGCAGACGCACTGGCACCTAGAGCAGCAGCCTCACAAGCACCTAGCGCAGCAGTACCAATGCCCGGGTCGGGCTGGAAACAGCGGTAACCCTCATTCTCCTCACTATAATCCACAACATACATAGCAGTAAGGATAGCATCAAAATCAAGATCAAAGATCGCTACACCAGCCCTGAGAAGCTCATCCCAGCGAGGGATCTCACTAGCCCCAGGGAACTGCTGACGCCAGGCGTCCGTCAGGCGGCCAAAGCAGCGCTGGGTGGCGTGGGCACCCCCACACTGCTCACCCGCGCGGTCGCCGGAACGAAGAACGTAGGTGCAGGGACCAGTACCCCCACCCCTCTGACGCCCAGCGTACCACTCACGAAGCTGCTGAGGCGAAGGGATGTCCCGAGAGCGCTGCTGCTGCTGCCGCTGCGAGCGCTGGCCACCACCACCGCCGCTACGCTGCTGGGTACCACCCCGACCAGATCCACCCCCTCCACCACCACTGCCTCCTCCGCTGCCGCCTCCACCGCCTCCACCTCCGCCGCCTCCACCTCCGCCGCTGCCTCCACCACCACCGCTGGCACCACCACCACCGTCTCCGCCGCTGCTGCCACCACCACCACCACCCCCGCCACTAGCCCCGCCGCCACCCCCACTCCCTCCGCCGCCACCGCCGCCACCGCCACCGCCCCCTCCAGCTCCACCCGCGCCCTTGCCCCCCTTGCCCTTGCTGGAGCGACGTCTCCCACTAGGGGCAGACGCCGCGCCGACCGACTCAAGACCAAGCAGGTCGGCAGCAGCAGCAGAGGCAACAGAGGGCAGCAAGGGGGAAGGAGAGCACCCCTCAAAGATGGGGGTGCGAGGGTCACCACGAGAAGCACCTACAGCGACGATGCTCTTCTCCGCTGCGAGGAGGGCCTTCTCGAGGAGGTCGACGGTGAGGGTGGTGGGACAGACTGCGAGAAAGTGGTCCCTGACGACTCGAAGGGAGTCAGGGAGGCGCGCGACTACGTAGTAGAGAGCGATGTACATGGGGGGGGGGTTCTTAGCGCAGAACTCAGCAGGAAGGGCGGCGCGGTAGCGAGTGTCACTAGTGCGGAGGTGCGTAATGAGGTCAGCGACAGTGGGAAAGGCAGAGAGGTCAGGAAAGAGGTAGGGAAGCATGAGACGGCTCAGTGCAGCAGTGGCAGGGGAGGAGTAGCGCGCAACTACAGCGTCGTACAAGGTCTGAGCACTCTTGTACTGACTGAAGTGCGCACGCTCAGAGGTAGGGAGGTGGCGACGCACAGCAAGACGTGCAGCAGCATCGCGGGTGGCCCACTTAGAGCGGACAGCGGGATCAGCATCAGCAGCAGGAGCAGGAGAGGCGCCAGAGGTGAGATCAAAGAGAGAAAGGTCGTCAGCCCTGTCGCACTGTAAGAACAGCTGCAGGTCGTCTAACCAGACCTCAAAATCAATGGCGCGACCCTCAGCGTCAAAAGCTAGGACACTAGGGGTAGCCATGGCGACGACAGCGACGCAGTGCAAGCAGCAGGGAAAGAGCTCGCAGTGTCAGTGGGACTGTGCTCACCAGGCAGGGCAGGTCGTGTAGGTATGCAGAAAGGCGGCTCGGGTGCTGGGCGGCTCGGCTGCTGGGCGGCTCGGGCGCAGGGCGGCTCGGCTCCCGGGCTGCTCGGCGGCTGGGCGGCTCGGGTGCAGGGCGGCTCGGCTCCCGGGCGGCTCGGCGGCAGGGCGGCTCGGGTCCCGGGCGGCTCGGCGTCGGGCGGCTCGGCTCACGGGCGGTTCGGCTGCTGAGGCGGCTCGGCCAGGAGATGCAGGGGCGGGGCCGTCAGGTGCAGCGGCGGGTTGACCGGTGCAGTGGCGGGCCGGCAGGTGCAGCGGCGGGCCGGCAGGTGCAGTGGCGGGCCGGCAGGTGCAGCGGCGGGCCGGCAGGTGCAGGCGGCGGGCCGTAGGGTGCAGTGGCGGGCCGTAGGGTGCAGTGGCGGGCCGGCAGGTGCAGCAGCGAGGCCGGCAGGTGCAGCGGCGAGGCCGTCAGAGGCGGCAGGCCGCTGGGTGCAGCGGCGGGCCGGCAGGTGCAGTGGCGGGCCGGCAGGTGCAGCGGCGGGCCGTAGGGTGCAGTGGCGGGCCGGCAGGTGCAGCGGCGGGCCGGCAGGTGCAGTGGCGGGCCGGCAGGAGAGGCGGCGGAGCCGCGTCAGGGGAGGCGGCAGGGCCGCGTCAGGGGAGGCGGCGGAGCCGCGTCAGGGGAGGCGGCGGTGCCGCGTCAGGGGAGGCGGGGGAGCCGCGTCAGGGGAGGCGGCAGGGCCGCGTCAGGGGAGGCGGCGGGGCCGCGTCAGACAGGCGGCGGGGCCGCGTCAGGAGAGGCGGCGGAGCCGCGTCAGGGGGTGCGGCGGGGCCGCGTCAGGGGAGGCGGCGGAGCCGCGTCAGGGTAGGCGGCGGGGCCGCGTCAAACAGGCGGCGGGGCCGCGATCAGGAGAGGTGGCGGGGCCGCGTCTGAGGGACAGCGGGGCCGCGAGGGAAAAGGCGACCCGAGGGGGTCGCTAAAAAAAAGGCGCGCCTCGGGGCGCGCTTCGGTGGGCCCTAAAAAAACGGTCCTAAGGTAGGACCCGCTCTATACCATGTGAAGTAAAGAAAACAGGAATGAAATGACTAAGGAAAGATTGGGTACAAATACAACCCTAGAAACCCTGTACCCCATATGTGCTACCCCACTATAGCCTATAGCAACTATGTCATATAAATCTGACAGCCTGTTGCAAGATGGCAAGGATAGCACGGATGACGCGCTGAAACCGATCAAAGCTTCATGGAGCAATATAGGCATGAGCATAGCTACTGACGGATGGACAGATTCTTCAAACCGCCCGCAGATGAATTTCCTCGCCGTGAACACTAACGGGGTTGTCTTCTTGTTCAGCATTGATTGCGGTACAAAGAAGAAGAGCGGCGAATATATTTCGACACACCTCAAGAGAGCCATCAGAATGGTTGGAGCTGAGAATGTGGTGGGGCTGCTAATGGACGGCGCTAGCAACAATATCAGTGCGGCCAACATTGTCAAGGCCGAATATCCAAAGGTGCAGTACATCCGATGCGCGGCTCACTCCCTCAACAACTTGATGAAAGACATTGGAGGGCGCAAATGGGCTGCCAAGTTCATTGAAGAACCCAAATTGGATCTCGGGTTACTTTCGTGAGCAGAATTCTCTTGTGCTACTTAAGCCCGAAGGCACTCGATTCGGAACGAATTACATTGCGCTACAACGTCTTCTAGATGTGCGTCGTGTTCTTGTTAAAATGGTGCTGACCCCAGGATGGACAGCAAATGCACATGGGAAGAAGCGGATGCGGACATAATTACAACAACGGGAGCTAGACTACGGGCTAGGCACGGGTGCTCGAGTGATCTCTGCGTTCGTTGTTCCTTAGTCGTCTTCCTAGTGCACACACCGCTTGCTAGTTCACGAGGCAATTTGGCAAGAGTTTCACCAAGGAAAGTTGACAACAATGGTACACATAAGATAGCAAAACTATACTACATCAGAGCTAGGATGCAGGCAAGTCGACTGCCAGCGTAGCATGGTCGACCGCATGCCAGCACGACTTGGTCGACCACGTTCCAGCAGTGCAGAGTCGCGGCTTGCCAACGCTGCAGGTCGACGGCGTGCCAACACCGCAAGTCGACGGCGGGCCAGCGTTGCTCCCGCAGTACAGCATTGCACCAGTTTCGCAAGTGCTCGCAGATGATTGGCGTGTTGAGCCTTGTCACATGCACAACGCACACACCAAATCAACCTGGCGCTGACGACTGCATCTGATCAGCCACGTCAACCTTGGGATACCACCACCGAGGTCGGTCTCGCCAAAACCACCTGGGCGACCATCGTACTCTTCCGCAGAACTTCGTCACCCAGGGAACCTGGTCGACTGGGCAACCATGTCAACCAGCTGCTCCTGTATGTGCCCGTCGACCTCCCAAGTCGATGGCCACCTCCAGTCGACCTCACCAGGTCGACCACAACCTTTGTCGACCAGGAGATGGTCGACGTAACTCCTGGTCGACCATCTCCACGTTGACCAGCACATTTGTCAGCCGACCACCCAAGGAGGCTACCCGAAGTCGGCGTCACCAAGTTGATGCCCTGCTACTCGACGCGCAGCTGGTCGGTGTCGTGAGTCGTGGTCGACGTCGGCCCCTCCTCCGTCGACCACCAAGTCAGGTTGACCACCAGGTCGACAACACTCCTGGTCGACTAACCACCAGGTCGACCAGCGGTCCTGTCAGATGACCACCCAAGTCGGCTGCCCGAAGTTGGCGTCACTAAGTCGACGCCCTCCGCAGGTCGACTTCCCAGGTTGACCTCCCCGAAGTCAGCGCCACCCTTAAATCGGCGCCCGTGCAGTGGCCCCCGTGCAGGTCGACCTCCTCATCAACCAGCTCGCCCACTGCTGCAGGTCGGCTGCTCCCCTCACACCCGACCACGAAGTCGGCTCCGCCCAAGCGAGGACGGGGCCAAACCCAACTCCTGTTGACACTCCCTTGACGCGTTCACGCTTGGGCCCCAAGACCACACGGTAGTACTCCTCGGAGAATAGCTCGTCGACGTGCACCCAACACACAGCACGTCGTCCACCGCACCAGCCATGCAAGAGGGCATGGCACCTACTGCTGCACGTCGAAGTCACCGTCGCCCACGTCGGCCAGACGCACTTGGCCGATTGCAACGGAGCACCGGTTGAAGGCCGGATAGTGCAGCGCCTTTATCACGAAGTCGGCTGGCTGCTCAGCGATCGGGATGTACTTCAACGAAAACTTTCCGCGCTTCACCATGTGCTGCAGCCAGGCTTGTCGCCGCTCCATGTGCTTGAGGTTGCCTGTCAACCCCATGCTCTCGGCGACCGTGATGGCCGACTGTTGTCCATCCGAAGGACGGTCGGCTTCCCGGCATCCAGCTGCCGAAACTCTGCAAGGAGGAAGCGAAGGTGGTGTCCTTCCTTTCCGGCTTCGGTGGCTGCCACATACTCCGACTCAGTCAATGACAACATCGCGCACTTGATGCGCTGGCTCGACCAGGAGACCGCGGCCCCTCGGTAGACGAACACGTAGTCGCCCGTTCTCGTCTGGCTCTGCTTGTCACAAGCGTCGTTGGCATCCACGTAGCCGACCTGCTCCAGCGACTCAGGTCCACCGCCGAACTCCAGGGCGGTGTCATGGATGTTGGCGAGGTAGGTGAGGCACCGGTCGACCTCGCGGCAGTGCTAGTTGCTCCTCGCCCTGAGGCCACTTCCCAGCTTGCTGCAGGCGAAGGCGATGTCCGGCCTCATCGTCGTCGCCGCGAACTGCAGCGAACCGACCTTGTGCTGGTACTCCTCCTCCTATCGCTCCTGTGCCTCCTCGTAGTCAAATGTGAGCTCGACGTAGGCGTTGACTGAGACCGGCATCTTCGGGGTACGCCCGGTCAGCTCATCGTTGATTAAGCGCCTATGCAGCTTGTCGGCGTAGCCCTGCTGGTGCAACCACAGCTTCCCCGCCGACCTGTCGCGGACGATCTCCAGCCCGAGGTACTTCTCCACCGGCGAGATCTCGCGCAGCTTGAAGGCGGCCTCCAGCAGCTCCTTCAGCATCTCGGTGCTGCTGCTGGCGGTGAGCATGTCGTCAACATAGACCAGCATCCAGCAGGCCACTCCATCGTCAACCTTGAAGTACAGAGCCTCGTCGACATGGCTCTTCTTCCACCCGGCCCCGACCAGCACATCGTTGATCGCCAAGTACCACAGCAGCGGCGACTGCTTCAGCCCATACAGGCTCTTCAACAGCTTGCACACCCGGCCGGTTCCGTCGTTGAAGCGGTTCGGCTGGAACATGTACAGCACCCGGTCGAGCTTGCTCTGCATGAAGGCGTTCTTCATGTCGAGCTGCATCAGGTTGAGTTTGAGGACGGTGACGATGCTGAGAAAGATCCTCAGCGTGACGTAGCTGCTCACCGGCGAGTACATCTCATCGTAGTCGTCCAGCCTTGCCTTCTCGCGCTCGACGGTGTCGTCGATGTGGTACTTCGTCGTCAGCACCCACCGGTTCTTCATGATGTTCACTCCTGGTGGGCGTTCGACCAACTCCCTCGTGCCCATGTTGATGAGGCTGCGGATCTCCTCCTCCATGGCGGCCTTCACCGCCGGCCCCTTCCAGCTTGACAATGCCTCCTTCACCGTCATCGTCGAAATGTCCCAACGGTGCTCGGGGTCGGCGTCCATTTCGCGGTCGAGCTCTGGAAACTTCTCATCCTCCTCAGCGTCGTCGTACAGCAGGTCATCGTCGTCGACGTCGTACACCGTGGTGAATGCAACGGGGACGAAAAAGTCGGGTGGCCTCCGAATTCGACCGGACATCTGCGGCTCAGGCTGAACCTCCACCACGTCGCTCTTGGTGGACCCCTCGGCGCCCCCTCCTTCGTCGCCGGCTTCGCTGCCCTCATCGTCCTGCTACACGTTGGTCAGCTTCCTGGCCGACTTCTCCCCCGTGGTCGGCTCCTCTGCCGGCTGCCTGGTTGCCGACTGCTCTGTGGTCGTGTCACCGCTGCCTACCGTCGGCTGCTGCCCTGCTGGTGTCTTCTTCGCCGGCTTCACCCAAGTCGACTGCTCCTCCTCGACCTGCTCCTCCCATATCAACGTCGACTTCAGTCCCACGTCGAATTAACTCCCACGGCGACTTGCTGCTCGTCACGTCAGCCACCGGCGATGCTCTTGGCCGGTGCCGAAGGCGACGGCCTACTACTCCCCTCATCGCCGGAGGCCGACACAAGAGGCAGCCCGCGCAGGTCGGCCACGAGGGAAGGGGCAGGGGTCGTAGGGGGAGGGAAAGGGGATGGAGGACAGACGACCTCGGCGTCCTCAGCAGCAAGCTCACCGTCCTTGGCGAGCAGAGGCAGGGTCGTCGTCGAGGTGTAAGTCGGCGGGGTGGTCGGCGTCCGTCCTGACACCGGCCCGTGCTCCGACTTCCATACCTCCAGCGACATATCCTCGTAGAACACCATGTCCGACGTGGTGACCACCCGGTTGTCGGCCATGTCGAGGAGCTCCCAGACCTTGCTCTCCTCCGACATGCGGAGGTGAAGGCCCCACCTGGCCTTCGGCTTCAGCTTCCCACCACGCTGCTGCTCGGGGACAAGGAACTACACCATGCAGCCCCACACACGAGCCAGCGACAAGTCAGGCTTCTTCCCGGTCAGCAGCTCGTACGGTGTCGTCCCTGACGGCAGTGTGGACCTCTCCAGGCAGTTGCGGGCTCAGACGGCCTGCCGCAGAGCGAGGTGCCACCAGTGGTGCTGCACGCCCATGTGCAGCAACATTGTCCGCACTGTTCTCATTTCCCGCTCCGCCATGCCGTTCTGCTGTGGGGTGTACGGGCAG
Source organism: Closterium sp. NIES-65 (assembly GCA_948144175.1). Classification (NCBI taxonomy): domain Eukaryota; kingdom Viridiplantae; phylum Streptophyta; class Zygnematophyceae; order Desmidiales; family Closteriaceae; genus Closterium; species Closterium sp. NIES-65. The sequence goes on from CANXME010002183.1 coordinate 130,975, forward strand.
GTAAGGTCGTGGACGATCCCCTTGGCGTCCACGAAGTCGGTGAAAGCCCGGCCGAGAAACTCCCCTCCTCGGCCAGAGCGAAGCATCAGCGCCGACTTCTTCGCCTGCCGCTCCATCAACACCAGGCACTTCTGGAACTCCAGCAGCGCGTCCGACTTCTTCGAGACCGACCTCACCCATACGTAGTGGGTCTTGCGGTCCTTCAGCAATAAGAAGTACAGGCTCCCGTCCTTGACAGCCATGCGAAACGGTTTGCACAAGTCGATGTGCACGACGGCCAGCACGTCGTCGGCGTCGGAGCCATGGTCGGGGAAGGTGTGCCACGCCAGCTTCCCGCCAACACACGAGACACACGGTGAGTCAGCGCCCGACGCTGACTTGAGGTCCAGCCTAGCAGCGACCTCGTGCTTCGCTGAGCTCTGTATGGTGTCCATGCCTACGTGTGCAAGCCTCGCATGCAGCCTGTCCGGCGTCCACGTCGTCGCCGAGACAATCGCCCGCAGAACCACGACCTCCGTCGTGGGCGACGTCGACCTCGTTGAGTAGGGACGCAGGTCGGTGCAAAGGACTTGGCCGGTGTAGGACGCCCGACCGAGGACGTCTCCCGCCACCGAGACGAGCGACATCCCGTCGCCGTCCTCCTGCAGCTTCACGCCTTTCTCTTTCAGCTGACAGGCGGAAAGCAGATTCCCTCGCACGCCCGGGACGTAGAGCACATCGGGGATGAGCACCTACTTCCCGGCCTTCCATTGCAGAGCAACAGTGCTGCGGCCCTGAACATCCTGCAGTGCCCCATTGAAGCCGTGCACGTGCTTGACGTCGCCGCTCGGCTGCAGGTCGATGAAGGCCTCCTTCGTCCCCATCAGATGGTGCGAGCAGCTGCTGTCGAGCAGGACTACCGCCAAGTTCGCCTGCACAGCCGCTGCCACTGCCTGGAAGTCCTCGCCGGCCTCCCGCGCCAGCGAGATGGTCGGCTCCACGACGCTGACCAGCAAGCATGACGCCTCCGTGTTGTCCCGCCCTTTGCCGCCAACAGAGGAGTCGACGTCCTTTGCCGAGGTCGACTTGTTCGACTGTTTCTCCCTGCGCGGTTGATTTCCTCGACATTGACGATGACTACCAGACCTCCCTCGGCCTCCCTTGGTGTCGTCGTCGTTGAAGTCACCGCGGTCGGGACACTCGAAGGAGAGGTGGTCGGGGCTATGGCAGATGCAGCACTCCCGACGCCGATTTACTCCTCCTCGACCGCTGTCTTTGGCCGACTTCTTCGTGTCTGCGTCCTTCGCCGACTTCCACCCGCTGCTTCCGCCGCCGCGAGACTGCCCACGTTGTCCCGGTCGGCCACCCTGCTTCGCCGGGGCGACGTAGTTTGCCTACGCCAGACGTTCCTGGGATTACTCAGCCTTCTCCATCGCCTCGTCTTGCAGGATGTTCGAGGTCAAGTTGTCCTCGTTGAGCGTCGCCCTCGTGCTCGGCGCCATGGACAGCCGCTTCAGGAGGTTGTAGCTGCTCGAGAGTCCTTGCATGATGTGGGTGACGTACGATGCCGTCGAGTACTGCGCGCCGGCCATCTTGATGATGGCAAGAATTCATCGGGCTAGGTTGCAGTAGTCGGTAGTAGTCTCCTCGTCGCCCATGCGTAGGTGCGTCAGCTGCCCCTGAAGCTTGGCGATGAACAAGTCGTCGGTGACCTGGTACGTCGACTCGATGAAGTGCCACGCCCGGTGGCCGGTGTCGAGGTACTCTCGGCACCACTTCAAGGCGATCTGCACGCCTGGCGAGCAGCACCGCGAGATGAGTCTGAAGGTTAACAACTGAATGGCGCGAAACTCCGCTCGCAGGTTGGGGTCCTCCGGCATCGCCACGGTGCCTCGAGCAAAGCTGATCAGCTGGGCTCGATGGCTTCCTTCCAGGTGAGTATGTCTAGTCGACCAACGAGCGGCGGGGTGCCTGTACGGCGTAAACTTGAAGTAGCCATAGCTCAGTGCAATCCCGCCCGCCGTCACCTGGGTCGCCGACATCGGCGACAGTCCACTTCGTCGACCTCGGTACAAAAACGGGAGCTAGACTACGGGCTAGGCACGGGTGCTCGTGTGATCTCTGCATTCGTTGTTCCTTAGTCGTCTTCCTAGTGCGCACACTGCTTGCTAGTGTTGGTGCAACCCTACGGTCTGCACTCGGCTTGTTGTCCGTGTGCGTGCTTGCGTGAATGCATGGAATGGAATGAGGGCACGGGATAATATATATATTTCATTCTTATAATTGTATGTGAATGATGGGTCATGATGTCGAGTGTGTGTGTCAAGTCAATAGCGAATTATCGCTAGTCGCATGTAACGTGGTCATTTTGTGTGTCCCGCGCGGTTTCTACTTTGTCGTGCGCGGTTTCTATTTTGTCGCTTGTCGAACGTTCGGCGTGTCGCAGGTGTGTGCAGCAGACCCATCAAGAACTCAAGGATGAGTTTGTGATGAAGAACCCGAGCCCTGGTGTCAAGATTCAAGTGATCGCGAAGCTCGCCAAAGAAGGGTTCATCTCAAGAAATTGAAGATAGTTACATTACTTTGTGTAGTGTAACATTTCACTTGGTGTAGGCCCTAGTGAAGGGTAGTTTCGAGACCCTTCGTGGTTGGGGACAGTGTGGCACTGTTCCACATCACTGTACCTCGGCTCTTGGGGTTTGTAGGAGCGGGGAGTCATTCCCAACTCGTAACTCTTGGTAACTCTTCCTATCTTGTGTTCTAGGACTATAGTGGCTGCTATAGTGCCGTTCGTTCAAACGGACGCTGTGTCGTTAATACTTGATCAAAACGTGCGATCTAAATTGTGTATTGTAGGCGACGTTAAGACGCTTTAGATCCAAGTTGAATCAGGTCATTTGAAGCTGTGACCAGAACGCTATGAACGTTTAAATCCTCTGTGCAGAAATCTGACAGTGCACTGTATCTCTCGTTTTAGGCACATTGAAGCCTACTGTGACTATAACAGCTAGTTCACAGGCCAATTTTGCAAGAGTTTCACTAAGGAAAGTTGACAACAATGGTACACACAAGGTGCAGCGCGTACGTGGTCCAGCAGGTCCTTGCGCGGCGTCATCGTCCAAGCAGCGCCCGTGTCCAACACCCAATAGTCCAGAGGGTGCAGCTCTTCTCCAACCTTGGCAGATGCGTCTTCTTGCTCCCCCTGTTCTCCAATATGGAAGAACTGGCCCGCGGTGCGCTCCTTCTTTTCCGCACCGCCGTTGCTCTTCGAGTTGTTGTCGGACGAATCCGCGACCATGCTCGCGCCGTTTTTCTGGTTCCTCCGCGCGCCGCCATCCTGGTGACGATTCTGGGGGGTCCATCCATCGGGTTTCTTATAGCACAAAAACCAGGGATGCCCCTCCTTCTCACAATACCAGCAAGTTCCTTTCATTTTGCCACCAGCACCCGACTTGCCCCCACGTCCAGATTTCGCACCACGACCCCAACCGGTACCTCCTTGTTGGTCGTTGGAGTCGTCGTCCTTCTTTGCACCGCGTCCAGCACCACCGAAGCCACGTCCCCTGCCACGTCGGCTCCCTTGCATCCCGTAGCCGCTGCTGCCGTCGTCTCCACCCCTCAGTTGGCGGCGACGGAAGACCTCCTCCAGAATCTTTGTCCGCACCCACTCGAGCGTCCACGAGCTCTGGTTCTGCAGCAAGCTCAATCCGCTTATGAATTGAAGCCACGATTCCGGTAGCAGCATGAGCCCCTTCAAGCACTTGGTCTGCTCCAGGTAGGTGATTCCCGCGGTCGCCAACTTCGCGTAGAGGTCACGCATCTTGTCCAGGACAGGTTGCACCGGCTCTCCCTCGCTCAGGCGCAACACGGACAGCTCCCTCTCCAGCATCAACGTTGCAACAACGAAGGTCGGGGCGTGCAGCTCCTTCAACACGGTCCACGCCTTCGGACCGCACTCAACCTCCGGCAGCAGGTGCATGACGTGGTGATGCTGGTTCAGCTCCAAACTCTGCGACATCAAGTAATAGCCAGCCGAGGAGCGCTCGTCCCAATCTTCCTGCAGCGTGGGGTCACCCGGTCTAGGCTCCTCCCCAATCATTAGTTTCAGCAAAACGATCTGACGGAAATACAATTGCATCTTCCAGGCCCAATCATCATAGCCCTCATCATTGAACTTCTCGACAGTAAAATTCTTCAGCACCTCCTTGACCAGCGAGCCCTGGTTTGTTCGCGCTCCCCTTGGCGCTGAAACACCAGAATCATGGCTGCCGCTACGATCTTGGGCTGAAGATTCACTAGCTCCCGTCGAGGTGTTGCCCGCCATAGCTACCTATAACGAGGATCACTATAACGCAGCTCTGATACCAGCTTGTTGGTGTAAGGGCCCAATAAACTCAAGCTATTAAGACTCTATCAAACTTAAAACCTCTCCTCGGGGTCACCTCCAAGGGTCCTTGGGTGCCTGGTACAAGACCAGCCCCTATCCTCTGGTCTGAATTTGTAGAGAGAGGGATCAAGAGGGACTTAGTCAAAACAGCAAGAGTACCTTGAACGTCGCGCAGCGTATCGTGCAGACCGTCAATCGGATTAAGCTGAGAATTTCCAAAATCGAAGCTCGCTCCAAGAGCTTTAAAATAAGCCAAGTTGCCTTGCGAAAAGTTCTGCCATTACAAAGTTATGGCTCGGACAGCGTTTGCCTAGTGTTGGAGTGCTACTGTTCTAGCGTTGACTCATGTAGCATTCTGCCGTCGCACCGCGTAGAAACGAAATTCCAGGAAGGGAGGAATTCGCTTGAATCAAATTGACTATATCCAGGTACAAACAGAGAAGGAATAAAAAGTTTTACCTAGCAAGGAACTTGGGAATGAACCTGGGAACAACCAGGGATGATCCCAAATAATTCCAAGCAACAGAACCAACTTGGCTGGACAAAACAGCAGGTGGTAGGTTGGTAAACAACCTCTGGTTCTGTTTTTCCAACCTGGGAAAACAACAACCAGGTTCAGGTCCTAAAAACAGAACCTGTTTCGTCTTTGCCCAACCAGCCAAAAGCTGCTTCCGCTGGTTTCCCCTGGCCCTGTAGCATGCAGATAGAGACAAACAACATCCAACCTTTACCTAAATTGTACCCCTATAGTGCCTGCCCTGCTACACTATAGTCAACCAACCAAAATAGTACAATTTCGAGTTGGATAGAACTGAATCTGCACAATCAATTCAACCGGACCGCAAAGCTTCCATCTTGGGCTCCTTTGCGAGCTCGTCCTTTCTGCTTGTACTGTTCATAGCGCGTACAATGTTGTGCCAAAGCGCACAATTTGCGAGTACCTGCAAATGCTTAAAGCGAAAATTGCGAAAGCAAACAAACACACGAACATTCCATTCACACCCAAATGCATTCGCACACACATACTCGTACAAACAGACAGCAGGATGTCATGCAATATGAATTTGCACCCAACAGATGGCTGGCCATTCAGCTTCAGACCGTTGACGAACCCATCCTTCTCAAGCTGCTTCAGCAAAGGCATTGCTACATGTCCGTCTCCGCAGATCTGGCTGACACTTTCACACCAACCCCTCCAACAGCGTTGCACTGCCCCTGGGATGCAAACCCCTCTCCAACCTGCCCCCCACCGTGCCACGCCAATGCCGGCAGCTGCCGCATGCATCTGTACACGTCTCAGCTCTCGTGCAGATCCCAAAGCACCCAATTGCCCAGTTGCCCCTTGTATGTGCGTGCCCCATCCGTGGTAGTGCTCACCCCAGCCTTGCCAAGCATACGGAGGGAGATGAGGTTGGCCTTAAGATCAGGAACGAGGAGAACGTCGTGCAGCACCACCGGCTTGCCATCCGCTCCCTTAAACGCAACTCGTCCGGCACCAGCCACCTTCAGCGCGTGTCGAGAGGCGGAGCACACCTCATTGCTCGGTGCAGCGCGTACGTCGTCCAGCAGGTCCTTGCGCGGCGTCATCGTCCAAGCAGCGCCCATGTCCAACACCCAATAGTTCAGGGCGTGCAGCTCTGCTCCAACCTTGGCAGAGGCGTCTTCTTGCTCCCCGTGCTCTCCAATGTGGAAGAACTGGCCCTTGGTGCGCTCCTTCTTCTCCGCACCGCTGTTGCTCTTCGGATTGTTGTCGGATGAATCGGCAACCATGCTCGTTGTTGGTGTAAGGGCCTAATACACTCAAGCTATTAAGACTTAATCAAACTTCAAATCTCTCCTCGGGGTCACCTCCAGGGATCCTTGGGTGCCTGGTGCAAGACCAGCCCCTATCCTCGGGTCCGAGTTTTTAGAGAGAGGAGTCTAGAATGACTTAGCCAAAAAAACAACAGTACCTTAAATGTCGCGCAGCGTATCGTGCAGACCGTCGATCGGATTAAGCTGAGAATTTCCTATATCGAAGCTCGCTCCAAGACCTTTCAAAGTTTGCCTCGCAAAAAAATCTGCCATCACGGGGTTATGGCTCGGACAGCGTTTGCCTAGCATTAGAGTGCTAGCGTACTAGCCTTGAATAGGGTAGCATTTCGTTGTCGTACCGCGTAGAAACAAAATTCCAGGAACGGAGGAATTGGCTTGAATCATTTTTAACTATTTTCAGGTACAAACAGAGAAGGACTAAATAGTTCTAGCTAGCAAGGACCTTGGGAAACAACCTGGGAACAACCAGGGATGATCCCAAATAATTCCAAGCAACAGAAAACTTGGCTGGACAAAACAGCAGGTGGTGGGTTGGTAAACAACCTCTGGTTCTGTTTTTCCAACCTGGGAGAACAACAACCAGGTTCAGGTCCTAAAAACAGAACCTGTTTTATCTTTGCCCAACCACTCAAATGCTGGTTCCGCTAGTTTCCCCTGGCCCTTTAGCATACAGATACAGACAAACAACATCCAAACTTTAACTTAATTGTACCCCTATAGTGCCTGCCCTGCTACACTATAGTCAACGAAACAAAACAGTATAATTTCGAGTTGGATCAAACTGAATCTGCACAATCAATTCAACCGAACCGCAAAGCTTCCATCTTGGATTCCTTTGCAAGCTCGTTCTTTCTGCTTGCATTGTTCATAGCACGTACAATGTTGTGCTGAAGCGCACATTGCGCGAGTACCTGCAAACAAACACACGAACATTCCATTCATATGCAAATGCATTCGCACACGCATACTCGTACAAACAGACGGCAGGATGTCGTACAATGTCGATTTGCACCCAACACACCCCCCCTCAGCCTGCCGGCTGCATTCCCATCATTCCATTCTAGTTCATGCTCTTTCCACTCATTCGCACACAATACCAATGACACTCATCCGCAAGCCTCTTGGTGAGGAAGTCTGCTGGCTGCTGGTGAGTCTTGATGTAGAATGGATTCACCGCCCCCCTCTTCACTTCCTTAAGCAGCCAGTGCCAGTTGATGCGCATGTGCTTGTTCAGCCCATGAAGCACAGCGTTCCTGGCCATCCCAATAGACCCCTTGCTATCACAAAACAGCGGCGTAGCAACCTTCTGCTCCTGGCCAATCTCCTCTAACAGCCTCCTCAGCCAAATCACCTCCTTCACCCCATGGAACATCGCCATGTACTCTGATTCCACGGAAGAGAGTGCCGTCTCCATCTGCTTCTTTGACCTCCAACTAACAGGTCCTCCCCCAACTATACAGATGTATCCTCCCACAGATGAGGAATCCTCATTCTCAGAAGCCTAGGTAGCTTCAGTAAAGTAAGTGAGAAACAGCTTGCCTTCTCCAAGCCCCTCCCCCTTCTCTCTCAGCACCTCAACCCCTTTCTGCTTCACCTATGCAGATGCGGAGTATTGAACTCCAATGCTTGAGTGAAAGTTCTGATACTTCACCACACGCTCAGCTGCATCCACCTGCTCCTCTGATGGATTCTGCACCACCCTAGCCAGCTGCCCAACCGAGAAAGAGATGTTGGGCCTCGTGTGAACTGCTGCATACAAGAGGCTGCCCACCAAGGAATGAAATTGCTGATGCTTCTCGGCTTCAACCCCTTCATCCTCTGCAGCCTTCATAAGCTTGAATTCTGCTGGCATAGGAGTTGCAACCTTGCGCTCATTCTCAATCCCATACTTCTCCCCCAACTCATTGATGAGCTTCTCCTGGTGCAGCTTCAACTACCTGTGATCTGGATCCCTCTCTTCGTGCATCCCAAGATAGTACTATACTTCCCCAAGGTTCTTGCACTTGAAGTTTTCCATCAGCTGCTGCTGCGCATTCTGGATCTCCTTCATGCTGCTGGTCAAGAGAAAAATGTCATCCACGTAGACCAGAAACAGCACCAGCTTCTCCCCCTCCCCATTGAGAAAGAGGCTCTCATCACAGCTGCTGGTCCTGAATCCCATCACAGGTTCCAACTTCTGGTACCAGCAGCGCGGCGCCTGCTTCAAGCCATATATGGATTTTTTTCAACTTACACACCCTGCCCTTACCATCCTCATACCCAGGCGGTTGCATCATGTACACACCCTCCTCTAAAATCCCATTGAGAAATGCCATTGATATATCCATCTGAATAATGAATTTCCCACTAACGGATGCATCTGCCAACAAGACACTGAGTGTAGGGGGTTTGGCAGTCGGAGCAAAGATCTTATTGAAGTCCTGCTTCTCCTTCTGCATAAACCCCTTAGCCACCAGCCTACTCTTGTATATGGTGAGCTGTTCCTTGTCATCGGTCTTGATCCTTAGCACCCACGTGCACTGTACGGCTCTCTTCCCCTCAGGCAGCACCACCAGATTCCATGTCCCATTCTCTAGCAGGCTCTGGTACTCAGCATCCCTAGAAACCAGCTGCTTCTCCCTATCTGGACCAGCTAATGCCTCCTCTACGCTAGCTGGTTTGTCTGGTGCAGGGGCAAGAAAACAGTAGGAAGGTTCATCCTCCTCATCCGGGTCATAGCCATGCGGTAGAATCAGCAATGCATCCTCTGTCCCAAGCTGCTGCTCTGCTACATCAGCTCCTGCAGTCAACTTCTTAGTATCCATACGGGTACGTCCTGGCCTGGAGACGGGTGTCCCATCGCTTCACAACGACACCCTTCGGCTTCTTAGCTTTCCCCTGCTGCTGCTCTCCTCCCTCGGATCCAGTAGCTCCACTAGTGCTAGTCTCCACATCATTTTCTCCACCAGCGGGTGCCTCTTGTACCTTCTTTCCATCACCACCCTCTGCAGCTGCCTCCTCTCCCTCCTCCCATACACTTGAAGTCAGGTCCAGCTGCATGATGATCTGCTCCATCTGCTGGGACACCATGGCTTCTGGCTATTTCTCCTAGCTGCCATACATCATGCCCTTAACATCCCTGCTATCAAACAGCACACCCTTGGATGGTTCCCACAACAGCCATCCCTTGCTCTCAGCAGCCAGCCCCAAATGTACACACCAGATTGCACTCGCCTCCAACTTACTTCGATACTTCTTGGGGACGTGGGCGACTGCCATGCAAGCGAACACCCTCAGCATGTTAAATGGCGGCTTCCTCCCAAGCCACCTCTCCAACGGCACCCACGAGTCATCACCAACCTTATTGAGCACCCGGTTCCTCACCACGGTAGCGTGCCGGACAGCATGGGGCCACATCAAGCTGCCCAGCCCAGATTCTATGAGCAGTGTCCTAGCTGTCTCCAGAATTGTCCGGTTCGCTCGTTCTGCTACACGGTTAGACTGTATCGTAGAGGCGACGTGGTCATTCTGCTTCAGCGGATATGCCCACATAAGCCTGCTCCAATCATCCACTATGGTCAGAAATACCGCTCGTGAACCGGCAGCGGCCCCACCAAGTCCATGTGGACCAACTCCTGCCAGTCACATTATCGAAGGAGAAACGGGTAAATTTGGATAGCAAGCATATTTCACAATTGTCATAAGGTGGCTGGCCATTCAGCTTCAGAACGTTGACGAACCCATCCTTCTCAAGCTGCTTCAGCAAAGGCATTGCTACATGTCCGTCTCCCCATATCTGGCTGACACTGTCACACCAACCCCTCCAACAGCGTTGCACTCCCCCTGGGATGCAGACCCCTCTCCAGCCTGCCCCCCACCCGTCCCACGCCAATGCCGGCAGCTGCCGCATGGATCTGTACACGTCTCTGCTCTCGTGCAGATCCAAAAGCACCCGATTGCCCAGCTGCCCCTTGTACGTGCGTGCCCCATCCGTGCTAGTGCACACCCTAGCCTTGACAAGCTTACGGAGGGAGATGAGGTTGGCCTTGAGATCAGGAACGAGGAAAACGTCGTGCAGCACCACCAGCTTGCCATCCGCACCCTTAAACGCAGCTCGTCCCGCACCAGCCACCTTCAGCGCGTGTCCAGAAGCGGAGCACACCTCATTGAAAGGTGCATCGCGTACGTCGACATCGTCCAAGCAGCACCCGTGTCCAACACCCAATAGTTCAGGGCGTGCAGCTCTGCTCCAACCTTGGCAGAGGCGTCTTCTTGTCAACGCGAGTTGGATATTGGCCCCGTCCTCGCTTGGGCGGAGTCGACTTCGTGGTCGGGTGTGAGGGGAGCAGCCGACCTGCAGCAGTGGGTGAGCTGGTTGACGAGGAGGTCGACCTGCATGGGGGACCACTGCACAGGCGCCGACTTCAGGATGGCGCCGACCTCAGGGAGGTCGACTTGGGAGTCGACCTGCGGAGGACGTCAACTTGGCGAAGCCGACTTCGGCGGTCGGCTAACGGACTGCTAGTCGACCTGTTAGTGGTCGACTTGACCTGGTGGTCGACGAAGGAGGGGCCGACGTCGACCTTGACTCAGGACGCCGAGCAGTTGGGCGTCGAGTAGCGAGGCGTCAACTTCGTGACGCCAGCTTCGGGTGGCCGACGTGGATGGTCGGCCGACGACTGTGCTGGTCGACGAGGAGCAGGTCGACCAGGAGTGCTGGTCGACGTGGAGCTGGTCGACCAGAGGAGACGTCGACCTGGAGGAGGTCGACCGATGGTGTCGTCGACCTGGTGAGGTCAACGTGGAGGTGGTCGTCGACTTGAGAGGTCGACGGGCACGTACGGGAGCGGCTGGTCGACGTGGTTGCCTGGTCGACCAGGTTACCTGGGTGACGAAGTACTGCGGAGGAGTGCGATGGTCGCCTAGGCGAGGTTGGCGAGCCCGACCTTGGTGGTGGTATCCCGAGGTCGTCGTGGCGGATCAGAGTCAGTCGTCAGCTCGAGGTTGACGTGGTGTGTGCGCTGTGCAGGTGACGAGACTCTGCACGCCAATCATCTGCGCGCAACTGCGAAGCAGGGTGCACTGTTGTCCTGCGTGAGCAACGCTGTCACGCCGTCAACCTGCGACGTTGGCACGCAGTCGACCTTGCCTTGCTGGAGCACGGTCGACCAAGTCGTGCTGGAACGCGGTCGACCAAGCTGCGCTGGCAGTTGGCCGACCTGAATGCTTGCTCTGATGTAGTCTTGCTATGCCAACTTCATTGTACCAATTGTTCTAAACTTTTCCTAGTGGAACTCTTGCCAACTTTCCCCGTGAACTAGTAAGTAGTGTGCGCACAAGGAAAACAACTAAGGAACAGAGAACGCAGAGATCACACGAGCACACGTGCCTAGCCTGCAGTCTAGCTCCCGTTGTAGCAGTTATCTCCGCACTTCTTGCTCCCCGTGCTCTCCAATATGGAAGAACTGGCCCGCGGTGCGCTCCTTCTTGTCTGCACCGCTGTTGCTCTTCGGATTGTTGTCAGATGAATCGGCGACCATGCTCGCTGTTGGTATAAGGGCCTTATAAACTCAAGCTAATAAGACTTAATCAAACCTAAAATCTCTCCTCAGGGTCACCTCCAAGACCAGCCCCTATCATCGGGTCTGAGTTTGTAGAGAGAGGAGTCAAGAATGACTTAGCCAAAATAACAAGAGTACCTTGAATGTCGCGCAGCGTATCGTGCAGACCGTCAATCAAATTAAGCTGAGACTTTGCTATATCGAAGCTCACTTCAAGAGCTTTAAAACGAGCCAAGTTGCCTTGCGAAAAGTTCCGCCATTACGGAGTTATGGCTCGGACAGCGTTTGCCTAGCGTTGGAGTGCTAGCGTACTAGCGTTGACTAGGGTAGCATTCCGCCGTTGCACCGCGTAGAAACGAAATTCCACGAAGGGAGGAATTTGATTGAATCAATTTGACAATGTTCAGGTACAAACAGAGAAGGAATAAATAGCTCTAGCTAGAAAGGACCTTGGAAATCAACTTGGGAATAACCAGGGATGATCCCAAATAATTCCAAGCAATAGAACCAACCTGGCTGGACAAAACAGCAGGTGGTAGGTTGGTAAACAACCTCTGGTTCTGTTTTCCAACCTAGGAAAACAACAACCAGGTTCAGGTCCTAAAAACAGAACCTGTTTTGTCTTTGCCCAACCAGCCAAATTCTAGTTCCGCTGGTTTCCCCTAGCCCTGTAGCATGCAGATACAGACAAACAACATCTAACCTTCAACTAAATTGTACCTCTATAGTGCCTACCCTGCTACACTATAGTCAACCAAACAAAACAGTACAATTTCGAGTTGGATAGAACTGAATCTGCGTAATCATATAAGTTGAGCCGCAAATCTTCCATCTTGGGTTCCTTTGCGAGCTCGTCCTTTCTGCTTGTACTGTTCATGGCGCGTACAATGTTGTGCCGAATCGCACATTGCGCGAGTACCTGCAAATGCATCAAGCGAAAATTGCGAAAGAAAACAAACAGACGAATATTCTATCCATACCCAAATGCATTCGCAAACGCATACTCGTACAAACAGACAGCAGGATATCGTGCAATATGAATTTGCACCTAACACTCGCGCCGTTTTTTTGGTTCCTCCGCGCGTTGCCATCTTGGTGACAATTCTGGGGGGTCCATCCATCGGGTTTCTTATAGTACAAAAACCAGGGGTGCCCCTCCTTCTCACAATACCAGCAACTCCCTTTCATTTTCCACCAGCACCTGACTTGCCCCCACGTCCATATTTCGCACCGCGACCCCAACCGGTACCTCCTTTTTGGTCGTTGGAGTCATCGTCCTTCTTTGCACTGTGTCCAGCACCACCGAAGCCACGTGCTCTGCCACGTCGGCTCCCTTGCATCCCATAGCCGCTGCTGCCGTCGTCTCCACCCCTTAGTTGGCGGCGACGGAAGTCCTCCTCCATAATCTTCGTCCGAACCCACTCGAGTGTCCACGAGCTCTGGTTCTGCGGCAGGCTCAATCCGCTCGTGAATTGAAGCCACGATTCCGGCAGCAGCGAGAGCATCTTCAAGGACTTGGTCTGCTCCGGGTAGTTGATTCCCGCGGTCGTCAACTTTGCGTACAGATCGCGCATCTTGTCCATGTGAGGTTGCACCGGTTCTCCCTCGCTCAGGCGCAACGCGGACAGCTCCCTCTCTAGCATCAACAGTGCGACAACAGAAGTTGGGGCGTGCAGCTCCTTCAACACGGTCCACGCCTTCGGAGCGCACTCAACCTCCGAAGAGAGAGAGGAGTCAAGAATAACTTAGCCAAACTAGCAAGAATACCTTGAACGTTGCGCAGCGTATCGTGCAGACCGTCGATTTGATTAAGCTGAGAATTCGCTATGTCGAAGCTCGCTACAAGAGCTATGAAATTAGCAATGTTGCTCACGAAAAGTTCTGCCATTACAAAGTTATGGCTCGGAGAGCGTTTTCATGGCGTTTGAGTGCTAGCGTATTAACGTTGACTCGGGCAGCATTTAGCCTTTAAATCGCGTAGAAATGAAATCGTGGCGAGGAAGGAATTCACCTGAATAAAATTGATAATATTCAGGTACAAACAGAGAAGATATTAATAGTTCTAGCTAGCGTGGATCTTGGGAATCAGTCTGGGAATCAACCAGGGATGATCCCTAATAATCCCAAGCAACAAACCAACCTCGTTGGACAAAACAGCAGGTGTAGGTTGGTAAACAACTTCTGGTTTTGTTTTCCAACCTAGGAAAACAATAACCAGGTTCAGGTCCTAAAAACATAACATGTTTTGTCTTTGCCCAATCAGCCAAATGTTGGCTGCTGGTTCCCCTGGCCCTGTAACATGCAAATACAGACTAACATTATCCAACCTTCACCTGAATTGTAACCCTATAGTGCCTCCCCTGCTACACTATAGTCAACCAAACAAAGCAGTACAATTGCGAGTTGGATATAACTGAATCCGCGCATTCAAATTAACTGAAGTGCAAAGCTTCCGTTTTGGGTTTCTTTGCGAGCTTGTATTTTCTGCTTGCACTGTTCATGGTGCATACAATGTTGTGCCGAAGTGTACATTGTGCGAGTACCTGCAAATGCATCAAGCAAAAATTGCGAAATCAAACAAACACACAAACATACCATTCATACGCAAATGCATTTGCATACACATACTCGTATAAACAGACGGCAGGATGTAGTGCAATGTGAATTTGAACCCAACACTTAGTATTAACCACATGGGTAAGTAACTCAGTTTTTCATATAGTACCATCCACCGGGTAAGTAACGCACTTTCTTTTAGTACCATCCACATAGGTAAGTAACGCACATACTTTCTGTACCATACACATGAGTAAGTAACGCATTGTTCACAGTACCATTCATATGGGTAAGTAACGCACTTACTCGTTGTACCATTCACATGGGTAAGAAACTCACATAGTTTTAAAATAATCTACATGTGTAAGTAGAGCAGTTTTTCATAGTACCATTCACATGGGTAAAAAACACACTTACTTTAAGTTCTATCCACATGTGTAAGCTACGCGCAAACGCTTAGTACCATCCATATGGATAAGTAACGCACATAATATTAGTACGTTCCACATGAGTAAGCAACGCACATTGTCTTAGTGCCATCCACATAGGTAAGTATTGGACTTACTTATAGTTCAATCCAGATGGGTAAGTAACGCACTTACTTTCAATACCATCCATATGGCTAAATTACGTAGTTTCTCATAGTGCTATCCACATGTGTAAGTAACGCACTTACCCTTAGTATATATTTGGGTAAGAAACGCACATACTGTTAGTACAATTCAGATGACCTACTTCTAGTACCATCCACATGGGTAAGTAACGCACTTTATCCTGGCACCTTCCACATAGGTAAGTAACGATGTTACTCTTTGCAACTCACATAATATTAGTACGTTCCACATGGGTAAGCAATGCACATAGTCTTAGTATCATCTACATGGGTAAGTAATGGACTTACTTATAGTACAATCCACATGGGTAAATAACGCACTTACTTTTATTACCATCCACATGGCTAAATTATGTAGTTTCTCATACAGCTATCCACATGTGTAAGTGACGCACTTATTCTTTGCAGCCTCCACATAGGTAAGTAATGCACTTACTCAGTATCATCCACATATATAGGTATCACACGTACTCTTCGTATCATCCATATGGGTAAGTAACGCAAATGATGTTAGTACCGTCCACACGGGTAAGTAATGCGGAAATAACTTCAGCAACGAGAGCTAGTCTACGGGCTAGGCACAGATCGACTACCAGCACAGTACGGTCAACCGCGTTCCAGCACGACTTGGTCGACCACGTTCCAATAGTGCAAAGTTGCGGTCTGCCAACGCTACAAGTCGACGGCGTGCCGATGTTACCCCTGCAGAACAGCAGCGCACCTACTTTGCAGGTGCTCGCAAATGATTGGCGTGCTGTGCCTTGTCATCTGCACCGCGCACACCAAATGAACTTCATGCTGACGACTGCATCTGATCAACCACATCAACCTCGGAATACCACCACCGAAGACGGTCTCGCCACTACCACCTGGGCGACCGTCGCACTCCTCCGCAAAACCTCGTTACCTAGGTAACCTGGTCGACCGGGCAACCACGTCGACCAGCTGTTTCTTAACGTGCCCGTCCATCACCTAAGTCAACGACCATCTCCAGTCGACCTCTCCTTTGGTCGACCAGCTCGAGGTCGACGACATTTCCGGTCGACCAGCTCACCTGTCAGCCGACCAGACCTAGCCGGCTCCCCCTGGTCGGCGTCACCCAAGTTGACGCCCTCCACCAGTCGACTTCCCAAGTTGACCACCCGAAATTGGCACCGTCCCAAAGTCAGGGCCCTTGCAGTGGCCTCCGTGCAGTTCGACCAGACCCATCGACCAGCTCGCCCACTACTGCAGGTCGGCTGCACTTCTCACATCCGACCATGAATTCGGCTTCGCCCAAGCGAGGACGGGGCCTTCCACAACTTCTATTGACACTCCCCTGCCGCGTTCACGCTTGGGCACCCAGCCCATACGGCAGCACTACTCAAAGAATAGCTCGTCGGCGTGCACCCAGACGCACTTGGCCGATTGCGACGGAGCACCGGATGAAGGCCAGATAGTGCAGCGCCTTTGTCAGGAAGTCGGCTGGCTGCTCAGCGGTCGGGATGTGCTGCAGCCATGCCTGTCGCCGCTCCATGTGCTTGAGGTTCCCTGTCAACCCCATGCCTTCAGCGACCGTGATGGCCGACTTGTTGTCCACGCGAAGGACAATCGGCTTCCTGGCATCCAGCTGCAGGAATTCTTCAAGAACGAAACGAAGTCGACGTCCCTCTTCGCCCGCTTCAGTTGCCGCCACGTACTCCGACTCGGTCGACGTCAGCATCGCGCACTTGATGCGCTGGCTTGACCACGAGATTGCGGCCCCTCCGTAGACGAACACGTAGCCTCCCGTACTCGTCCGCTTCTGCTTTTCGCCGGCGTCATCGGCGTCCTCGAAGCCGACCAGGTCCAGCATCTCAGGTCCACCACCGAACTCCAAGGCGGTGTCACGGGTGTTGGCGAGTTAGGCGAGGCAGCGGTCGACGTCGCGCCAGTGCTGGTCGCTTCTCACCATGAGGCCGCTTTCCAGCTTACTGCGAAGGTGATGTCCGGCCTCGTCATCGTCGCCGCGAACTGCAGCAAGACGACCTTCTGCCTCCTCTTGGCACTCCTGCGCCTCGTCGTCGTCAAATCTGAGCTCGGCGTAAGGGTCATCGGGGTGCACCCAGTCTGCTCTTTGTCGAGAAAACGCCGAAGCAGCTTGTCTGCATAGCCCTGCTAGTGAAGCCACTCATTCTTGCCGGCCGGTTGTGCACGATCTCCAGACCGAAATACTTCTGCACCGGCGAGATCTCCCGCAGCTCGAAGGCGGCCTCCAGCAGATCCTTCTCCTCCAGTATCGCTGTACTGCTGCTGGCGGCGAGTAGGTAGTCGACGTAGACGAGAACCGAGAAGGCCACCTTGTCGTCGCCGACCTAGAACTAGAGTGCCGTATCGACCTGGCTCTTCTATCAGCCGGCGCCGACCAGCACGTTGTTGAGAGCCTTGTAGCACAACAGCGGTGACTGCTTTAGCCTATAGAGGCTCTTCAGCAGCTTGCACACTCGGCCGGTCCCGTCGTTGAAGTAGTCCAGCTGGTTCATGTACAAAATCCAATCGAGCTTGCTCTGCAGGAAGGCGTTCTTCATGTCGAGCTGCATCAGGTTGAGGTTGAGGACGGCGATAATGCTGAGGTAGATCCTCAGCGTGACGTAGCTGCTCACCGGCGCGTAAGTCTTGTCGTATTCGGCGCCATACACTAAGTCAAGCCCTTCACGACCAGCCTTGCCTTATCTCGCTCGACGGTGTCATCGATGTGATACCTCGTCGCCCTAAACAACTCCTGAATCCCATCTCCTCTAAAACAGCTGCCAACTTCTGGTACCAGCAGCGTGGTGCCTGCTTCAAGCCGTAGATGGACTTCTTCAGCTTGCACACCCTGCCTGTACCATCCTCATACCCAGGCGGCTGCGTCATGTACACATCCTCCTCTAAAATCCCATTGAGGATTGCCGTTGATATATCCATCTGAATGATGAATTTCCCACTAACGGTTGCATCTGCCAACAAGACACGAAGGGTAGGGGGTTTGGCAGTGGGAGCAAAAATCTCATTGAAGTCCCGCTTCTCCTTCTGCATAAACCCCTTAGTCACCAGCCTACTCTTGTAGATGGAGACCCGTCCCTTGTCATCGGTATTGATCCTTGGCACCCACTTGCACTGTACAGCTTTCTTCCCATCGGGCAGCACCATCAGATCCCATGTCCCATTCTCTAGTAGGCTTTGGTACTCAGCATCCCTAGAAACCAGCCACTTCTCCCTATCTGGTCCAGCTAATGCCTCCTCCATGCTAGCTGGTTCCTCTGGTGCAGGGGCAAGAAAACAGTAGGCAGGTTCATCCTCCTCATCCGGGTCATAGCCATGAGGTAGAATCAGCAATGCCTCCTCTGTCCCAAGCTGCTGCTCTGCTACATCAGCTCCTGCAGTCAATTTCTTACTAGCCATACGGGTACGTCCTGGCCTGGAGACGGGTGTCTCCCATCCCTTCAGAACAACACCCTTCGGCTTATTAGTTTTCCCCTGCTGATGCTCTCCTCCCTTGGATCCATCAGCTCCACTAGTGCTAGTCTCCATATCATTTTCTCCACCAGCAGATGCCTCCTCTACCTTCTCTCCATCACCACCCTCTGCAGCTACCTGCTCTCCCTACTCCCACACATTAGGAGTCAGGTCCAGCTGCATGGTGATCTGCTCCATTTGCTGGGACACCCTGGCCTCCGGCTGTTTCTCCCAGCTCGCATACATCATGCCCTCAACAAACTTCACATCCGTGCTGTCAAACAATACACCCTTGGATGGTTCCCACAGCAGCCATCCCTTGCTCTCAGCACCCAGCCCCAAATGCACACACCAGATTGCACTTGCCCCCAACTTACTGCGGTAGGTCTTAGGGACGTGGGCGACTGCCATGCAACCGAACACCCTCAGCATGTCCATTGGCGGCTTCCTCCCAAGCCACCTCTCCAACGGCACCCACGAGTCATCCCCAACCTTTGTGAGTATCCTGTTCCTAGCGACGGTAGTATGCCGAACAGCATGGGGCCACATCGACTTGCCCAGCCCAGATTCTATGAGCAACGCCCTAGCTATCTCCAGAATTGTCCGGTTCGCCCGTTCTGCTACATCGATAGACTGTGGGGTGTAAGCCGTGGTCAGCCCCCTCTGGATGCCCTGCTTCTTGAGCCAGGCTGTCATCTCAGCTCCAATGAACTCACCACCCCGATCTGTCCTAATCCGCTTCACCACACATTCCGCTTGCTTCTCCACGAATGGCAGCCAATCATCCCGTATCGTAGAGGCGGCGTAGTCCTTCTGTTTCAGCGGATATGCCCACATAAGCCTGCTCCAATCATCCACTATGGTCAGAAAGTACCGCTCCCCCTTGTGCCCCTGAACCGGCAGCGGCCCCACCAAGTCCATGTGGACCAACTCTTAAGGTTTCTTGTTCCTGCCAGTCACACTATGGAAGGGGAAACGGGTGAACTTTGAGAGCAAACAGATTTCACAATTCTCATCAGGTGGCTGTCCGTTCAGTTTCAGACCCTTAACGGCTCCATCTTTCTCCAACTGCTTCAACAAAGGCATTGCCACATGCCCCAAGCGTCGGTGTGCCGTTGCCCAATCCGTCTCCCCAGATCTGGCTGAAACTTTCACACCAACCCCTCCAACGGTGTTGCACCCCCCCTGGGATGCAGACCCCTCTCCAGCCTGCCCCCCATCATGCCACGCCAACGCCGGCAGCTGCCACATGGATCTGTACACGTCCGTGCTCTCGTGCAGATCCCAAAGCACCCGATTGCCCAGCTGCCCCTTGTAAGTGCGTGCCCCATCCGTGCTAGTGCTCACCCCAGCCTTGGCAAGCTTACGGAGGGAGATGAGGTTGGCCTTGAGTTCAGGAACGTGGATAACATCGTGCAGCACCACCGGCTTGCCATCCGCTCCCTTAAACGCAGCTCGTCCCGCACCAGACACCTTCAGCGCGTGTCCAGAGGCGGAGCACACCTCGTTGATCGGTGCAGCTCGTACGTGGTCTAGCAGGTCTTTGCGCGGCTTCATCGTCCAAGCAGCGCCTGTGTCCAACACCCAATAGTCCAGAGGGTGCAGCTCTGCTCCAACCTTGGCAGATGCGTCTCTTTGCTCCCCCTGTTCTCCAATATGGAAGAACTGGCCCACGGTGCGCTCCTTCTTTTCCGCACCGCCTTTGATCTTTGGGTTGTTGTCGGACGAATCGGCGACCATGCTCGCGCCGTTTTTCTGGTTCCTCCTCGCGCCGCCATCCTGGTGACGATTCTGGGGGGTCCATCCATCGGGTTTCTTATAGCACAAAAACCAGGGATGCCCCTCCTTCTCACAATACCAGCAACTCCCTTTCATTTTGCCACCAGCACCCGACTTGCCCCCACGTCCAGATTTCGCACCACGACCCCAACCGGTACCTCCTTGTTGGTCATTGGAGTCGTCGTCCTTCTTTGCACCGCGTCCAACACCACCGCAGCCACGTCCCCTGCCACGTTGGCTCCCTTGCATCCCGTAGCCGCTGCTGCCATCGTCTCCACCCCTCAGTTGGCGGCGACGGAAGTCCTCCTCCAGAATCTTTGTCCGCACCCACTCGAGTGTTTACGAGCTCTGGTTCTGCGGCAGGCTCAATCCGCTTGTGAATTCAAGCCACGATTCCGGTAGCAGCGAGAGCATCTTCAAGCACTTGGTCTGCACTGGGTAGGTGATTCCCGCGGTCGCCAACTTCGCGTAGAGGTCGCGCATCTTGTCCAGGACACGTTGCACCGGTTCTCCCTCGCTCAGGCGCAACGCGGACAGCTCCCTCTCCAGCATCAACGTTGCAACTGTCAGAACATTACATAGCTTATACATTTGTGTAGGCTATAGTGGGGAATTCCATAGGGGGTACAACCCAATTAGGGTTAGTACTTGTACCCACTTCATTCATATTTCATTCCATTCTCGTTTCAATTTCCTCATGGTATCGAGCAGGTTCCCTCGTGGGAACTGTGCCTAGGGCCCACCACATCGATTTTTTTTTTTTCCTTCCCGGAGCGCGCTCCCCGAGTCGCGCTCCCCTCTCTGACTTCGTCGAGCCGCCCTAGCGGCCACGTCGCGCCGCCTTAGTGGCCCCTGATTCGTCGCCCTAGCGACCTCGTCGCCCTACCTGCGCTGCGGCCCCGTCGCCCTACCTGCGCCCTGGCCCCGTCGCCCTACCTGTGACCCCGGCCCCGTCGCCCCACTGCGACCCTGGCCCCACCGCCATACCTGCGGCCCCGACCCAGGCCCCGTCGCCCTACCTGCGCCCCGGCCCCGGCCCCGTCGCCCTACCTTCAACCCGGCCCCGTCGCCCTAACTGTGGCCCCGCCGCCCTACTAGCGGCCTCGCCGCCCAACCTGCGGCCCCGCCGCCGTCGCCCTACCTGCGGCCCCGACCCAGGCCCCGTCGCCCTACCTGCGCCCCGGCCCCGTCGCCCTACCTTCGACCCAGCCCCGTCGCCCTACCTGCGGCCCCGCCGCCCTACTAGCGGCCTCGCCGCCCTACCTGCGGCCCCCCCGCCCTACCTGCGGCCCCGCCGCCCTACCACCGGCCCCGCCGCCCTACTTGTGGCCCCGTCGCCCTACCAGCGACCCCGCCACCCTACCAGCGGCCCCGCTGCCCTACCAGCGGCCCTGCCGCCCTACGCAGCCGAGCCGCCCGCACCGCCCGAGCCGCCCAAGCCGCCCGAGCCGCCCGAATCGCCCGAGCCGCCCGAGCCGCCTGAGCAGCTGAGGAGCCGAGCCGCGGGTGCCGCCAAGCCACAGTTGCTGCCGAGCCGCCCGAGTCGCTCGAGCCGCCGTGCTACTGAGCTGCTGTGCTGCCAAGCTGCCCGAACCGCCCTGTTTGGTGAGAGCAGCGCCTCTGTTACTGCACTGCCCTCCCCCTACTGTTTGCACTGCTAGTCTACTGTGGTCATGGCTACCCCTAGTGTCCTCGCTTTTGACGCTGAGGGTCGGGCCATTGACTTTGACGTTTGGGTAGATGACCTGCAGCTGTTCTTACAGTGTGATACGGCAGACGGTCTCTCTCTCTTTGACCTTACCTCTGGCGCCTCTCCTGCCCCTACTGCTGATGCCGACGCCACTGTTCGCTCCCAGTGGGCCACGCGCGACGCTGCTGCACGTCTTGCTGTGCGTCGCCACCTCCCTACCTCTGAGCGTGCGCACTTTAGTCAGTACAAGAGTGCTAAGACCTTGTACGACGCTGTAGTTGCCCGCTACCCAGCGCTGCTTTGGCCGCCTGACAGACGCGTGGCGTCACCAATTCCCGGAAGCCTCAGAGATCCCTCGCTGGGGCGAGCTGTCTAGGGCGGGTGTTGCCATCTATGATCTTGACTTTTATGCTATTCTTTCTGCCATGTATGCTGTGTCTATTTGTGATGAGGGTGACTGTTAACAGTGTTTCCCGCCCGATCCGGGCATTGAGACTGCTGCTCTAGGTACTGGTGAGGCGGCTGCCCTAGGTGCTTGCGACGCTGCTGCTCTAGGTGCTAGTGCGTCTGCGTCCTCAGGTACTGGTGAGTCTGCGCTCTCAGGTACTACATCGGCTTCGGCCTCCCTCACCTTCACCCTTGACTCTGGGGCGTCTCGCTCCTTCTTTCGGGACCGCACCACACTCACGCCGCTTAGTCGACCGGTTGCGGTGTCTCTCACTGACCCCTCTGGGGGTCCTGTCCTCTCTCACTTCTCCACAGTCCTCCCATGTCCAGCGGCTCTCTCTGGCACCCTGTCTGGTCTCTACCTTCCCTCGATCTCTACGAACCTGGTGAGTGGTGCTGACCTACAGGATGGGGGAGTCCACCAGTTCACTCCTGCGCGTCAGCGGGTGACGCACTGAATAGAGGCTAGCACAGGCCGACACCTGGCTACGTTCACCCGTCAGCCGGGGTCGAGCCTGTACACACTGACCACTGTGTCTCCCCCAGTTGCTGAGTCTGGTAGTGTAGCTGCGTCGGGTCACGTGTTTGCTGCAGAGTCCAGGTCTGGTCCAGGGTCTGCCCCCTGTTCGTGTCGTCTCCTGTCTCACGAGACTCTCCTCTAGCACCACCGCCTTGGTCACCCCTCTCTGCTTCGGCCCAGAGGCATGGCCTCCCGTCGTCTTGTTTCTGGTCTCCCCCGGTCCCTCCCTCCCCTTCCTCAGGGCCCTGGCCCTACCTATGTCCCCCGTGTCGAGGGGCGCCAGCGTGCTGCCCCTCACTCCTCCCAGTTTCCTACGACAGAGGCCCCGTTGCAGACGCTTCACATGGACGTGTGGGGCCCAGCCCGCGTCCGTGGACAGGGTCACGAGCGCTACTTCCTACTCGCGTTACACCGCAGTCTTCCCCTTGCGCAGCAAGGGTGATGTCACTGAGGTGCTGATCGATTGGATCCGCGCAGCTCGTCTTCAGCTCAGGCAGAGCTTTGGCTCGGACTTTCCTGTTCTGCATCTGCCTCGGACAGAGGCGGAGAGTTCTCCTCTAGACTTATGAGAGCCCACTGTCGCGCACGAGGCATCCGTCAGACCTTCACGCTTCCGAACTCCCCGCAGCAAAATGGGATTGCTGAGCGCCGCATTGGCATGGTCATGGACGTCGCTGGTACGTCTATGATGCATGCGGCTGCTCCCCATTTTCTGTGGCCGTTTGCAGTGAGGTACGCGGCGCATCAGATCAACCTACACCCTAGAGTCTCCAGGCCGGAGACCTCCCCAGCCTTGCTGTGGACGGGGAATGTTGGCGATGCGTCCGCGTTCCGGGTCTGGGGATCTCGGGCGTTTGGCCGTGACTTGTCTGCGGACAAGCAGCCCCCTCGTGCTGCTCCTTGCGTCTTCCTGGGGTTCCCCCCTGACGCGCCTGGGTGGCAGTTCTACCACCCCACCTCTCGCCGTGTTTTGTCCTCCCAGGACGTCACGTTTGACGAGTCGGTCCCCTACTACCGCCTCTTCCCCTACCGCACCCCGTCCCTCCCCCCGCCGCCGCTCTTCCTTGTACCAGGTCCCCCTCCAGTAGACCCCCTCCCCCCTAAGGGTCCGTCCCCTTCAGGTGTGTCCCAGGTAGACGCAGTCGAGCCTGTCGAGGTTACTGGTGACTCTGGTGCTGCTGAGGGTGCTGAGCCTGGGGGTGCTGGGCCTGGGGGTGCTGAGCATGGGGGTGCTGGGCCTGGGGGTGCTGAGCCTGGGGGTGCTGCGCCTGGGGCTGCTGCGGCTGGGGGTGCTACGCCTGGGGGTGCTGGGCCTGGGGGTGCTGAGCCAGGGGGTGCTACGCCTGGGGGTGCTGGGCCTGGGGGAGCTGAGCTTGGAGGTGCTTCGCCTGGAGGTTCTCCGGGTGCTTCGTCTCGCCGGGAGCCACTCTCTCCAAAGGAGCTGCGCGAGTGGTTTGCCCGGCGCTGGAGCCGTGCTGCTGGTGCGGGAGGTTCTTCGGCTACTGAGGGTGCTACTGTCGCGGGTCCCGGAGGTGCTCGTACTGGGAGTACTGGAGCTGCTGGGCCTGCGGGTTCGACTGGAGCTGGTGCTGCTGAGGGTACTGGCGCTGAGACTACCGCTGGCGGTCCTGCTGGGGGTACTCCTGGTACTGCTGGAGGTTATGGAGCTGCTGGAGCGGGTACTCCTACTGGGGGTACTGGTGCTGTCCCTGCTGTGTCTGGCATCGCCACGCGGCCTCGACCGTACTTCGTTTCACTCCTGCAGCAGGTTCTTGGTCTTCCGCCTTCTACTGGTCCTCCTCCCTTTGAGTGTCCAAAGCCTGTCCCGTCACAGTTACAGTTGCAGCCTACCTCCCCTTTGCCTGCTCCTTCTCCCGACATTGGTCCTACTGGAGGTCTTGCTGAGCGTCGTGAGCCTGCCTCTCGTCCTACGTCGCCTTTCCGTGCTGCTCGCGCTAGTGGTCGTGGTTCGCGTCAGCGTCCTCCTCCTGTCCCTGGCACACACAGGATGTCTCTGCGTCTGTCCACTGCTCCTCTGCGTGCCCCTTTGCCTTCTCATCCTGAGTCCTCTCTTCGTGCTCTTGCCGACCCAGAGTCGGACTCTCTTCGTGCTGCTAGTCCTACTGTCACGCGTCTCCTGGCTACTGTCGTCACTGACCCTTCTTTCGAGTCCACTGCTGCGTCTGCCCTAGTTGCTGCTCGCTGTCGCCTAGACTACGCTGCTAGTCTTGTCGCTGAGTCTGAGTCTGTCTGTCCTCCGTCCGTCGGGGGTGAGTGTGCCCTTGGCACGGACGTCCTTGAGGATAGGCAGGAGGAGTTCCAGTATCTCGCAGCTGCTTCACCTCATCTCGTGTCTCGTGTCCCCTGAGGGAGACCCGGATGCACTTGACATCCCGACTCCGCGCTCTTACGCGGAGGCGATAGAGGGTCCCTACTCCTCTCAGTGGCAGGCAGCTATGGACACAGAGATGGCTTCCTGGAAGTCGACAGGCACCTACGTTGACGAGGTTCTCCCGCCTGGGGCGAACATCGTCAGTGGCATGTGGATCTTCAGGGTGAAGTGGCCGCCGGGCTCTCCGCCTGTCTTCAAGGCACGGTACGTGGCTCGTGGCTTCAATCAGCGGCACGAAGTTGACTACTTTCAGACCTTCTCTCCCACCCCGAAGATGACCACTCTTCGGGTACTGCTGCACGTTGCTGCTCACCGTGACTACGAGCTACACTATCTCGACTTCAGCACAGCTTTCTTGCAGGGCAGCCTGCACGAGGAGATCTGGCTGCGCCGCCCACCTGGCTTTACTGGGTCGTTTCCTCCTGGTACCCAGTGGAGTCTCCGGCGTCCAGTCTACGGTCTCCGCTAGGCGCCACGAAATGACAAGACACACTGAGGACTACGCTTGCGGCTCTTGGGTTTGCTCCTTCTACTGCTGACCCGTCGCTGTTCCTACGCACCGACACCTCTCTGCCGCCGTTCTACATCCTCGTGTACGTCGACGACTTGGTCTTTGCCACAGCTGGACTCGCCTACATGAAGTCCGAACTGCAGAAGAGACACACGTGCACAGACCTGGGTGAACTGCGCAGCTACCTTGGCTTGTAGATCACCCGGGACAGAGCACGCCGCACCATTACCCTGACTCAGTCACACATGGTGCAGCAGGTCCGTCAGCGCTTCGGCTTCACGTACTCCTCGCCTCAGGCCACTCCTCTGTCTACTCGCGAAACGTTGTGCCATTACGGAGTTATGGCTCGGACAGCGTTTGCCTAGTGTTGGAGTGCTAGCGTACTAGCGTTGACTCGGGTAGCATTCCGCCGTTGCACCGCGTAGAAACGAAATTTCAGGAAGAGAGGAATTCGCTTGAATCAAATTGACTATATCGAGGTACAAACAAAGAAGGAATAAATAGTTCTAGCTAGCAAGGACCTTGGGAATCAACATGAGAACAACCAGGGATGATCCCAAATCATTCCAAGCAACAGAACCAACCTGGCTAGACAAAACAGCAGGTGGTAGGTTGGTTAACAACCTCTGGTTTTTTTTTTCCAACCTGGGAAAACAACAACCAGGTTCAGGTCCTAAAAACAGAACCTGTTTCGTCTTTGCCCAAACAGCCAAAAACTGGTTCCCCTGGTTTCCCCTGGCCCTGTAGCATGCAGATACAGACAAACAACATCCAACCTTCACCTAAATTGTACCCCTATAGCGCTGCCCTTCTACACTATAGTCAATCAAACAATACAGTACAATTTCGAGTTGGATAGAACTGAATATGCACAATCAATTCAACCGAACCGCAAAGCTTCCATCTTGGGTTCCTTTGCGAGCTCGTCCTTTCAGCTTGTACTGTTCATAGCGCGTACAATATTGTGCCAAAGCGCACAATGCGCGAGTACTTGCAAATGCTTCAAGCGAAAATTGCGAAAGCAAACAAACACACGAACATTCCATTCACACCCAAATGCATTCGCACACGCATACTCGTACCAACAGAAGGCAGGATGTCGTGCAATGTGAATTTGCACCCAACACGAACTTGACTATGTCATCGAGACCGATGCTAGCGATCAAGCAGTGGGCATAGTACTCATGCAAGATCAAAGGAAAGGGCTGCAACCCATTGCATATCTCAGTAAGTAACTACACGGGGCAGAACTCAATTACCCTATCCATGACAAAGAGGCCCTTGCCATCGTCAACGCATTCAAAGCATGGAAGTGTTATCTCGAAAGAAGAAAAACGACCGTCTACACCGACCACTGCAGCCTCAAGTATCTGAAAACCCAACCAACACTCTCCAGGCGGCAGGTCCGGTGTATTGACTTTCTCGAAACCCTCTTCCATTACGACATCGTGCACAAGAACAAGGCAGACGCACTCAGTCGCCCTGCACACGTTGCCGCCCTACACATCGATGGCATGAACCCACTATTGAAGAGACTCTTCACGCATGGATACACCATCGACCCCGAAGTCTCTGTAGCAGAAAAGCGCCATCTTCTACATTTGGATCAAGACATCGCATACCGCAAGGGATCCACAAAAATATGGGTACCTAATTACCCTCCTTTACGTCACCTACTACTCGAAGAATATCGTGATGTTCTCTGCGCGGGCCACTTCGGTAGTAACAAGACGCTTGCCGGTGTTGCGAAGCATTATTATTGGCCCCTTATGGCGGATGACGTACAAAAATTCGCCACCTCGTGCGACACATGCCAACGGATGAAGAGCAGCAAGCAGAAGAAAGCCGTGTTATTACAACCTCTTCCATCCCTTGAACAGCCTTGGCAAGTGGTCAGCTTGGACTTCATCACTGGGTTACCACCTACCAAAGTTGGTTACGACACCATCCTAGCTGTCATCAACAATACTTCATCCCGACACACACAACGGCTCGCACCGAGGAGACAGCGCAATTATTCTTCCGCTACGTAATCTCGCAACATGGCATCCCAACAACACTGATCTTCGACAGAGACCCGAAACTCACGAGTAAACTCTGGAAGGAGCTCATGTCGCTCATGGGGACCAAACTCGCAATGGCATCAGCCTATCATCCCCAAACGGATGGTCAGACAGAGCGCCTCAATCAGATTGTCAAACAGCTTCTGCGAGCAACGTGTATGGACAATACCTCTATAAGGGATGCGCACCTGCCGGTTCTTGAGTTTGCGTATAATAACGCCACGCACGCCGCAACAGGGTAAACGCCTTACTTCCCTTGTCACGGTTGCAACCCACTCACGCCTCAGAAACCGACAGTACCCGCCACGGTGCAACCCATACATGAATTCATTACCGCTATGCACCAGTTGTGGGAGCGCTCGCATAAACGATTTTTGACTATCCAGCAGGAACAAAAGAAGCTCGCTGATCGGAGTCGCAACGATCATTCAATCAAGATTGGCGATCAAGTGCTTCTGGATACACGCAATCTCGACATCAGCCATCCAACATCTAGGCTCCGACCTCGCTTCTGCGGACCTTTTCTCGTCGAGGCGCAGGTCACTCGAGTAACCTTCCGCTTGCGTTTACCAGCTACCTGGAGAATTCACAATGCCTTCCATGTTCAACTTCTCAAGCCATATCGAGACCCGAACACGGTCTTCAAAGGTCGCCAGCCGCCGCCGCCACCGTCAGTGTACGTTAATGGGGAATCTGAGTACAAAATCGAAGCCATTCTCACGCATTGACGACGACGTAACGGCACCGTGGAGCTCTTCATTCGTTGGAAAGGCTATGATCCTTCCGAGGATAGCTGGGTACCTGAACACGACATGGATAACGCCCGCCGTCCTCTCTAGTAACGAGAAACGAGAATGAAATGACTAAACGAAAGTTGGGTACAAGTACAAACCCTAGAAAGCTGTACCCCATATTTGCTACCCCACTATAGCCTACGGCAGCTATGTCATATAAATCTGACACACCCCCATAGGCAAAGTGGGGGAGAACCAGGGGTCATAAGACCAGTCAAGCAAAGCAAAGCGAGCTCAGGGTGGATCACAACGTCACCACACATTCCGAGCACAAGTTCAAGGCCACAAGGCCAGTTCACATGCAGGATTACACACATATATATATATATAAGGCTAGAAAAGCAAGAGCAGGTGTATATATATATGTAACAGTACAAACAAGGTCAAGGGGTGAGCAAGTGAGGCATTGCAGACACAAGACCCAGCTGAGTACAGAAGCGCTGATGATCACAAGGCGGAAGCGCCTTGGTGAAGATATCAGCAGTGTTGGCCTCAGAGGCCACGTACGCAAGGCGCAGCTGACCACGCTGCTGTAGCTCACGAACAAGGAAGTAGCGAAGAGCAATGTGCTTCGTTCTGTGCTCCAGTCTCTGCTCCCAACACAAGGCCAGCATGGCCTTGTTGTCTACGTACAGCACTGGAGGAGAACGAGGCGGCTCTCCGAGGTCAGTCAGCAGGTAGGTGAGCCAGCAAAGCTCCTGTGCAGCCATGGCCCCTGCGTAGATCTCAGCCTCACAACAGGAGCCGAGAACAGAAGACGAGCGGGTAGCCAGCCACGAGACAGAGCCGGAAACAAGGCTGAAGGTGTAACCCTGTGACGACCGCTGCGTAGCCTGGTCGTCATCCCAAGAAGCGTATGCGTGCCTAGTGAGGACCACTGGACTCTGCCCTCCAAGCACAAGCCCCATGCCTGACGTACTGCACAAGTAGCACAACACCCTCTTCGCTGCAACCATGTGCTCCGGTCTGTGTCTCCCAGGAGCAACATAGCGTGCTAGAATGCTAAGAGGGTATGCAAGGTCAGGTCGTGTGCACCTCATCAGGTACATGAGGCAGCCAACAAGCTCTGCATACGGGCCACTCGACTCTACGGACTCATCCGAAGGCAGAGCTGAGAGCGAGTGGCGAGTAGGCAGAGGAGTGGCCTGAGGCAAGGAGTACGTGAAGCCGAAGCGCTGAAGGACCTGCTGCACCATGTGTGACTGAGTCAGAGTAATGGTGCGGCGTGCTCTGTCCCGGGTGATCTGCAAGCCAAGGTAGCTGCGCAGTTCACCCAGGTCAGTGCACGTGTGTCTCTTCTGCAGCTCGGACTTCACGTGGGCAAGTCCAGCAGTGTCAGTTGTGGCAAAGACCAAGTCGTCGACGTACACGAGGACGTAGAACGGCGGCAAAGAAGTGTTGGTGCGCAGAAACTGAGACGGGTTGGCAGTAGAGGGAGCAAACCCAAGGGCCGCAAGTGTAGTCCTCAGTGCATCGTGCCACTCACGAGTTGCCTGGCGGAGACCGTAGACTGGCCGCCGGAGGCTCCACTGGGTGCCAGGAGGAAACTACACAGTGAAGCCAGGAGGGCGGCGCAGCCAGATCTCCTCGTGCAGGCTGCCCTGCAAGAAAGCAGTGCTGAAGTCAAGAGAGTGCAGCTCGTAGTCACGGTGAGCAGCTATGTGCAGCAGTACCCGAAGAGTGGTCATCTTCGGGGTGGGAGAGAAGGTCTGAAAGAAGTCAACTCCCTGCCACTGACTGAAGCCACGAGCCACGTAACACGCCTTGAAGAAAGGCAGAGAACCCGGCGGCCGCTTCACCCTGAAAATCCACATGCCACTGACGATGTTCGCCCCAGGAGGGGGAACGTCGTCAACGTAGGTGCCTATGGACTTCCAGGAAGCCATCTCTGCATCCATAGCTGCCTGCCACTGAGAGGAGTAGGGACCCTCTATCGCCTCCGCGTAAGAGCGCGGAGTCGGGATGTCAAGTGCATTCGGGTCTCCTTCAGGGGTAAGCAGTACGGACACGAGATGAGGTGAAGCAGCAACCAAACACTGGAACTCCTCCTGCCTGTCCTCAAGGACGCCCGTGCCAAGGGCACACTCACCCCTGACGGACGGAGGATAGACAGACTCAGACTCTGCAACAAGACTAGCAGCGTAGTCTAGGCGACAGCGAGCAGCAAAGTCGACGAGCTCAGCAACTAGGGCAGACGCAGCAGTGGACTCAAAGGAAGGGTTAGTGGCAACAGTAGCAAGGAGACGCGTGACAGTAGGACTGGCAGCACGAAGAGAGTCCGACTCCGGGTCGGCAAGAGCAGGAAGAGAAGACTCAGGAGGAGTAGGCAAAGGGGCACGCAGAGGAGCAGTGGACGGACGCACAGACATCCGGTGCGTGCCAGGGATAGGAGGAGGACGCTGACGCGAACCACGACCACTAGTGCGAGCAGCACGGACAGGCGACGCAGGGCGAGACGCAGGCTCACGACGCTCAGCAAGACCTCCAGTAGGACCAGTGTAGGGAGAAGGAGCAGACCTATGACTGGACAGGCTGTGGACACTCTAAGGGAGGAGGAGGACCAGTAGAAGGCGGGAGACCAAGAACCTGCTCAAGGAGCGGAACGAAGTACGGCCGAGGCCGCTTTGCGACTCTAGACACAGCAGGGACAGCACCAGTACCCCCAATGGTAGCACCAGCGCCAGCAGCACCTCCAGCTCCAGTACCTCCAGCAGCACCAGTAGCACCACCAGCTGGACCGCCTCCAAGACCAACAGCAGTAGCCTCAGCGCCAACACCCTCAGCAGCTCCAGTTCCAGTAGTACCCGCAGGCCCAGCAGCTCCATTACTCCCAGTACGAGCACCTCCGGGACCCGCGGCACCAGCACCCTCAGCAGCCGAAGAACCTCCAGCTCCAGCAGCACGCCTCCAGCGCCGGGAAAACCACTCGCGCACCTCCTGTGGAGAGAGTGGCTTCCGCCGAGACGAAGCACCAGGAGAACCTCCAGGCACAGCACCGCCAGACGCCACACGAGCAGGCCTTGCTCCCTCAAGCTCCGCACCCCTAGGCTCAGCACCTCCAGTCGTAGCACCCCCAGGCTCAGCACCCCCAGGCGTAGCACCCCCAGTCTCAGCACCCCCAGACTCAGCACCCCTAGTCTCAGCACCCCCAGTCGTAGCACCCTCAGGCTCAGCACCCCCAGGCGTAGCACCCACACGCTCAGCACCCCCGGAGTCAGCACCCCCAGGCTCAGCACCCTCAGCAGCACCAGAGTCACCAGCAACCTCGACAGGCTCAACTGCGTCTACCTGGGACACACCTGAAGGGGCACGACCGTGAGGGGGAAGGGGGTCTACCGGGCGGGGACCTGGCACAAGGAAGAGCGGTGGCGGGGGGAGGGACGGAGTGCGGTAGGGGAAGAGACGGTAGTAGGGGACCGACTCGTCAAACGTGACGTCATGGAAGGACAGAACACGGCGAGAGGTGGGGTGGTAGAACTGCCACCCAGGCGCGTCAGGGGGGAAGCCAAGGAAGACGCAGGGAGCAGCACGAGGGGACAGCTTGTCCGCAGACAAGTCGCGGACAAACGCCCGAGATCCCCAGACACGGAACGCAGATGCATCGCCAACCTTCCCCATCCACAGCAAAGCTGGGGAGGTCTCCGTCATGGAGACCCTGGGCTGAAGGTTGATCTGATGCGCCGCGTACCGAACCGCAAACGGCCACAAAAAATGGGGGGCAGCCGCATGCATCATGGACGTACGGGTGACGTCCATGACCATGCCAATGCGGTTCTCAGCAATCCCATTTTGCTGTGGAGAGTCCGGAAGCGTGAAGGTCTGGCGGATGCCTCGTGCACGACAATAGACTTGCTGAAGGCCAGAGGAGAACTCTCCGCCTCTGTCCGAGTGCAGATGCAGAACAGGAAAGTCCGAGCCGAAGCACTGCCTGAGCTGGAGACGAGCTGCGCGGATCTAGTCGATCAACACATCAGTGTCATCACCCTTGCTGCGCAAGGGGAAGACTGTGGTGTAACGCGAGTAGTCGTCAACCACCAGCAGGAAGTAGCGCTCGTGACCCTGTCCATGGACGCGGGCCGGGCCCCACACGTCCATGTGAAGCGTCTGCAGCGGGGCCTCTGTCGGAGGAAACTGGGAGGAGTGAGGGGCAGCCCGCTGCCGCCCCTCGACACAGGGGATGCAGGCAGGGGCAGGCCCCGGAGGAAGGGGAGGGAGGGACCGGGGAAGACCAGAGACAAGGACACAGGAGGCCATGCCTCCGAGACGAAGCAGGGAGGGGTGACCAAGGCGGTGGTGCCAGAGGAGACTCTCGTGAGACAGGAGGCAGCACGAGCAGGGGGCAGACTCAGGACCAGACCTAGATGCTGCAGCAAACACCTGACCCAACGCAGCTATCTGACCAGACGCAGTGACTAGAGGAGACTCAGTGGTCAGTGTGTACAGGCTCGACCCCGGCCGACGTGTAAACGTGGCCAAGTGTCGGCCCGTCCGAGCGTCCGTGCAGTGGGTCACCCGCTGGCTCGCAGGAGTGAACTGGTGAACCCCTGCATCCTGTAGGTCAGCACCACTCACCAAGTTCGTAGAGAACGAGGGGAGGTAAAGACCAGACACGGAGTCAGAGGGGGCCACCGGACACGGGAGGACAGTGGAGAAGTGAGCAAGGACAGACCCCCAGAGGGGTCTGCCAGAGAGACTGCAACTGGCCGACCAAGCGGCGTGAGTGTGGTGCGGTCTCGAAAGAAGGAGCGAGAAGCCCCCGAGTGAAGGGTGAAGGTGTGGGAGGCTGAAGCCGGCGCAGTACCTGAGAGAGCAGACTCACCAGCACCTGAAGAAGCAGACGCACTAGCACCTAGAGTAGCAGCCTCTCTGGCACCTAGAGCAGCAGCCTCACCAGTACCTGGAGCTGCAGTCCCAATGCCCGGGTCGGGCGGAAAACACCGGTAACAGTCACCCTCATCACTAATAGTCACGGCATACATGGCAGGAAGAATAGCATCAAAGTCAAGGTCAAAGATAGCTACTCCTGCCCTAGACAGCTCGCCCCAGCGAGGGATCTCAGTGGCCTCAGGGAACTGGTGATGCCAAACGTCCGTCAGGCAGCCAAAGCAGTGCTGAGTGGAGTGCGCACCCCCGCACTGCTCACCAGCGTGGTCGCCGGTGCGGAGAACGTAGGTGCAGGGACCCGTACCCCCACCGCGCTGACGCGCAGTGTACCACTCACGAAGCTGCTGAGGGGACAGGGTCTCATGACTGCGCTGCTGCTGCTGGCGCGTACCACCACCAGAGCCACTCCTCTGCGAAGAGCCGCGACCAGGTCCACTGCTGCCGCCGCCGCCTCCGCCGCCTCCACCACCTCCGCCGCCTCTGCTACCTCCGCTACCGCCACCGCCTCCTCCGCCACCACTGCGGCCACCGACACCTCCACCCCCGCCACCACTCTCTCCACCACCCCCACCCCCTCCACTGCCTCCACCACCACCTCCTATGCCCCCGCCAGCCTCTCCAGCGCCCTTGCCCCCCTTGCCCTTGCTGGTGCGGCGTCTCCCGCTAGGGGCAGACGCAGCGCCGACCGACTCGAAACCAACGAGGTCGGCCGCAGCAGCAGAAGCAACAGAGGGCAAGAGGGGGGAGGGGGAACACCCCTCAAAGACGGGGGTGCGAGGGTCACCACGAGAGGCTCCTACAACGACTATGCTCTTCTTTGCTGCTAGGAGGGCCTTCTCAAGGAGGTCAACGGTGAGAGTGGTGGGGCAAACCGAGAGGAAGTGGTCCCTGACTACTCGAAGAGAGTCAGGGAGCCGGGTGACTATGTAGTAGAGGGTGATGTACATGGGGGGGGGGGGGTTCTTGACGCAGAACTCAGCAGGAAGCACAGCGCGGTAGCGAGTGTCACTAGTGCGGAGCTGTGTAATGAAGTCAGCGACTGTGGGAAAGGCAGCAAGGTCAGGGAAGAGGTACGGTAGCATGAGGCAGCTCAGTGCAGCAGTGGCAGGGGTGATGGAAAGCGAGCGAATCTGGAGAGCGTACAAGGATTAAGTCCGCCGACTTCGACGGAACATTGCGTGCAGCTCACGTAACCTTACACCATGAGCTGGTACGCGTTGGAAAGGTCGTAATCTCTAATTTCCAGAATGGTAACGCACGCTTTCAACAAAGATCTAGGCCGATCGCTATCGCGATCTAAGTGCGACGGTGTATCCTGACGGAATTACTAGGCAGCCATGGATTAGTTCAAGAAAGTAGCTTCAGCAAGAGTTCAGATCTGAAAAGTGACGATTTGTTCAAACCCTACCAGCCCAACCCTCGCCCTACAACAATCCCCGACAACCCAGAGTGCTAAACTAGCAACACCAAAGGTGTTGTAGTGAATAGCAAAGGTTTGTTGGTGCTTGTTGGGTGCGAGATCAATTCCAGCCCACAACAAGTCTAACCACCACATTTTGCCCAAACCCTTAGCCCACAACCAGCTAGAGCAAAATACCACAACCACCTACACAATCAACAAGGGGAAGAGTAACGTGCGACTACAGCGTCGTACAAGGTCTGAGCATTCTTGTACTAGCTAAAGTGTGCACGCTCAGTGGTCGGTAAGTGGCGACGCACAGCAAGGCGAGCAACAGCATCGTGTGTGGCCCACTGTGATCAAACAGTGGCGTCAGCATCAGCAGCAGGGGCAAGAGAGGCACCAGAAGTGAGGTCAAAGAGGGAGAGACCGTCTGCCCTATCGCACTGCAGGAACAGCTGGAGGTCATCCACCGAGACCTCAAAGTCAACGGCACGGCCCTCAGCATCAAAGGTAAGAACAGTGGGGGTAGCCATAACTGCAGTGGCCTAGAAGGAAGTGAGCTCACCAGTCCGAGGAAGGAGGGCCGGGGAGCACCGATAGGAACAGCAGCGGCTCGACAGTAGGGCGGCTCGGCGGCTCGGCGGCAGGGCGGCTCGGCGGCAGGGCGGCTCGGCGGCAGGGCAGCTCGGCTGCTGGGCGGCTCGGCTCCTGGGCGGCTCCGCTGCAGGGTGGCTCAGCTGCTGGGCGGCTCGGCGGCAGGGCGGCTCGGATACCGAGCTGCTCGGCGGCTCTGTCGCTGGGCGGCTGAGCGGTGACAGGGCCGCTAGGTGCGGGCGACGGGGCCGCAGGTGACGCCGAGGCCGCAGGTGGCGGCTGCGTGGCCGCAGGTGGTGGCGACGGGGCCGCTGGTGGCGGCGACGCGGCCGCACGTGGCGGCGACGGGGCCACGAGGGGCCTAGACGGGGCCGCGGAGGGGCCGTACGGGGCCTAGACGGGGCCGTAGCGGGGCCGTAAGGGGCCTAGACGGGGCCGTAGCGGGGCCGCAAGGGGCCTAGAGGGGGCCGTATCGGGGCCGCAAGGGGCCTAGACGGGGCCGTAGCAGGGCCGCAAGGGCCTTAGACGGGGCCGTAGCGGGGCCGTAAGGGGCCAAAACGGGGCCGTAGCGGGGCCGCAAGGGGCCTAGACGGGGCCGCGGAGGGGCCGTAAGGGGCCTAGACGGGGCCGTAGCGGGGCCGCAAGGGGCCTAGACGGGGCCGCCGAGGGGCCGTAAGGGGCCTAGACGGGGCCGTAAGGGGCCTGAAAGGGCACCGCGAGGGGCCGAAAGGGGTCGTGCGAGGGCCGTAAGGGCGACGCGAGGGGCCTTAAGGGGCCGTAAGGGCGGCGCTAGGGGCCGTAGAGGGCGGCCAACGGGGCCGTGAGAGGGGCCACTAAGGGCGGCTCGAAGGTAGGGAGGGCACACAGAGCGCGACTCGGGCAGGAGTGAAGCGCGCTCCGGGCAGGAAAAAAAAAGGTATCGTGGTGGGCCCTAGGTAGCGTTCCCACTAGGGAACATACTCGATACCATAACGAGAAACGAGAATGAAATGACTAAGGGAAAGTTGGGTACAAGTACAAACCCTAGAAAGTTGTACCTCATATGTGCTACCCCACTATAGCCTACAGCAGCTATATCATATAAATCTGACATCTAGGACTACCTTGTTAAGCAGGCTGTTACTTCTACCACCCATCTTTGAGGGGGGGGAGTGTGAAAGGGCGTCCTCGTTATAATATTTTCTCATTATTATATTTTCCTTTATCTTATTCTCCTTTTCTCCTCTTCATTTTGGTCTTTATTTCATCTCAATCGGCCTACTATTCTATTTTTTATAGCTTTCTATTTATTTCTCTTATTTCAAACATTTCCCACCGACATAACTATTATACGGCACCGACAACGACGACAGTGGTGTATACGGTGTATTCTGGGCTTAATCCCAAGTGCCAATAGCCTTACGTGCTTGTGCGCACTTGTGATTGTAGTATGTGGAAGGGCGTGTTCCCGAAGGTTCGTTTTATCTCGTTTATCCTTGTATTTTCCGAGTATAAACACGCTTTGTATTAAGTTTTAGTGACAAGTTTTGATTGAGAATTCGATCCTGGTCGGCGTCCGTCCCGAGGCCGGCCCGTGCTCCGACTTCCACACGTCCAGCGACATGTTTTCGTAGAACACCACGTCCGACGTGGTGACCACCCGGTTGTCGGAGATGTCGAGGACACGCCGAGCTGAAGGCCCCACCTGGCCTTCGGCTTGAGCTTCCCACCAAGAACTGCGCCATGCAGCCCCACACCCGTGCCATCGACAAGTCGGGCTTCGTCCCGGTGAGCAGCTTAAACGGCGTCGTCCCCGGCGGCAGCGCCAACCTCTCAAGACAGTATCCGCACCGACCTCTCAAGGCAGCATCAGCACTGTTGGGTGCAAATTCACATTGCACGACATCCTGCCGTCTGTTTGTACGAGTATGCGTGTGCGAATGCATTTGGGTGTGAATGGAAGGTTCGTGTGTTTGTTTGCTTTCGCAATTTTCGCTTGAAGCATTTGCAAGTACTCGCGCATTGTGCGCTTCGGCACAATATTGTACGCGCTATGCACAGTACAAGCAGAAAGGACGAGCTCGCAAAGGAACCCAAGATGGAAGCTTTGCGGTTCGGTTGAATTGATTGTGCAGATTCAGTTCTATCCAACTCGAAATTGTACTGATTTGTTTGGTTGACTATAGTGTAGCTGGGCAGGCACTATAGGGGTACAATTTAGGTGAAGGTTGGATGTTGTTTGTCTGTATCTGCATGCTAGAGGGCCAGGGGAAACCAGCGGAACCAGCTTTTGGCTGGTTGGGAAAAGACGAAACAGGTTCTGTTTTCAGGACCTGAACCTGGTTGTTGTTTTCCCAGGTTGGAAAAACAGAACCAGAGGTTGTTTACCAACCTACTACCTGCTGTTTTGTATAGCCAGGTTGGTTTTGTTGCTTGGAATTATGTGGGATCATCCCTCATTCCCAAGGTCCTTGCTAGCTAGAACTATTTATTTCTTCTCTGTTTGTACCTGGATATAGTCAATTTGATTCAAGAGAATTCCTCCCTTCCTGGAATCTTGTTTCTACGTGGTGCGACGGCGGAATGCTACCTGAGTCAACGCTAGTACGCTAGCACTCCAACACTAGGCAAACGCTGTGTGAGCCATAACTTCGTAATGGCAGAACCTTTTGCGAGGCAACTTGGTTCATTTTAAAGCTCTTGGAGCGAGCTTCCATGTAGGAAATTCTCAGCTTAAGTACTCTTGCTGTTTTGACTAAGTCCCTCTTGATCCCTCTCTCTACAAACTCGGACCCGAGGATAGGGGCTGGTCTTGTACCAGGCACCCAAGGACCCTTGGAGGTGACCCCGAGGAGAGGTTTTAAGTTTGATTAAGTCTTAATAGCTTCAGTTTATTAGGCCCTTACACCAACAAGCACCGACTTCTTTGTCTGCCGCTCAGCCACTGCTAACGACTACACGAACACCTGTAGAGCGTCCGACTTCTTGGCGACCGGCCTCACCCACACGTAATGGGTCTTACGGTCCTTCAGCAGTAAGAAGTTTAAGCTACCATCCTTAGCAGCCACACGAAACGGCCCGCACAAGGCGACGTGCACGACGGCTAGCACGTCGTTGGCGTTGGAGCCTTGGTTGGGGAAGGTGTGCCGCGCCAGCTTCCCGCCGACACACGAAACGCACAGTGACTCGGCGCCAGACGCCGTCTTAAGGTCTGGTTTAGTGGCTACCTCGTGCTTCGCCTAGCTCCAGATTGTGTCCATACCGATGAATGCAAGCCTCGCATGCAGCATGTCCGGGTTCGACTTCGTCGCCGAGACAATCGCCCACGGGGCCACGACCTCCGTCATGGGCTACGTCGACCTCGCCGATTAGGGGCGCAGGTCGGTGCAGAGGACATGTCCGTTGTACGTCGCCCGACCGAGCACCTCTCCTGCCGCAGAGATGAGCAGCATCCCGTCGCCGTCCTCCTACAGCTTCACGCCGTCCTCCTTCAGCTGCCCGGCCGAAAGCAGGTTTGCTCGCACACCTGGGACGTAGAGCACGTCGAGGATGAGTACCTGCTTCTTGGCCTCTCCATGCAGAGCGACAGTGCCACGGCCTTGGACGTCCTGCAGCGCCTCATTGAAGCCGCACACGTGCTTGACGTCGCCACCACCTGGAAGTCGTTGCCGGCCTCCGGCGCCAGCGAGACAGTCGGCTCCACGACGCCGCCTAGCGAGCGCGGCGCCTCCTTGTCGTCTCGCCCCTGCCGCCAGCAGAGGAGTCGGCGTCCTTCGCGGAGGTGATCTTGGTCGACTGCTTCTCCTTGCGCGGCTTGTTTCCTCCTCGACGCGGACGACGGCTGCCAGACCTCCCATGGCCTCCCTTCGCATTATCGTCGTTGGAGTCGCTGCTGTCGGGGCACTCAAAAGAGAGCCACACAGCCAGCACACCCGACGTCGACTTTGTCCTCCACGACCCTTATCCTTGGCCGACTTCTTCTTGTCGGTGTCCTTGGCCGGCTTCCAGCTACTGCTACCGCCGCCGCCAAACTCTCCGCGCTGCCCCGGTCGACCATCTTGATTCGCCGGGGCGACGTAGTTTGTATGCGCCAGGAGCTACTGCGACCGCTTAGCCTCATGCATCGCCTCGTTTTGCAAGATTTACGAGGTCAAGATGTCCTCGTTGAGCGTTGCCCGTGTGCTCGGCTCCATCGACAGCCGTTTGAGTAGGTTGTAGCTGCTCAGGAGTCCCCGCACGACGTGCATGATGTACGACGCTGTTGAGTACTGCGCGCCGGCCATCCTTATGGTCACGAGGATTCGCCGAGCTCGGTTGCAGTAGTCGGTCGCGGCCTCCTGGTTGCCCATACGCAGGTGCGTCAGCTGCCCCTCAAGCTGGCTGATGAACACGTCGTCGGTAACTTGGTACGTCGACTCGATGAAGTGCCACGCCCGATGGCCGGCATCGAGGTACTCCCTGCAGGACTTCAAGGCGATCTGCACGACCGGCGAGCAGCACCGCGAGATGACCGCGAAGGTCAGCAACTGCACAGGTCGGCGCCCCCCAAGTCGGTGCCTCCTTTCTTCTTGCCCGTCGACCATCCAGGTCGGCAACCACCACCTGGTCGACCAGACCAAGTCGAGCACGCTCATGCTCGACCAATTCCAGGTGGACCAGTTCTGCTATCAGCCAACCATACCTAGTCTTCATCACCAGCTCGGCGTCACCAAGTCGGCGCCCTCCCAGGTCAGCGCCCACTGCTGCAGGTCGGTTGCACCTCCCGCGCACCCTGCCGCGAAGTCGGCTCCGCCCAAGGGAGGACGGGGCCAACAAACAACTTCCGTTGACACTGTCCCTAGTGATCTAAAGGCCAAGGTAGTGCTGCAGCTCACCAATGTTAGTGCAAATGTGTCTCCTCTACAGACCCTCCTTCACGTGGGCAAGTTCGCATCCATCAGGAGTGGCGAACACATCGACGTAGACCCGGACAAAGTACGGGGTTGAGCCACGGCTGACGGACAGTAACGGGTCAGCAGACGACGGAAAGAAGACAAGTGCTGTAAGGGTCGAGCGAAGTGTGTCATGCCACTCACGCGGAGCCTGGCGCAGGCCGTAGACTGGTCGACGCAGCTGCCACTGGGTCCCAGGTGGGAGAGAGCCAGTGAAGCCAGATGGGTTTTGCAGCCAGATCCGCTCGTGCAGGCTCCCGTGAAGGAACGCTGTAGAAAATTCCAAGGAGTGCAACTCGTATGCGCGCTGGGCTGCAATATGCAGCAACACCCAAAGAGTACTCATGTTAGGGGTGGGAGCATAGGTCTGGAAAAATTTCACCCCCTCTCGCTGACTGAAGCATCTTGCCACATAGCGCACCTTGAACACTGGTGGTGATCCAGTCGGCCGCTTCACCTTGTAGAGCCATCGGCCACTAACGACGTTTGTCCCAGCTGGTGGGACTGCATCGACGTAAGTGCCTGTTGACCTATAAGATGCCATCTATACCTTCTCAGCTGCTATCCAGTACGGGGCCCAGGGTCCCAAATCGCCTCGGCGTGACTGCGAGGGATCGGGATGTCAGGGGCATCTGGATCCCCCTCAGGGGCAAGCAACATGGCGCAGAGATGAAGAACAGTGTTCGCAAGGAAACTAGGCTCGAAGCGCTTGTCCTCGATGACCTCCAGGGGACGGTGAACGAGCAGGGCCATTCACCAAGTATGCGGCATAGTCAAGACGGTGGAAAGAGGCAAAGCCAGCGACAGAGGTAAGAAGAGCTGAGACGGACGACATAGGTGCAGTTGGGTGAGTGACCAACGCGAACAAAACACGGGAGACGTTAGGATGGGAGGCACGGAGGTAGTCGGACAACGGGTCGGGACTGTTGGTGTAAGGGCCTAATAAACTCAAGCTATTAAGACTTAATCAAACTTAAAACCTCTCCTTGGGGTCACCTCCAAGGGTCCTTGGGTGCCTGGTACAAGACCAGCCCCTATCCTCGGGTCCGAGTTTGTAGAGAGAGGGATCAAGAGGGACTTAGTCAAAACAGCAAGAGTACCTTGAACGTCGTGCAGCGTATCGTGCAGACCTACGACCGGATTAAGCTGAGAATTTCCTATATCGAAGCTCGCTCCAAGAGCTTTAAAATGAGCCAAGTTGCCTCGCGAAAAGTTCTGCCATTACGAAGTTATGGCTCGGACAGCGTTTGCCTAGTGTTGGAGTGCTAGCGTACTAGCGTTGACTCCGGTAGCATTCCGCCGTCGCACCGCGTAGAAACGAAATTCCAGGGATGGAGGAATTCGCTTGAATCAAATTGACTATATCCAGGTACAAACAGAGAAACTACGTCGCCCCGGCGAATCAAGATGGTCGACGGGGGCAGCGCGGAGAGTTTGGCGGCGGTGGTAGCAGTAGCTGGAAGCCGGTCAAGGACGCCGACAAGAAGAAGTCGGCCAAGGATAAGGGTCGTGGAGGACAAAGTCGACGTCGGGTGTGCTGGCTGTGTGGCTCTCTTTTGAGTGCCCCGACAGCAGCGACTCCGACGACGATAATGCGAAGGGAGGCCATGGGAGGTCTGGCAGCCGTTGTCCCCGTCGAGGAGGAAACAAGCCGTGCAAGGAGAAGCAGTCGACCAAGATCACCTCCGCGAAGGACGCCGACTCCTCTGCTGGCGGCAGGGGGCGAGACGACAAGGAGGCGCCGCGCTCGCTAGTCGGCGTCGTGGAGCCGACTGTCTCGCTGGCGCCGGAGGCCGGCAACGACTTCCAGGTGGTGGCGACGTCAAGCACGTGTGCGGCTTCAATGAGGCGCTGCAGGACGTCCAAGGCCGTGGCACTGTCGCTCTGCATGGAGAGGCCAAGAAGCAGGTACTCATCCTCGACGTGCTCTACGTCCCGGGTGTGCGAGCAAACCTGCTCGCGACCGGGCAGCTGAAGGAGGACGGCGTGAAGCTGTAGGAGGACGACGACGGGATGCTGCTCATCTCTGCGGCAGGAGAGGTGCTCGGTCGGGCGACGTACAACGGACATGTCCTCTGCACCGACCTGCGCCCCTAATCGGCGAGGTCGGCGTAGCCCACGACGGAGGTCGTGGTCCCATGGGCGATTGTCTCGGCGACGAAGTCGAACCCGGACATGCTGCATGCGAGGCTTGCATTCATCGGTATGGACACCATCTGGAGCTCGGCGAAGCACGAGGTAGCCACTAAACCAGACCTTAAGACGGCGTCTGGCGCCAAGTCACTGTGCGTTTCGTGTGTCGGCGGGAAGCTGGCGCGGCACACCTTCCCCAACCAAGGCTCCAACGCCAACGACGTGCTAGCCGTCGTGCACGTCGACTTGTGCGGGCCGTTTCGTGTGCCTGCTAAGGATGGTAGCTTAAACTTCTTACTGCTGAAGGACCGTAAGACCCATTACGTGTGGGTGAGGCCGGTCGCCAAGA
This sequence comes from Closterium sp. NIES-65, assembly GCA_948144175.1. NCBI lineage: Eukaryota > Viridiplantae > Streptophyta > Zygnematophyceae > Desmidiales > Closteriaceae > Closterium > Closterium sp. NIES-65. The sequence continues at coordinate 173,789 of CANXME010002183.1, forward strand.
AGTCGGACGTTCTACAGGTGTTCGTGTAGTGGCTAGCAGTGGCTGAGCGGCAGACAAAGAAGTCGGTGCTTGTTGGTGTAAGGGCCTAATAAACTGAAGCTATTAAGACTTAATCAAACTTAAAACCTCTCCTCGGGGTCACCTCCAAGGGTCCTTGGGTGCCTAGTACAAGACCAGCCCCTATCCTCGGGTCCGAGTTTGTAGAGAGAGGGATCAAGAGGGACTTAGTCAAAACAGCAAGAGTACTTAAGCTGAGAATTTCCTATATCGAAGCTCGCTCCAAGAGCTTAAAAATGAACCAAGTTGCCTCGCCAAAAGTTCTGCCATTACGAAGTTATGGCTCACACAGCGTTTGCCTAGTGTTGGAGTGCTAGCGTACTAGCGTTGACTCGGGTAGCATTCCGCCGTCGCACCACGTAGAAACAAGATTCCAGGAAGGGAGGAATTCTCTTGAATCAAATTGACTATATCCAGGTACAAACAGAGAAGAAATAAATAGTTCTAGCTAGCAAGGACCTTGGGAATGAACCTGGGAACAACCAGGGATCATCCCAAATAATTCCAAGCAACAAAACCAACCTGGCTATACAAAACAGCAGGTAGTAGGTTGGTAAACAACCTCTGGTTCTGTTTTTCCAACCTGGGAAAACAACAACCAGGTTCAGGTCCTAAAAACAGAACCTGTTTCGTCTTTGCCCAACCAGCCAAAAGCTGGTTCCGCTGGTTTCCCCTGGCCCTATAGCATGCAGATATAGACAAACAACATCCAACCTTCACCTAGATTGTACCCCTATAGTGCCTGCCCTGCTACACTATAGTCAACCAAACAAATCAGTACAATTTCGAGTTGGATAGAACTGAATCTGCACAATCAATTCAACCGAACCGCAAAGCTTCCATCTTGGGTTCCTTTGAGAGCTCGTCCTTTCTGCTTGTACTGTTCATAGCGCGAACAATGTTGTGCCAAAGCGCACAATGCGCGAGTACCTGCAAATGCTTCAAGCGAAAAATTGCGAAAGCAAACAAACACACGAACATTCCGTTCACACCCAAATGCATTCGCACATGCATACACGTACAAACAGACGGCAGGATGTCGTGCAATGTGAATTTGCACCCAACACACTCCCCCTCAGCCTGCCGGCTGCATCCCCATCATTCCATGCTACTTCATGCTCATTCCACTCATGCGCACACATCGCCAATGTGGCTCATCTGCAAGCCTCTTGGTGAGGAAGTCTGCTGGCTGCTGGTGAGTCTTGATGTAGATCGGATTCACCGTCCCCCTCTTCACCTCCTTACGCAGCCAATGCCACTTGATACGCATGTGCTTGTTCAGCCCATGAAGCACAGCGTTCTTGGCCATCCCAAGAGCCCCCTTGATATCACAAAACAGCGGCGTAGCAACCTTCTGCTCCTGGCGAATCTCCTCTAACTGCCTCCTCGACCAAATCACATCCTTCACCCCATGGAACATCGCCATGTACTCTGATTCCACGGAAGAGAGTGCCGTCTCCGTCTGCTTTTTTGACCTCCAACTAACAAGTCCTCCCCCAACTACACAGATGTATCCTCCCACAGATGAGGAATCCTCCTTCTCAGAGGCCCACGCAGCATCAGTAAAGCAAGTGAGAAACTGCTTGCCTTCTCCAAGCCGCTCCCCCTTCTCTTTCAGCACCTCAACCCCTTTCTGCTTCACCTATGCAGATGCGGAGTATTGAACTCCAAAGCTTGGGTGAGAGTTCAGATTCATCACCACACGCTCAGCTGCATCCACCTGCTCCTCTGATGGATTCTGCACCACCCTAGCCAGCTGCCCAACCGAGAAAGAGATGTTGGGCCTCGTGTGAAGTGCTGCATACAAGAGGCTGCCCACCAAGGACTGAAATTGCTGCTGCTCCTCGGCTTCAACCCCTTCATCCTCTGCAGCTTTCACAAGATTGAATTCTGCTGGCAGGGGAGTTGCAACTTTGCGCTCATTCTCAATCCCATACTCCCCCCCCAGCTCTTTGATGAACTTCTCCTGGTGCAGCTTCAACCACCTGTGATCCAGATCCCTCTCCTCGTGCATCTCGATGTAGTACTTTACCTCCTCAAGGTTCCTGCACTTGAATTTCTCCATCACCTGCTGCTGCACATTCTGGATCTCCTTCATGCTGCTGCTGAAGAGAAAAATGTCGTCCACATAGACCAGAAACAGCACCAGCTTCTCCCCCTCCACCTTGAGAAAGAGGCTCTTATCACAGCTGCTGGTCCTGAATCCCATCTCCTCTAAAACAGGTGCCAAATTCTGGTACCAGCAGCGTGGCGCCTGCTTCAAGCCGTAGATGGACTTTTTCAGCTTGCACACCCTGCCCGTACCATCCTCATACCCAGGCGGCTGCGTCATGTACACATCCTCCTCTAAAATTCCATTGAGGAATGCCGCTGATATATCCATCTGAATGATGAATTTCCCACTAACGGTTGCATCTGCCAACAAGACACGAAGGGTAGGGGGTTTGGCAGTGGGATCAAAAATCTCATTGAAGTCCCGCTTCTCCTTCTGCAAAAACCCCTTAGCCACCAGCCTACTCTTGTAGATGGTGACCCGTCCCTTGTCATCGGTCTTGATCCTTAGCACCCACTTGCACTGTAGAGCTTTCTTCCCATCGGGCAGCACCACCAGATCCCATGTCCCATTCTCTAGTAGGCTCTGGTACTCAGCATCCCTAGAAACCAGCCACTTCTCTCTATCTGGTCCAGCTAATGCCTCCTCCATGCTAGCTGGTTCCTCTGGTGCAGGGGCAAGAAAACAGTAGGCAGGTTCATCCTCCTCATCCGGGTCATAGCCATGAGGTAGAATCAGCAATGCCTCCTCTGTCCCAAGCTGCTGCTCTACTACATCAGCTCCTGCAGTCAACTTCTTAGTAGCCATACGGGTACGTCCTGGCCTGGAGACGGGTGTCTCCCATCCCTTCATAACAACACCCTTCGGCTTCTTAAGTTTCCCCTGCTGCTTCTCTCCTCCCTCGGATCCAGCAGCTCCACTAGTGCTAGTCTCTACATCATTTTCTCCACCAGCAGATGCCTCCTATACCTTCTCTCCATCACCACCCTCTGCAGCTACCCGCTCTCCCTCCTCCCACATACTAGGAGTCACGTCCAGCTGCATGGTGATCTGCTCCATTAGCTAGGACACCCTGGCCTCCGGCTGTTACTCCCAGCTCCCATACATCATGCCCTCAACAAACTTCACATCCCTGCTGTCAAACAACACACCCTTGGATGGTTCCCACAGCAGCTATCCCTTGCTCTCAGCAGCCAGCCCCAAATGCACACACCAGATTGCACTTGCCCCCCACTTACTGCAGTAGGTCTTGGGGACGTGGGCGACTGCCATGCAACCGAACAAGCAGCAAGTGAGCAGGCAGCCACGGAGCAGCACAAGGGTGAGGAGAACCCCAAGGAATCAGCGGAGGAAGACTACTGAGAGAGCATGTGGGGCGGTATTGCGAGCGCGGCATTCTCCAATCTGACTTCGGCTACGGGGGAGTGTGATTGGCTCACCTTGCATCGGCGCATGGGGCATGTGACCCTGCCCATCTTGCAGCAGCTAGTAAAGGGAGAGATGGTTGCTGGCATACGTGTGAAGGGGGAGCCCGATGAGGTACTTGGTGCCCGACGTGCATGCAAGCCAAGTTCACCCGTTTACAACGTCTACACCCGCATGACTTGGGTGTACGTGCTGTTCAAGAAGAGCGACGTGGCTGAAACGGTGAAGACCGATTGGTTGCCGATGGTGGAGCGGCAACAAAACCGGCTAGTCAAGTCAGTCCGCACTGATCGAGGGGAAAGTTCATAAGCAAATAGTTTGGATTGTGGCTGAAGAAGAATTGGATAAGGCACTCCCTGACCATGCCATACTCCCCTGCAATGAACGGCATCGCCGAGCGAGCGAACCGCACAATCACGGAGACGGCACGTGGGTTGTTCGTTAAAGCCGGGCTACCCGACTACTTCTGGCCTGATGCCGTGTGGAATGCATGTCTGGCCAAGAACAGAGCTTTGAATCATGTGGGAGCAGACAAATGGGTGCGCTAGAGTGGATTGGAAGGAAGCCAAAGGTGGATATGCTTCGGGTGTTCGGGTGCATGTGCATGGCGCTCGTACAACAAGCTTGGTGCCAAGGCGATATGGGCCGTGCATTTGGCCATGGCTCAAAACAGCAAGAGGTGGCTTCTTTGGGACCCATTCACCAAACATTTCATGGTGAGCAGTGACTACAAGTTCATGGAGGACCTCATGTACAAGGATTGGAAGGCGGAGAACGAGGCTAAGATAGGCATGCGGTTTGGGGAGGTGATGAGTTCCGGCCTGGAGCATGTGGAGCTGCATTTGGAGCTGAGCAGCGGCAGCACCACCATAAGGCAATCTTCCCTTGTGAATGGGTGAGAGGAGGCCAAGGATGTAGAGGAAGAGGAGGAGGAAGTGCAGCAAGTGAGCGAGCATGCACCGACACTTCCCTCTCACTCACACTAAGAGTGCTCCACGGATCCGCGATACACCGCAGCAACGCCAAGGTCTTCAAGTCCCTGCAGCTGATAAAGAAAGGAATGGGCAAGAGGAGAGTTCAAGCCACCAATAGGTTGACCTATGATGCACCAGGAAAGCAGGGCAAGTAAGCCCTGGCCGGAGCGGCAATGATGGTCGGAGATGTTGATGAAAGCGACTACGAGGAATGTACGTTCGTGTTCTTCTCTCCGATAAAGATGCCCAGGGAACCATCAACTCTCAAGGAGGCCTTGGGGAGTAGTGATGCGGAGGAGTGGAAGAAGGCCATGGAGAATAAGCTGAAGAGCATTGAGGAGAACGACACGTGGGAATTGATGGAGCTACCGGAGGGGAGTAAGGCGATTGCGTCCTAGTGGCTCTTCAAGATCAAGTCGCACACCGATGGCAAGATCGAGCGCTACAAGTCTAGGCTTGTGACCAAGGGGTACCAGCAAAAATAGAAGGTAGACTTCAAGGAGTTGTTTGCTCTTGTGGTGAAGCCGACGACGCTGCGGGCCCTACTCGCGGGGGCTGCCATCAAAGGATGGGTGGTGAAGAAAATGGACGTGACAACCACGTTCCTCAACGGCATTCTCCAAGAAGAGATTTTCTTGGCGCAGCCAGAGGGGTTTGATGATGGTAGGGGCAGAGTTTTGAAGCTGAAGAAGGCCCTCTATGGGCTGAAGCAGGCCACTAGGCAACTGCAAGAAGTTTTGGAGGAGATCGGCTTCACTCCCTCAACGGTCGATCACTCATTGTTCATGCTTGGCGAGGGGGGGCAAAGCAGCTTCATGGTGGTGTACGTGGATGACATACTCATCTTCTCATCCTCCTCTGACCTTGTGAAGGAGGTGATGCTTAAGCTTCAAGACAAGTTCAAATGCAATGCACTTGGCGACGTCAACTTCTACCTCGGGCTCCACATCGAACGCAACGTGGAGAACCGGTGCATGCGGGTGCACCAACAAAAGTACTTGGAGGCGTTGGCTGCCAACTTTGGGCAGAGTAAAGGTCATGTGGCTACTCCATTTCCCTCTGGGTTCATGTGTGTGAAGGGACCAAAGGAGGAGAGCCTTGGTGAAGAGGACAGGCGCCGTTTTCGCTCGTTGGTGGGCAGCCTCATGTACGCGGCGGTCAACACCCGACCGGACGTTGCCTTTGATACAGAGCAGTTAGCTAGGGTTGTGCAATGCCCTAATGAGGAGCAGGTAGTAGCTGGAATGAGGGTGACCAAGTATCTTGGCCAAACACTGACCCCTGGGCTGCAATACTCGGCAGCGGCGCAAAGGCGCCAAAGGGGCGCGTATGGTGTTGAACCCGGACGCTTGTTCCTCACCGCCTTCTCGGATGCTTCATATGCATCGGAACCAGAGGACTTGACAAGTGTTGGAGGGTTCATTTGCTGTGTTGGTGGAGGCCCAACTGCTTGGGAGAGCAAGAAGCATGTGGACCAAGCATTGAGCTCGGTGGAGTCCGAGTACATGACACTCTTCCGCGCCGTACGGGAGATTGTGTGGCAATGGCGTCTGTTGGCTGAATTGGGGGAGGAGTAGCAAGGACCTACCCTATGTGACAGCCAGGGTGCCATTGTTCTTGCTAAGAACCCTGTGGTGCATAGCCTCACCAAGCACATGAGGGTGAAGTGGCATTGGACGAGGAAGCATGGTGGCCGCGGGTGAAGTTGAGTTGCGCTACGTGAAGACGACGGGGCAGCCAGCTGATATGATGACCAAGAGGCTGGTGGAGCAGCACCATTGGAAGTGTTGCAAACTGGCTGGGATGTCTCTGAACTGAGAAACCAAGATCCTAAGGCCAACAATCCAAAGGGCAGTTTGTTGGTGCAATCTTACGGTTTGAACTCGGCTCGTTGTCCGTATGTATGCATGCGTGTGTACATGGAATGGTATGAGGGCATGGGATAATATGTATTTCATGCTTACAATTGTGTGTGAATGTTGTATCATGATGTCGAATGAGTGAGTGTCGAGTCAATAGCGAGTTATCGTTAGTCGCGTGTCACGCGGTCGTGTGTGTCCCGTGCGCGGTTCCTACCTTTCTGTGTGTCTCGTGCACGTTTTCTATTTTGTCGTGTGTGGAACGTTCGGCGTATCGCAGGTGTGTGCAGCAGACCCATCAAGAACTCAAGGATGAGTTTATGGTGAAGAACCAGATCCTTGGTGTCAAGATTCAAGTGATCGCGAAGCTCACGAAAATGGTATACTTCAAGATAATGAGAATAGTTACATTACTTTGTATTGAATAATATTTCACTTGGTGTAGGCCCTTGTGAGGTAGTTTCGAGACCCTTCGTGGTTGGGGACAGTGTGGCACTGTTCCACATCAGTGTACCTCGGCTCTTGGGGTTTGTAGGAACTGGGATTTATTCCCAACTCGTTAGTCTTCCTACCTTGTGTTCTAAGACTATCGTGGCTGCCATTGTGCCATTCGTTGAAACCGACGCTGTGTCGTCAGTACAAGGTGGAATTGTGCTATCTAAATTGTCTATTGTAGGCGACGTTAAGACGCTTCAGATCCAATTTGAAGCAGGTCGTTTAAAGCTGTGACCAAAACGCTATGAACGTTGAAAGCCGCTGTGCAGAAATCCGTCTGTGCACTCTATCTTTCGTTTTGGGCACATTGAAGCCTACTGTGACTTTTACAAATTTGGCACCTGAAATTCACTGAACCGAATTCTTATTCAGTCTCTATTGTTTTTGTGTTGCCAAGTGGCACCAATTGAGTGGGTCTTCCGAATTCAGCCCTCACATTTCGAAACATGCAGCTCATGCAACTTGTGATCACTAGAAGAAACACATCTACCAAGCCTGTTGGTCGGCGACGACACCAAGCCGGCTTCCCTAAGTCGGCGCCATGAAGTCGGCGCCTCCCAGGTCGACCTTGCCAGGTCGACTTCCCGAAGTTGGCGCTCTCCCAAGTCGTCCCCCCTCTCAGGTCGCCGAACCCCTTCGTCGACCACGGTCGAAGCCGGCCACCGGCTTCCCGTCCTCGGCGGCTTAGCAGTGGCCCTGTTCAGGTCGATCAAGTCTGTCGACCGGCGCACCCAAGTCGGTGTCGCCCACTGCAGATGGTCGGCTGCACCTCCCGCACACCCAACCACGAAGTTGGCTCCGCCCAAGCGAGGACGGTGCCAACACGCAATTACTCGGAGAATAACTAATGGTCGCCGGTGTTCATATAAGACACTGCACGCCGTCACCGCACCTGCCGTGCAGAAGGGCACGGCACCTACTGCTGCACGACGTCGTCACCGTCGGTCAGATGCACCTGGCCGATCACAACAAAGCATCGGTTGAAGGCCGGAAAGTGCAGCGCCTTCGTGAGAAAGTCGGTCGGCTGCTCGGTGGTCGGGATGTATCGCAGCACGAATTTCACAAGTTTCATCATGTGCTGCAGCGAGGCATATCACTTCTCCATGTGCTTGAGGTTGCCCTGCAGCCCCAAGCCCTCGACGACCGTGATGGCCGACTTGTTGTGCACCCGAAGTGTTGTTCCGGATGCGTCACTTTGAGAACTTACGACGAATTCATTTCTCAACCAAACGCAAATCCGTTCGGTAGGTTACTATATCCAATTCGAATCGCATAGAAAGATGGTATAGAGAGTCGGAACGGCTTAAAAACGTCCAGCAACTGCAAGACTAGAATGGTACAGGAAGTACAAGCATTGAGGCATAGAAAGTTTGAGTTGGGGAATTTAAGAGAACCATGAGAGGGAAGAGGTTCTTCAAGAGCTAGGGAAGGATTGTAGGAACCTTCCTAGCAGCAAAGATGCAACCCTCATCATGAGGTCCTTTAGATGTTACAAACAAAATCCAATCTTGTTGGATATTTCTTAGGTGTTGCAATATTTGCCACCCAAAACCACCCCCATCCAAAAATGTAAGTTGTCATCCTAACCACCCAACCAAAGATCCCATTATAGTCATGTCATCTCAACTTAATGCAGCTCGACATGAAGAAAACTTTCCTGCAGAGCAAGCTCGACAGGGTGCTCTAGATGTACCAGCCGGACTACTTTGACGATGGGAGCGGCCGGTATGTAAGCTACTGAAGAGCCTCTACGGGCTGAAGCAGTCGCCGCTGCTGTGGTACAGGGCTCTTGATGGTGTGCTGCTAGGGGCTGGCTGGAAAATGAGCCAGGTCGACGAGGCGCTCTACTTCAATGCCGGCAACGACGGAGTGACTTGATGGGTGCTGGTCTACGTCAACGACCTGCTCGCTGGCAGCGACAGCACCGCGATGCTGAAGGAGCTGCTCAAGGCCGCCTTCGAGCTGCGTGAGATCTCGCCGGTGGTGAAATACCTTGGGCTGGAGATCGTGCGCGACAGGCCGGCCACGAAGCTGTGGCTGCACCAGCAGGGCTACGCCAAAAAGCAGTCCAGACGCTTCATCGACGAGGAGCAGGGCGGTCGAGTCCCGAAGACGCCGGTCTCGGTCGACGCCTACGCTCAGCTGACCTTCGACGACGAGTAGGCCCAGGAGCGCAAGGAGGAGAACCGGCAGAAGGTCGGCTCGCTGCAGTTTGCGACAACGACCACGAAGCCGGACATCGCGTTCGCCTGCAACAAGCTCGGGAGCGGCTTCACGGTGAGGAGCGATCTGCATTGGCGCGAGGTTGAAGGCTGCCTTGCCTACCTCACTAACACCCGCGACACCACTCTGGAGTTTGGCGGTGGACCAGAGTCGTTGGAGCTGATCAGCTTCGTGGATGCCGATGACGCGGGCGACAAGCAAAACGGGACGAGCACGGGAGGCTACGTGTTCGTTTACGGAGGGGCCGCCGTCTCCTCGTCAAGCTCGCGCATCAAGTACGCGACATTGTCGTCGACCGAGTCGGAGTATATGGCGGCCACAGATGCAGGCAAATAAGGACGCCGACTTTGTTTCTTTCTTGCGGAAGTCAAGCTGCTCGACGCTGGGAAGCCGACCATCCTCCGCGTCGACAACAAGTCGGCAATCACGGTCGCAGAGGGCTTGGGGCTGACGGGTAACCTCAAGCACATGGAGCGACGCTACGCCTTGCTGTAACACATGGTGAGGCACGGGAAGTTTGTGCTAAAATACATCCCGAACATCGAGCAGCCGACTGACTTCCTAACGAAGGCGCTGTATTTTCCGGCTTTCAACCAGTGCTCTGACGCTATCGGTCAAGTTCGTGTGGCCGACGTCGGCGACGGCGATGATGAGATGCAGCAGTAGGTGCCGTGCCCTTCTGCACGGCTGGTGTGGTGACGGCGTGCTGTGTGTGGGGTGCACGCCAAGGACGAGTTTTCTCCGTGGAGTACTGCCGTGTGGGCTAGAGGCCCAAGCGTGAGCGCGGCAGGGGAATGTTAACGGGAATGGAGTGTTGGCCCCGCCCTCCCTTGGGCAACGCCGACGACTTGGTCCGATGCACAGGAGTAGCAGCCGACCGTTCAGAGTGGGAAAGCTGCTTGACAGGCCTCATCTAGCTGCAGGGGACCGCTGTGGTGCTGATGTCGTCCAGGGAGCTCGACAGCTGCAACTGACTGGTCTGGGAGACGAGTGGGCCGTCGACCGGGAGGGAAAATTCGACGAGGAGGAAGTGTTGGGTGCAAATTCAAATTGCATGACATCCTGAGTGAATGACATGGGGAAGCAGTGAATGACATCAGAAGCAGTGAATGACATGGGGAAGCAGTGAATGACATGGGGAAGCAGTGAATGACATGGGAAGCAGTGAATGACATGGGGAGGCAGTGAATGACATGGGGAAGCAGTGAATGACATGGGAAGCAGTGAATGACATGGGAAGCAGTGAATGACATGATAAGCAGTGAATGACATGGGAAGCAGTGAATGATATGGGAAGCAGTGAATGACATGGGAATCAGTGGATGACATGGGAAGCAGTGACGGACATGGGAAGCAGTGAATGACATGGGAAAGCAGTGAATGACATGGGAAGCAGTGAATGACATGGGAAGCAGTGAATGACATGGGGAAGCAGATAATGACATGGGGAAGCAGAGAATGACATGAGAAACAGTGAATGACATGGGAAGCAGTGACAAGGGGAAGCAGTGAATGATATGGGAAGCAGTGAAAGACATGGGAAGCAGTGAATGACATGGGGAAGCGGTGAATGACATGGGAAGCAATGAATGACATGGGAAGCTGTGAAAGACATGGGGAAGCAGTGAATGATATGGGAAGTAGTGAATGACATGGGAAGCAGTGAATGACATGGGAAGCAGTGAATGACATGGGAATCCGTTAATGACATGGGGAAGCAGTGAATGACATGGGGAAGCAGTGAATGACATGGGAATCAGTGAATGAGATGGGAAGCAGTGAATGACATGGGAAGCAGTGAATGACATGGGGAAGCAGTGAATGGCATGGGGAAGCAGTGAATGACATGGGAAGCAGTGAATGACATGGGAAGCAGTGAATGACATGGGAATCAGTGAATGACATGGGGAAGCAGTGAATGACATGGGGAAGCAGTGAATGACATGGGAATCAGTGAATGACATGGGAAGCAGCGAATGACATGGGAAGCAGTGAATGACATGGGAAGCAGTGAATGACATGGGGAAGCAGTGAATGGCATGGGGAAGCAGTGAATGACATGGGGAAGCAGTGAATGACATGGGAAGCAGTGAATGACATGGGAATCAGTGAATGACATGGGGAAGCAGTGAATGACATGGGGAAGCAGTGAATGACATGGGAATCAGTGAATGACATGGGAAGCAGCGAATGACATCGGAAGCAGTGAATGACATGGGAAGCAGTGAATGACATGGGGAAGCAGTGAATGGCATGGGGAAGCAGTGAATAACATGGGAAGCAATGAATGACATGGGAAGCAGTGAATGACATGGGGAAGCAGTTAATAACATGGGGAAGCAGTGAATGACATGGGAAGCAGTGAATGACATGGGAAGCAATGAATGACAAGGGGAAGCAGTGAATGATATGGGAAGCGGTGAATGACATGGGAAGCAGTGAATGACATGGGGAAGCAGTGAATGACATGGGAAGCAGTGAATGACATGGGAAGCAGTGAATGACATGGGAAGCACTGAATGACATGGGGAAGCAGTGAATGACATGGGAAGCAGTGAATGATATGGGAAGCAGTGAATGACATGGGAATCAGTGGATGACATGGTAAGCAGTGACGGATATGGGAAGCAGTGAATGACATGGGGAAGCAGTGAATGACATGGGAAACAGTGAATGACATGGGAAGCAGTGACAAGGGGAAGAAGTGAATGATATGGGAAGCAGTGAATGATATGGGAAGCAGTGAATGACATGGGGAAGCAGTGAATGACATGGGAAGCAATGAATGACATGGGAAGCTGTGAAAGACATGGGGAAGCAGTGAATGATATGGGAAGCAGGTAATGACATGGGAAGCAGGTAATGACATGGGAAGCAATGAATGACATGGGAATCAGTGAATGACATGGGGAAGCAGTGAATGACATGGGGAGCAGTGAATGATATGGGAAGCAGCGAATGAAATGGGAAGCAGTGAAGGACATTGGAAGTAGTGAATGACATGTGGAAGCAGTGAATGACATGAGGAAGCGGTGAATGACATGGGAAGCAGTGAATGACATGGGGAAGCAGTGAATGACATGGGGAAGCAGTGAATGACATGGGAAGTAGTGAATGACATGGGAATCAGTGAATGACATGGGGAAGCAGTGAATGGCATGGGGAAGCACTGAATGACATGGGAAGCAGTGAATGACATGGGAAGCAGTGAATGACAAGGGGAAGCAGTGAATGATATGGGAAGCAGCGAATGACATGGGATGCAGTGAATGACATGGGGAAGCAGTGAATGACATGGGAAGCAATGAATGACATGGGAAGCTGTGAAAGACATGGGGAAGCAGTGAATGATATGGGAAGTAGTGAATGACATAGGAAGCAGTGAATCACATGGGAAGCAGTGAATGACATGGGAAGCAGTGAATGACATGGGAAGCAGTGAATGACATGGGAAGCAGTGAATGACATGGGAATCAGTGAATGACATGGGGAAGCAGTGAATGACATGGGGAAGCAGTGAATGACATGGGAATCAGTGAATGACATGGGAAGCAGCGAATGACATGGGAAGCAGTGAATGACATGGGAAGCAGTGAATGACATGGGAAGCAGTGAATGACATGGGGAAGCAGATAATGACATGGGGAAGCAGTGAATGACATGAGAAGCAGTGAATGACATGGGAAGCAGTGAATGACAAGGGGAAGCAGTGAATGATATGGGAAGCAGTGAATGACATGGGAAGCAGTGAATGACATGGGGAAGCGGTGAATGACATGGGAAGCAATGAATGACATGGGAAGCTGTGAAAGACTCGGGGAAGCAGTGAATGATATGGGAAGTAGTGAATGACATGGGAAGCAGTGAATGACATGGGAAGCAGTGAATGACATGGGAATGAGTGAATGACATGGGGAAGAAGTGAATGACATGGGGAAGCAGTGAATGACATGGGAATCAGTGAATGACATGGGAAGTAGTGAATGACATGGGAAGCAGTGAATGACATGGGGAAGCAGTGAATGGCATGGGGAAGCAGTGAATGACATGGGAAGCAGGTAATGACATGGGAAGCAGTGAATGACATGGGAATCAGTGAATGACATGGGGAAGCAGTGAATGACATGGGGAAGCAGTGAATGACATGGGAATCAGTGAATGACATGGGAAGCAGCGAATGACATGGGAAGCAGTGAATGAGATGGGAAGCAGTGAATGACATGGGGAAGCAGTGAATGGCATGGGGAAGCAGTGAATGACATGGAAAGCAATGAATGACATGGGAAGCAGTGAATGACATGGGGAAGCAGTTAATGACATGGGGAAGCAGTGAATGATTTGGGAAGCAGTGAATGACATGGGAAGCAGTGAATGACAAGGGGAAGCAGTGAATGATATGGGAAGCAGTGAATGACATGGGAAGCAGTGAATGACATGGGGAAGCAGTGAATGACATGGGAAGCATTGAATGACATGGGAAGCTGTGAAAGACATGGGGAAGCAGTGAATGATATGGGAAGCAGCAAATGACATGGGAAGCAGTGAATGACATGGGAAGCAGTGAATGACATGGGGAAGCAGTGAATGGCATGGGGAAGCAGTGAATGACATGGGAAGCAATGAATGACATGGGAAGCAGTGAATGACATGGGGAAGCAGTTAATGACATGGGGAAGCAGTGAATGACATGGGAAGCAGTGAATGACATGGGAAGCAGTGAAGGACATGGCCGCCCAATTAAGTTTGAGGTTTGGTTGGATCACCTGCACCTGCTCCTCCAGATCACTGCCAAGGACGATGTCTCCCTGTATGACCACACGTCACGTACCGCTCCCGCACCTGCCACTACTGCTGACAGTACTGCTCGCTCCCAGTGGCAGACCCGTAACGCTCATGCTCTCCTAGCCGTATGCAGCCACCTGCCGTTAGATGAGCGCGAGCACTTCGGCCAGCATAAGACCGCTAAAGAGCTGTACGATGCGGTAGTTGCGCGCTACTCCTCCCCCGCCACTGCTGCGATAGGCCATCTCTGACTGCCCTACCTCTTCCCTGATCTGTCCGCCTTTGCCACTGTAGCTTACCTCATCACCCACCTCCGTACCAGTGACCTCCGCTACCGTGCCGCGCTCCCACCCGGTTTCTTTGCCAAGAACCCCCCCCCCCCCCCCCCCGATGTACCTCACACTGTACCACCTAGTCACCCGCCTCCCTGACTCCCTTCGCATTGTCAGGGACCAGTTTCTCGCCCTCTCCCCCACTGACCTCACTGTCGACCTCGAGAAGGAACTCCTAGCAGCTGAGAAGCATTGCCTCTCGTGGTGACCCCCGCTCCCCCTTCTTTGAGGGGTGCTCCCCCTCCCCCCTCCTCCCCTCCATTGCATCTGCTGCTGCTTTCGACTACCTCGGAGTTGAGGGGGTCGGGCTGCGTCTGCTCCTAGTGGGAGGTGCAAGGGCGGCAGGGGTAAGGGGGGCAGGGGTGGCGGAGGCGGAGGCGAGGGCGGCGGCGGTGGAGGGGGTGGGGGGGGCGGGGGTGGTGGCGGGGGTGGGAGTGGCGCGGGTGGTGGGGGGGTTAGTGGCGGCACAGGGGGTGGTGGCGGCGGAGGTGGTGGGGGTGGTGGGGGCGGTGGTGGCAGTGGTGGCGGCGATGGAGCGGGTGGCGGGTGCGGTGGAGCGGTGCAGCGTGGGGGGTTCGGCAGTGGTCAGAGGCAGCAGCAGCAGCGTCCCGGCGAGACTCCCTCTCCCCAACAGCTCCGTGAGTGGTACTCTCAGCGTGGGGGGTCTGGGGGTGGAGGTACCTGCCCGTACGTCATCCGCACAGGTAACCGCACTGGCCAGAACTGTGGGAGGTTCCACACCGCGCAGCGCTGCTTCTTTCGTCTCGACGACGCCTGGTGGAGCAGTTTCATGACGCCACTGAGCTGCCCCGCTGGGCTGATCTGCTTAGGAAGAACATTGATATCTTTCCTCTTGACTTTGATGCTATCCTTGGTGCCATGTATGCATTGACTATTAGTGTTGAGGGTGACTGTTACCTGAGTGTACCGCCCGACCCGGGCATTGGGACCAGTGAGACAGCTGCTCCAGGTGCTAGTGCGTCTGCTGCCCTAGGTCCTGGTGAGGCTGCTGCTCTTGGTGCTAGTGCGTCTGCTGCCCTAGGTCCTGGTGAGGCTGCTGCTCTTGGTGCTAGTGAGTCTGCTCCCTCAGGTGCTAGTGCGTCTGCGCTTGCTGGTACTGCGTCTACTGAGGCATTGCACACCTTCACACTCGACTCGGGTGCTTCCTGCTGTTTCTTTCATGACCGCACTGCCCTTGAGCAGCTAGCTCGGCCAGTTGCTGTCTCCCTCGCTGACCCCTCTGGGGGCCCAGTCCTTGCGACCTCCTCTACTGTCCTCCCTTGTCCTGCGGTCCCATCCGGCACCCTGTCGGGTCTTTACCTCCCCTCATTCTCTACGAACTTGGCGGCGGGCTCTGCTCTTCAGTACGGGGGTGTTCACTAGTTCACCCCTGCCTATGAGCGTGTGACCCACTGCACGTGTGCTAGGACTGGTCGCCACATAGCTACCTTCACTCGGCAGCCGGGGTCGGACCTGTACACACTGACCACTGAGTCCCCTCCGCTAGCTGCGTCTGCGTCTGCGTCGAGTCAGCTGCCGGTCCCCTGCTCGTGTTGCTCCCAGTCACACCAGATAGTTCTCTGGCACCACAATCTTGGTCACCCGTCAGTGCAGCGCCTCCGTGGCATGCACTCCCGGTACCTTGTCTCTGGTCTTCCCAGGGTTCTCCCTCCCCTCCCGCCCTCGCCTGCTCCTCCCTGTCTTCCCTGTGTTGAGGGGCGGCAGCGCGCCGCTCCTCACTCCTCCTCTTTCCCTCCCACAGAGGCTCCTCTGCAGACTCTCCACTTGGACGTGTGGGTCCCAGCCCGCGTCCGTGGACAGGGCCACGAGCGGTACTTCCTGCTGGTCGTCGACGACTACACGCGCTACACCACGGTCTTCCCCTTGCACACCAAGGGTGAGGTCCCTGATGTTTTGATCCCTTGGATCCGCGCTGCTCGTCTCCAGCTCCGCGAGCGGTTCCAGTCGGACTTTCCCGTCCTTCGTCTGCACTCTGACCGAGGTGGTGAGTTTTCCTCGACCTCTTGGCAGCCTACTGTGCGGAGCACGGCATCCACCAGATGTTCACGCTTCCGGCCTCTCCACAGCAGAATGGGGTTGCTGAGCGCCGCATTGGCTTAGTCATGAAGATCACTCGTACCTCCTTGATCCATGCGGCTGCCCCCCATTTCCTGTGGCCGTTTGCAGTCCAGTACGCTGCGCATCAGCTCAACCTCTGGCCCTGTGTCTTTGCTCCAGAGACCTCGCCCACACTGCTGTGGACGGAGCAGGTTGGAGATGCGTCGCGTATCCGGGTCTGGGGTGCTCGTGCCTTTGTCCACGATACCACTGCGGACAAGCCCTCCGCCCGTGCTGTGCCCTGTGTCTTCCTTGGCTTTGTCCCCGGCGCGCCTGGTTGGCAGTTTTACCACCCCACCTTGCGCCATGTCTTCCCCTCTCAAGTCGTCACCTTTGACGAGTCGGTACCCTTTTACCGTCTGTTCCCCTACCGCACTGCTCTGCTCCCTCCCCCGCCTCTCTTCCTCACCCCAGGTGCCCCTTCGGTAGACCCCCTCCCTCCCCAGGGTCCTGCTCCCTCAGGCGTTTCCCAGGTAGACGCAGTCGAGCCTGTCAAGGTAGCTGTCGACTCTGGTCCTGCGAGGGGCACTGAGCCTGGGGGTGCTGAGACTGGGGGTGCTGAGCCTGGGGGTGCTGAGACTGGGGGTGCTGAGCCTGGGGGTGCTGAGACTGCGGGTGCTGAGCCTGGGGGTGCTGAGACTGGGGGTGCTGAGACTGAGGGTGCTGAGACTGGGGGTGCTTAGACTGGGGGTGCTGAGCTTGGTGGAGCTCCCTCTTCACAGCAGCTACGTGAGTGGTACTCTCAGCGTTGCAGCCTCCAGCATGGGGCTACTGGAGCTGGGGGTTCTGCCGGAGTTGGGGCTGGTGGTGCTGCAGGTACTGTGTCGCGGCCGGAGCCTCCCTCCTCTCAGCGGCTATGTGAGTGGTATGCTCGGCGCTGGAGCCTCCGGAGTGGAGCTCCTAGTTTTGAGGTGCCGCCTGTTGGAGGCCTTGCTGCTACTGGAGGTGCTGCTGGTGCTGCTGGAGGTACTGGAGCTACTGGAGGTGCTGCTAGTACTGGTCCTACTGAAGGTGCTGCTGGTGCTACTGGAGGTTCTGGAGCTGCTGGCAGTGCTGCTGGTGCTGCTGGAGGTACTCGAGCTGCTGGAGCTACTGGTGGTGCTCCTGGTCCTAGGACTGGTGGTGCTGGAGGAGCTGGTGCTACTGGAGGTACTGGAGTTGACACTACTGGAGGTGCTGCTGGTGTTGCGGGAGTTTGAGCTGCTGCTGGGGGTTCTGGTGCTGTCTCTGCTAGTTTTGGGGGCACGTCACGGCCGCGGCCGTACTTCGTTCCGCTCCTTCAGCAGGTTCTTGGTCAGCCGCCTTCTCCTTGTCTTGCTCCCTCCTTAGAGTGTCCTCCGCCTGTCCAGTCGCAGTCACAGTTACAGCCTACCTCGCCACTTCCTGGTCCTTCTCCCTACACTGGTTCGACAGGAGGTCTTACGGAGCGTCGTGAGCCTGAGTCCCGTCCTGTGTCGCCTGAGTCTCGTTTTGCGTCACCTGTTTGTGCTGCTCGCACTGGTAGTCGTGTCCCGCGTCAGCGTCCTCCTGCTGTCCCCGGCACTCACCAGATGTCGCTTCGTCTTTCCACTGCTCCACAGCGTGTCCCTGTGCCTTCTCCTCTTGCATCCTCCCTTCCTGCCCTTGCTGACCCAGATTCTGACTCTCTTCGTGCTGCTAGTCCTAATGTCACGCGTCTCCTGGCCACAGTTGTCACTGACCCTTCCTTTGAGTCAGCTGCTGCGTCTGCCTTAGTTGCTGAGCTTGTCGACTTTGCTGCTCACTGTCGTCTAGACTACGCTGCGAGTCTTGTTGCTGAGTCTGAGTGTCTCTGTCCTCCGTCCGTCGGGGGTGAGTGTGCTCTTAGCACGAACGACCTTGAGGACAGGCAGGAGGAGTTTGAGTGCTTTGCCGCCGCTGTACCTCATCTCGTGTCCATGCTGATTGCACCTGAGGGAGACCCGGATGCTCCAGACATCCCGACCCCGCGCTCTTACGCTGAGGCGATCGCGGGTGAGTACTCCTCTCAGTGGCAGACAGCCATGGATACAGAGATGGCATCCTGGAAGTCCACTGGCACATACATCAACGAGGTTCCCCCTCCTGGGGCGAACATCGTCAGTGGCATGTGGATTTTCAGGGTGAAGCGGCCGCCAGGTTCTCCGCCTGTCTTCAAGGCTCGGTACGTTGCTCGAGGCTTCAGTCAGCGAGAGGGAGTAGACTTCTTCCAGACGTTCTCCCCCACCCCGAAGATGACCACTCTTTGGGTGCTGCTGCACGTTGCTGCTCAGCGTGACTACAAGCTTCACTCTCTTGACTTCAGCACAGCTTTCTTGCAGGGCAGCCTGCACGAGGAGATCTGGCTGCGACGCCCTCCTGGCTTCAGTGGGTCGTTTCCTCCTAGTACCCAGTGGAGTCTCCGGCGGCCGGTCTACGGTCTCTACCAGGCGCCACGTGAGTGCCACGACACACTGAGGACTACACTTGCGGCTCTTGGGTTCTCGCCTTCTACTGACGACCCGTCGTTGTTTCTGCGCACCGACACTTCGCTGCCGCCGTTCTACATCCTCGTGTACGTCGACGACTTGGTCTTTGCCACTGCTGACACTGAGGCTCTCGCCCACGTGAAGTCGGAGCTCCAGAAGAGACACACGTGCACAGACCTGGGTGAGCTGACAAGCTATCTTGGCTTGCGGATCACCCGGGACAGAGCACGCCGCACCATCACACTGACTCAGTCACACATGGTGCAGCAGGTCCTTCAGCGCTTCGGCTTCACCTGGTCCTCGGCAAAGGCCACTCCTCTGGCTACAGGTCACTCGCTCTCAGCTCCACCTTCGAACGAGTCCGTAGAGCCGAGTGGTCCTTACCCAGAGCTAGTTGGTTGCCTCATGTATCCGATGACTTGCACTCGTCCTGACCTCGCGTACCCTCTTGGTCTGCTGGCTCGCTACGTGGCTCCTAGTCGGCACTAACCTGAGCACTTGGCTGCCACTAAGAGGGTACTGCGCTACTTGTGCAGCACATCAGGCATGGGGCTAGTGCTTGGAGGGAAGAGCCTAGTTGTCCTCACTGGGCACTCATACGCTTCTTGGGTTGACGACCAGGCTACTCAGCGTGTTAGAAACACTGAACAGGAATGAATGAACTAGCAGTGAAATGAGTACAAGTACCTAACCCTAGAATTGTGTACCCCCTATAGGCTAACCCACTGTAGCCTAAACTAACACAACATATATAATGTTTGACACACCCCCATAGGCAAAGTGGGGGAGAACTAGGGGTCACAAGACCAGTCAAGGCAAAGCAAGGCAAAACAAGCTCAGGGTGGATCTCAAGGATA
This sequence comes from Closterium sp. NIES-65, assembly GCA_948144175.1. Classification (NCBI taxonomy): domain Eukaryota; kingdom Viridiplantae; phylum Streptophyta; class Zygnematophyceae; order Desmidiales; family Closteriaceae; genus Closterium; species Closterium sp. NIES-65. The sequence goes on from CANXME010002183.1 coordinate 193,429, forward strand.
CCACACAAATTCCGAGCACAAGCGAGTGGTCACAAGACCAGTTCACATGCATGTTTATAATAGAGCAAAAGGTACAATGATCAATCTAACAAGAGTAAACATGCAGGTATATATATAGAGATCACAGTACAAACAGACTCAAGAAGTAAGCAGGTGAGGTCTTGTAGGCACAAGGCCTAGAAGAGTGCAAAAGCGCTGATGGTCACAAGGCTGAAGCGCCTTGGTGAACACATCAGCAGTGTTGGCCTCAGAGGCCACGTAACGCAGGCGAAGCTGACCACGCTGCTGTAGCTCTCGAGCAAGGAAGTAACGCAGAGCAATGTGCTTCGTTTTGTGCTCCAGTCTGTGCTCCTCACACAAGGCAATGGCTGCCTTGTTGTCGACGTACAGCACTGGAGGAGAACGAGGCTGCTCTCCAAGGTCGGTCAGCAAGTAGGTGAGCCAGCGTAGCTCCTGTGCAGCCATGGCTGTGGCGTAGATCTCAGCCTCACAACTGGAGCTAAGAACAGAAGAAGAGCGAGTAGAACGCCAAGAAACAGAACCAGAGCCAAGACTGAAGGAGTAACCCTGAGACGACCGCTGAGTAGCCTGGTCGTCAACCCAAGAAGCGTCTGAGTGCCCGGTGAGAACAACTGGGACTCGCCCTCCAAGTACTAGCCCCATGCCCGACGTACTGCACAAGTAGCGCAACACCCTCTTAGCTGCATCCATGTGCTCCTTCCGGTGACGGCCGGAAGCGACATAGCGTGCAAGAATGCTGAGAGGGTATGCAAGGTCTGTTCGAGTGCAGGTCATCAGGTACATGAGGCAACCCACAAGCTCTGGATACGGGCCACTCGGCTCTACGGACTCATCCGAAGGCAGAGCTGAGAGCGAGTGACCGGTAGGCAGAGGAGTGGGCTGAGGCGAGGAGTACGTGAAGAGGAAGCGCTGAAGGACCTGCTGCACCATGTGTGACTGAGTCAAGGTGATGGTGCGGCGTGCTCTGTCCCGAGTGATCCGCAAGCCAAGATAGCTTGTCAGTTCACCCAGGTGTGTGCACGTGTGTCTCTTCTGCAGCTCCGACTTCACTAGAGTCAGTGCCACAGTGTCAGCAGTAGCAAAGACCAAGTCGTCGACGTACACAAGGACGTAGAACGGCGGCAGTGAGGTGTCGGTGCGTAGAAACAGCGACGGGTCAGCAGTAGAAGGCGCGAACCCAAGAGCCGCAAGCGTAGTCCTCAGTGTGTCGTGCCACTCACGAGGCGCTAGGCGGAGACCGTAGACTGGCCGTCGGAGGCTCCACTGGGTACCAGGAGGGAACGACCCAGTGAAGCCAGGTGGACGGCGCAGCCAGATCTCCTCGTGCAGGCTGCCCTGCAGGAAAGCAGTGCTGAAGTCAAGCGAGTGGAGCTCGTAGTCACGCTGAGCGGCGACGTGCAGCAGAACCCGAAGAGTGGTCATCTTCGGGGTCGGGGAGAAGGTCTGGAAGAATTCAACTCCCTCTCGCTGACTGAAGCCTCGTGCAACGTAACGCGCCTTTAAGACAGCCGGAGAGCCCGGCGGCCGCTTCACCCTGAAAATCCACATGCCACTGACGATGTTCGCCCCAGGTGGGAGAACCTCGTCGATGTAGGTGCCTGTGGACTTCCAGGAAGCCATCTCTGTGTCCATGGCTGACTGCCATTGAGAGGAGTAGGGACCGGCCATCGCCTCTGCGTAAGAGCGCGGGGTCGGGATGTCTGGTGCATCCGGGTCTCCCTCAAGGGCAACAAGCATGGACACGAGATGGGGCAAAGCGGCAGCAAAGCACTCAAACTCCTCCTGCCTGTCCTCAAGGACGTCAGTGCCAAGAGCACACTCACCCCCGACGGACGGAGGACAGACAGACTCATACTCAGCAACTAGGCTAGCAGCGTAGTCTAGACGACAGCGAGCAGCAAAGTCGACAAGCTCAGCAACTATGGCAGACGCCGCAGCAGACTCAAAGGAAGGGTCAGTGACAACAGCAGCCAGGAGACGTGTGACAGTAGGACTGGTAGCACGAAGAGAGTCTGACCCAGGGTCAGCAAGAGCAGGAAGAGAGGAAGCAGGAGGAGACGGTAGTGGGACACGCTGTGGAGCAGTGGACGGACGAAGCGCCATCCGGTGAGTGCCTGGGACAGCAGGAAGACGCTGACGCTGGACTCGACTACTAGAGAGAGCAGTGCGGACAGGCGACTCAGGACAAGAATCAGGCGACGCAGGACGAGACGCAGGCTCACGCCGCTCAGTAAGACCTCCAGTCGGACCAGTATAAGGAGCAGGACCAGGAAGAGAGGAGGCAGACGTAAACGCCGACTACAGCTGTACAGGTGGAGGACACGCTAAGGAGGGAGGAGGAAAAGGAGGAGGAAGCTGACCAAGAACCTGCTGAAGGAGCGGAACAATGTATGGCCGAGACCGAGCAGCGACATCAGAGCCAGCAGGGACACGTGCACCAGGGTTCGCAGCACCAGCAGCAGCTCCAGCGCCCACGTCCTTAGCACCAGCGGTAGCTCCAACGCCCGGGTCCTCAGCACCAGTATCAGCTCCAACGCCCGGGTCCGCAGCACCAGCGGCAGCTCCAACGCCTGGGTCCTCAGCACCAGCAGCAGCTCCAACGCCCGGGTCCTCAGCACCAGCAGCGGCTTCAACGCCCGGGTCCTCAGCACCAGCAGCAGCTCCAACAGCAGCGGGGTCCGTAACACGAGGCACGCCACTCCGAAGAGTGCAGCGCCGCTCGTACCACTCACGGATCCGCTCGCGGGAGGGGAGCTCCTGAACGGGAGAAGAAGCACTAGCACCAGTCCCAGTAGTACGTCCGGCTCGAGCGGTACCTCCCCGGAAGCTGCAGTACTCTAAGTACCACGCACGCAGCTGCTCCGAGGAGAGGGCTCCTCCAGGTGCAGGACTCCCAGGCCTAGTACCTCAAGACTCAGAACCCCCAGACTCCGAACTTTGCAGCTCAGCACCACGAGGCTCCACACCCCCAAGCTCAGCACCCCTAGGCTACACACCCCCAGGCTCCACACCCCCAAGATCCACACCCCCAGGCTCCACACCCCCAGGCTCAGCACCCCCAGGCTCAGCACCCCCAGGCTCAGCACCCCCAGCAGGACGAGAGTCGACAGCTACCTCAACAGGCTCAAGCGGGTCTACCTGAGACACACCTGAGGGAGCAGCACCCTGAGGGGGGAGGGGGTCTACAACAGCAGCACCTGGTGCGAGGAAGAGAGGCGGGGGGGGGGGAGCAGGGCAGTGCGGTAGGGGAAGAGGCGGTAGTAGGGGACGGATTCGTCATAAGTGACGTCCTGGGAGGGCAAGAATCGGCGCGAGGTGGCGTGGTAAAACTGCCAACCAGACGCGTCCGGGACAAAGCCGAGGAAGACGCAGGGAACAGCACGGGAGGAGAGCTTGTCCGCAGACGAATCGCAGACAAAGGCTCGAGACCCCCAGACCCGGAAACGCGACGCATCGCCAACCTCCCCTGTCCACAGCAGCGTGGGCGAGGTCTCTGGTAAGGAGACACGGGGCCAGAGGTTGAGCTGATGCGCAGCGTACCGGACCGCAAACGGCCACAGAAAGTGGGGGGCAGCCGCATGGATCAAGGAGGTACGGGCGACCTCCATGACCAGGCCAATGCGGCGCTCCGCAACCCCATTCTGCTGTGAAGCGTGAACGACTGCTCAATGCCGTGCTCAGCACAGTAGGCTGCCAAGAGGTCGGAGGAGAACTCACCACCTCTGTCAGAGTGCAAGCGCAGGACAGGAAAGTAGAGTGAAAACGCTCGCTGAGCTGGTGACGGGCTCTGCGGATCCAAGGGATCAAGACATCAGGGACCTCACCCTTGGTGCGCAAGGGGAAGACCAAGGTGTAGCACGAGTAGTCGTCAACAACTATCAGGAAGTACCTCTCCTGACCCTGACCACGGACGCGGGCTGGGCCCCACACGTCCATGTGGAGTGTCTGCAAGGGAGCAGTCGTCGGGGGGAACGAGGAGGAGTGAGGAGCAGCGCGCTGCCGTCCCTCGACACAGGGGAGACAGGTAGGAGCAGGTGAGGGTGGGAGGGGAGGAAGGACCCTGGGCAGGCCAGAGACAAGGTACCGGGAGTGCATGGCACGAAGCCGCTGCACAGACGGGTGGCCAAGGCGGTGGTGCCAGAGGACAGTCTTGTGTGCCAAAGAGCGACACGAGGAGGGGGCGGACAGCTGACCTGACGCGGACGCGGACGCAGTCGCAGCAACCTGAGGGGACTCAGTAGTCAGTGTGTACAGGTCCGACCCCGGCTGCCGAGTGAAGGTAGCCAAGTGACGGCCCGTACGAGCACACGTGCAGTGTGTCACGCGCTCGTAGGCAGGGGTGAACTGGGGAACACCCCCGTCCTGGAGTGCACATCCTGCCACCAAGTTCGTAGAGAACGAGGGGAGGTGGAGACCTGACAGTGTGCCCGACGGGACCGCAGGACAGGGAAGGACAGTGGAAGAAGTCGCAATGACCGGACCCCCAGAGGGGTCAGCAAGGGAGACAGCAATTGGCCGAGCAAGCGGCTCAAGGGCAGTGCGGTCACGAAAGAAGCAGCGAGAAGCACCTGAGTCCAGTGTGAAGGTGTGCAGTGCGGCAGTCGACGCAGTACCAAGGGGGGGAGACACACGAGCACCTAGAGCAGCAGCCTCACCAGCACCTGGGGTAGCCGACACGCGAGTACCTGGAGCGGCAGACGCACTGGCCCTAATGCCCGGGTCGGGCGGCACACACAAGTACTCAGCACCCTCTCCACTACTAGACATCACATACATGGCAGATAGAATAGCATCAAATTCTAGAGCATAGATATCAATCCCCTTCTTCAGGAGATCAAGCCAGCGGGGCAGCTCAGTGGCCTGAGGGAACTGAACACGCCAAGCGTCGTCGAGACGAGAGAAGCAGCGCTGTGTGGCGTGCGGTCGTCCACAGTGCTGACCAGTGCGGTCACCAGTGCGAATGACGTACGTGCAGCTAAGACCACCCCCACCCCCGTGCTGAGAGTACCACTCACGGACCTCCTGGGGCGAGGGAGTGTGCTGCTAGCCCTGGCCACCGCCAGTGCCTCCACGGCCACCACCACCGCTGCCACCTCCTCGACCACCCCAACCCCTGCCGCCGCCTCTTCCACCGCCACCCCAACCGCCGCCTCCACTCCTGCCACCTCCCCCGCCGCTGCCGCCACCACCCCCACCGCTACCACTCGCCCCTCCAGCCGAGCCACCACCCCCACTGCCTCCACCGCCCCCACCGCCGCCTCCCCCGCCGTCACCGCCACCACCCTTGCCCCCTTTGCCCTTGCCGCTGCGGCGTCTGCTCGAGGCAGACGCAGCGCCGACCTTCTCAGTACCAAGAAGGTCGACAGCAGCAGCAGAGGCGACAGAGGGAAGAAGGGGGGAAGGAGAACACCCCTCAAAGAACGGGGTACGGGGGTCGCCACGAGAGGCACCTACAGCGACTATGCTAGTCTCAGCTGCAAGTAGCTCCTTCTCGAGGAGGGCAATGGTGAGCTCAGTGGGGCAACGAGCTAGGAAGTGGTCCCTGACAGCACGCAGTGTGTCAGGGAGGCGGGTGACTAGGTGGTAGAGAGTGAGCTAGAGTGGAGGGGGGTGCGTGGCAAGGAACTCAGCAGGCATGGCGGCACGGAAGCGGGCCTCACTAGTACGGAGGTGCGTGATGAGGTCAGCGACTGTGTGAAAGGAGGCCAGGTCGGGAAACAGGTAGGGGAGGGAGAGACGGCCTAGTGCGGCAGAGGCAGGTGAGGAGTAGCGAGCAACTACAGCTGTGTACAGTGCCTGTGCAGTCTTGTGCTGACCAAAGTGCTCTCGTTCGTCTATCGGCAGGGAGTTGCGAATGGCGAAGCGAGCATGGGCATCACGAGTCTGCCACTGTGAGCGAGCAGTGCTGTCAGCAGTAGCAGCAGGGGCAATGACATGGCCTAGGGCGTGATCGTACAGTGAGATGTCATCCTTGGCTGTGAGCTGTAGGTAGAGGTGCAGGTCATCGAGCCAGGTGTCAAACTTCACAGGGCGGCCCTCAGCATCGAACACGAGAACCTGTGGGCTAGCCATAGGAAGAGTAGAAATAGCAACAGTAGCAGTAGGAGAAGCAGGTAGGACGAACCAGGTAGGGTAGGGCGGCGTGGCTTGGTTCAGGTCGCGTCGCGGCTCGGCTGGGTGGCGCGGCTCGGTTCAGGGTGCGCGGCTCGGCTCGGGGCGCGCAGCTCGGCTCGGGGCGCGCGGCTCGGGTCACGGCGGGGATGGGCCGTCCGCTCTCCCTCGTGTGCTGCGGCGGGAACGGGCCGCCCGGGGCCTCTAGGTGGTGGGCACGGGTCGGCGAGGTCGGCACGGGGCCGGTTGGGGCCCTAGAGGGGCGAGCGCGGGGCCGATCGGGGCCTGAGCGGGGCTAGCGCGGGGCCAAACGGGGCCTTGATGGGGCTAGTAAGGGGCCAAAGGGGCCTGAACGGGGCTAGCGCGGGGCCGACGGGGCCTGAAACGGGGCCGACGGGGCCTGAAACGGGGCTAGCGTGGGCCCGATCGGGGCCTAAATGGGGCTAGCGCGGGGCCGACGGGGCTTGAGAGGGGCTAGCGCGGGGCCGACGGGGCCTGAAACGAGGCTAGCGCGGGCCGACGGGGCCTGAGAGGGGCTAGCGCGGGGCCGACGGGGCCTGAAACGGGGCCAACGGGGCCTGAAACGGGGCTAGCGCGGGCCGACGGGGCCAGAGAGGGGCTAGCGCGGGGCCGACGGGGCCTGAAACGGGGCTAGTGCGGGCCGACGGGGCCTGAGAGGGGCTAGCGCGGGGCCGACGGGGCCTGAAACGGGGCCGACGGGGCCTGAACGGGGCTAGCGCGGGGCCTGAACGGGGCCTTAAAGGGGCCGACGGGGCCTGAACGGGGCCGCTTGGGAGAGCGGGCGTGGGGCCGACGGTGCCTGAACGGGGCTAGCGCGGGGCCGTCAAGAGGGGCCTCTAGGGGCGTGACACGCCGAGGCGCCCTAGGGCACAGGTAGGTAGGTAGGTAGGTAGTTACGTAGTGGTGGGCCCTTAGAAAATTTCGGTCCTAGGAAGGACCTGCTCTATACCATGTTAGAAACACTGAACAGGAATGAATGAACTAGCAGTGAAATGAGTACAAGTACCTAACCCTAGAATTGTGTACCCCCTATAGGCTAACCCACTGTAGCCTAAACTAACACAACATATATAATGTTTGACACAGCGGTCGTCACAGGGTTACACCTTCAGCCTTGGCTCTGGTTCAGTTTCTTGGCGTTCTACTTGCTCGTCTTCAGTTCTCAGCTCCAGTTGTGAGGCTGAGATCTACGCCACAGCCATGGCTGCACAGGAGCTACGCTGGCTGACCTACCTGCTGACCGACTTGGGAGAGCGGCCTAGTTCTCCTCCTGTGCTGTACGTTGACAACAAGGCTGCCATTGCCTTGTGTGAGGAGCACAGACTGGAGCACAGAACGAAGCACATCTCTCTCCGTTACTTCCTGGCTCGAGAGCTGCAGCATCGCGGTCAGCTTCTTCTGCGTTACGTGGCCACTCAGGCCAACACTACTGATATATTCACCAAGGCACTTCAGCCTGGTGATCATCAGCGCTTCTGCACTATGCTGGGGCTTGTGCCCACTTTTCCTCACTTGCTGTAGGTTTTGTCTGTACTGTGATCTCTATATATACACACCTGCCTGTTTGCTTTGCTAGGTTGAGATCACCTTGTTGTTTGTGTTGCATGTATGCCTCGGCATGTGAACTGGCCCTGTGGCCCTTTGCTTGTGCTCAGAGTGTGTGGTGAAGTTGTGATCCACCCTGAGCTTGCTTTGCCTTTCTTGACTGGTCTTGTGACCCCTTGCTCTCCCCCACTTTGCCTATGGGGGTGTGTCAAACATTATATATATGTTATTTCTGTGTAGGCTATAGTGGGTTAACCTTTAGGGGGTACACAACTCTATGGTTTCATACTTGTACTGCAATGTTTCATAGTTCAATCACTTCTTGTTTCTGACACATATTACTAGGACGTGATTGGCTGCAATGCTACAACCCACGAATTGACTGGACGATGGGTAGCTGCACTATGCGAAGTAGTGGTAACTCGGTTGAACTACCTCGCTGGCGGTCACCAGAGTCTTCAACGGTCCACGTCAACGCATCACGATGAAACGGGTTGTCGCCGCTGGAGCTGACGTGTACATGGTGGATATCACATTGGTGGGAGAAGCAGAACAGCCGAGTGGTTTTCAGAAACTGCTGGCAGCTGTACCACCCGAGCTAAAGGAATTACTAAAACGGTACACGGGGATCTTTCCGGACGACTTACCGGAGGAACTGCCACCTCAGCGAGCACATGTTCACCGCATAGAACTAGAACCGGGGGCACTGCCAACCTTACAGCGACACTTCAGACTGACACAGCCCGAGCTCGACGAACTGAGGAAGCAGTTAGATTACCTATTAGACAAGAAAAACATCCGATCGAGCTCGTCACCGTTCGCCGCACCGATACTGTTCACACCAAAAATAGACGGGGGGTTTCGCATGTGTATCGACTACTGTGCACTAAACAAGGTAATAGTCAAGTCACGATATCCCATCCCTTGCGCTGACGAATTGATAGATCAACTGCGGATAGCACGGGTTTTTTTCGAAAATCGACTTACGGGGAGGTTACGATCAGATAAGAATCGAACCATCGGACTGGGCTAAAACAACTTTCAGAACTAGATACGGATCATTCGAATACACCGTGATGCCATGTCGGCTGACCAACGCACCGGCGACTTTCCTAATGACCATGAACGTGTCAAGTTTATATATTATGGTCTATCTAGGCTATAGTGGGGTAGATACTATAGGGTACAACATTTCTAGGTTTCCTACTTGTACCCACATTTCACCTAGTCATTTCATTCCTCGTTCTCATATGGTATAGAGCAGGTTCCCTAGTGGGAACGTTTCCTAGGGCCCACCACTGAAAATCAGAATTTTGTTTTTCCTGCCCGGAGCGCGCGTCACCCCTACTCGAGGCGCGCCCCGTGTGCCGCCCTCCCGTCGCGTCCCCTGCCCTTAGCGGCGCCCTCTTAGCGGCCCCTCTCGCGGCCCTCCCGTCGCGCCCTCTTAGCGGCCCCTCTCGCGGCCCCTTAGCGGCCCCTTTGCGGCCCCGTCGCCACCCTTAGCGGCCCCGTCGCCGCCCTTAGCGGCCCCGTCGCCGCCCTTCGCGGCCCCGTCGCCGCCCTTAGCGGCCCCGTCGCCGTCCTTAGCGGCCCCGTCGCAGCCCTTAGCGGCCCCGCCGACGCCCTTCGCGGCCCCGTCTCCGCCCTTAGCGGCCCCGTCGCCGCCCTTAGCGGCCCCGTCTCCGCCCTTCGAGGCCCCGTCGCCGCCCTTAGCAGCCCCGTCGTCGCCCTTAGCGGCCCTTCGCGGCCCCTCTCAGCCCCTTCCGGCCCTTCGCGGTCCCGTCGCCGCTTTTCGCGGCCCCGTCGCCGCCCCTCTCGGCCCCTCGCGGACGCTTTAGCGGCACCGTCCCCACCCTTCGCGGCCCCGTCGCCGCCCCTCTCGGCCCCGTCGCCGTCCTTCTCGGCCCCCCCCCCCTCTTCACAGCCCTGCCGCAGCCGCCGCCGCCGCCGCCGACAGGAGCAGCAGCCGCCGCAGCTGCCGTGACAGCCGCCCCCGCCAGTGCCGAGGCTGCAGCCGCAGTCACCGCCTATAGCAGCAGCTGCCGCCGCCGCCGTCCTGACCGCTGCCGCCGCCGCTGCCGGGACCGCAGCCGCCGCCGTCGTCGACAGCAGCCACCGCCGCTGTCGCCAGCAGCCGCCGCCGCCGCTACAAAGGCCGCAGCCGCCGTCGACGCCGCTGACACCGCTGTCGCGGCCCTGTCCCTGCCAGCGTGCCTCGGCCCTGCCCCTCACCACCTGCGGGCCTCTACCCACCCGCCTTGGTAAGAGCACTCCCGAGAAGCGCCTCTTTTACTGAGCTGCCCCTAGCCTGCTGCTCTTACTACTAGCATGCTGCTGCCGCTGCTCTCATGGCTACCCCTAGTGTTCTTACCTTTGATGCTGAGGGTCGGGATGTCGACTTTGAGGTCTAGGTTGATGATCTCCAGCTTTTCCTACAGTGCGATAGAACAGACGGTCTCTCCCTCTTTGACCTCACGTCTGGTGCCTCTCCTACCCCTACTGCTGATACTGACAGCACTATTCCCTCACAGTGGGCCACACTCGATGCTGCTGCCCGTCTAGCTGTGCGTCGTCACTTACCGACCACTGAGCGTCTGCATTTTAGTCAGTACAAGAGAGCTAAGACCTTGTACGATGCTGTAGTCGCCCACTACCCTTCCCCTGCCACTGCTGCCCTTAGCCGCCTCATGCTTCCGTACCTGTTCCCTGACCTCACTGCCTTTCCCACAGTCGCTGACCTCATTACGCACCTTCGCACTAGTGACACCCGCTACCGCGCTGCGCTCCCTGCTGAGTTCTGCGCCAAGAACCCCCCCCCCCCCCCATGTACATCACCCTCTACTACATAGTCACCCGGCTCCCTGACTCCCTTCGCTCGGTCAGGGACCACTTCCTCTCTGTTTGCCCCACCACGCTCACCGTTGACCTCCTCGAGGAGCGCCTCCTGGCAGCTGAGAAGAGTGTAGTCGATGTAGGAGCCTCTCGTGGTGACCCTCGTACCCCCTTCTTTGAGGGGTGCTCCCCCTCCCCACTTTTGCCCTCTGTTGCATCTTCTGCTGCGGTCGACTTCGTTGGCACCAATTCGGTCGGCGCTGCGTCTGCTTTTAGTGGGAGACGCCGCACAGGCAAGGGCAAAGGGAACAAGGGCGCTGGAAAGGCTGGCGGGGGCAGTGGAGGTGGCGGTGGAGGCGGCGGAGGTGGTGGGGGTGGCGGTGGGAGTGGTGGTGGGGTTGGGGGCGTCGGTGGCGGCGGTGGTGGCGGATGCGGTGGCGGCGGTGGCAGTGGGAGCAGAGGAGGCGGCGGTAGCGGCGGAAGCGGAGGTGGCGGCAGCGGCGGTGGAGGAGGCCGGGGTGGCTACGCGCAGTGAGGCGGCTTCGGTGGTGGTCAGCGCCAGCAGCAGCAGGGCACTCATGAGACCCCGCCCCCCCAGCAGCTTCGTGAGTGGTACGCTATGCGTCAGCCGGGTGGGGGTGCTGGTCCCTGTGCCTACGTCCTGCGTACCGGCGACCGCATTGGTGAGACGTGCGATGGCCCGCACACCACCCAGCACTGCTTCGGCCGCCTGACGGACGCTTGGCATCTCCAGTTCCCTGACGCCAGTGAGATCCCTTGCTGGGGTGAGTTCTTTAGGTCGGGGATTGCTATCTTTGATCTTGATTATGATGCTATTCTTGCTGCCATTTATGTTGTGTCTACTAGTGATGGGGGTGACTGTTACCTGTGTGTCCCGCCTGACCTAGGCATTGAGGCTGCTGCTCTAGGTGCTGGTGAGGTTGCTCTTCCAGGTGCTAGTGCGTCTGCTGCCCCAGGTGCTGGTGAGTCAGGTACCACGTCGGCTCAGGCCTACCACACCTTCACCCTTGACTCGGGTGCTTCCCGCTCCTTCTTTCGAGACCGCACCACACTCACGCCGCTTCGTCGGCCAGTGGCGGTCTCTCTGGCAGACCCCTCTGGGGTTCCTGTCCTTGCCCACTTCTCCACTGTCTTACCATGTCCGGCGGCCCCTTCTGGCACCCTGTCAAGTCTTCACCTCCCCTCGTTCTCTACGAACTTGGTGAGTGGTGCCAGACATTCACGCTTCCGGCCTCTCCACAGCAAAATGGGATTGCTGAGCACCGCATTGGCATGGTCATGGATGTCGCTCGTACGTCCATGATCCATGCGGCTGCTCCCCATTTTCTGTGGCCATTCTCGGTTCAGTACGCAGCGCATCAGATCAACCTTCAGCCCCGGGTCTCCATGCTGGAAACCTCCCCTGCTCTTTGTTGGACGGGGAAGGTTGGCGATGCGTCTGCGTTCCGTGTCTCGGGATCTCGGGCGTTTGTTCGCGACTTGTCTGCGGACAAGCTGTCCCCCCGTAGTGTTCCCTGCGTCTTCCTTGGCTTCCCCCCTAACGCGCCTGGTTGGCAGTTTTACCACCCCACCTCGCGCCGTGTTCTGTCCTCCCAGGACGTCACGTTTGACGAGTCGATTCCCTACTACCGTCTCTTCCCCTACCGCACTGCACCCCTCCCCCCGCCGCCGCTCTTCCTTGCGCCAGGTCACCCCCCGGTAGGCCCCCTCCCCCCTCAGGGTTCTGCCCCCTCAGGTGTGTCCCAGGTAGACACAGTCAAGCCTGTCGAGGTAGCTGTTGACTCTGGTGCTACTGGTGGTGCTGAGCCTGCGGGTGCGGGGTCTGGGGGTGCTGAGCCTGGGGGTGCTGACTCTGGGGGTACTGAGCCTGGGGGTGCTGACTCTGGGGGTGCTGAGACTTGGGGTGCTAAGCTTGGGGGTGCTGAGACTGGGGGTGCGGAGCCTGAGGGTGCTGGGCCTGCTCGTATGGAGTTTGGCGGTACTGGGTGTGGATGTCCTTCGGGTGCTTCGTCCCAGCTGGAGCTACTCTCTCCACAGGAGCTGCGCGAGTGGTTTGCTCAGCGTTGGAGCCGTGCTGCTGGTGTTGGAGGTTCTACTGCTGCTGAGGGTGCTGGTGCCACGGGTCCCGCAGGTGCTCGTACTAGAGGTACTGGAGCTGCAAGGCCTGGGGGTGCTCCTTGTGTTGGAGCTGCTGATAGTGCTAAAGCTGGCGGTGCTGCTGGAGTAGGTGCTGCTGGAGGTGCTGGAGTTGGAGCTACTACGTCTTCTGGTGGTCCGGCTGGGAGTGTTGGCACTGGGGGTGCTGCTGGTCCTGGTGCTTCTGAGGGTGCTGGTGTTGGCGCTGCTGAAGCTGGGGGTTCTGCTGGAGCTGGTGCTGCCGTTGGGGGTGGTGGTGCTGTTCTTGCTGGTTCTGGAGTCGCTGCGCGGCCGCGCCCGTACATCATTCCGCTCCTTGAGCACGTTCTTGGTCTTCCGTCCTCTCTTGGTCTTGCTCCTCCCTTAGAGTGTCCGCCGCCTGTTTAGTCTGAGTCACAGTTACAGCCAGCCTCCCCTCTGCCTGCTCCTTCTCCCTACGCGGGTCCTACTGGAGGTCTAGCTGAGCATTGTGAGCCAGCGTCTCGTCCTACGTCGCCTGTCCGTGCTGCTCGCACTGATCGTCGTGGTTCGCGTCAGCGTCCACCTCCTGTCCCTGGTACGCACCGGATGTCTCTGCGTCCTTCCACTGCTCCGCTGCGTGTCCCTTTGCCATCTCCTCCAAAGTCCTCTCTTCCTGCTCTTGGTGACTCGTAGTCGGAATCCCTTCGTGTTGCCACTCCTATTGTCAAGCGTCTCCTTGCTACTGTTGTCACTGACCCTTCCTTTGAGTCCACTGCTGCGTCTGCCTTGGTTGCTGAGCTTGTCGACTTCACTGCTCGATGTCGTCTGGACTACGCCGCTAGTCTTGTTGCTGAGTATGAGTCTGTCTGTCCTCCGTCCGTCGGGGGTGAGTGTGCTCTTGGCACGGACGTCCTTGAGGACAGGCAGGAGGAGGTCCAGTGCTTTGCTGCTGCTTAACCTCATCTCGTGTCCATGCTGATTGCCCCTGAGGGAGACCCGGATCCACCAGACATCACGACTCCGCGCTCTTACGCAGAGGCGATAGAGGGTCCCTACTCCTCTCAGTGGCAAGCAGCCATGGACGCAGAGATTGCTTCCTGGAAGTCCACAGGCACCTACGTTGACGAGGTTCCCCCACATGGGGCGAACTTCGTCAGTGGCATGTGGATTTTCATGGTGAAGCGGGCGCCGGGTTCTCCGCCTGTCTTCAAGGCACATTACGTGGCTCAAGGCTTCAGTCAGCGGCAAGGAGTTGACTACTTTCAGACGTTCTCTCCCACCCCGAAGATGACCACTCTTCGGGTGCTACTGCACATAGCCGCTCACCGCGACTACGAGCTTCACTCTCTTGAATTCAGCACTGCTTTCCTACAGGGCAGCCTGCACGAGGAGATCTGGCTGCGCCGCCCACCTGGCTTCACTGGGTCGTTTCCTCCTGGTACCCAGTCGAGCCTCCGACGGCCCCGCCGCCCTACTCAGCAGCCCCGCCGCCCTACTCCTGCGGCCCCGCCGCCCTACTCAGCGGCCCCGCCGCCCTACTCAGCGGCCCCGCCACCCTTCTCCTGTGGCCCCGCCGCCCTACTCAGCGGCCCCGCCGCCCTTCTCCTGCGGCCCCGCCGCCCTTCTCTGCGGCCCCGCCGCCTCTCCCGCTGCGTCCCCGCCACCTACCTTGCGGCCCCGCCGCCCTTCACCGCCCGCTCCGCCCGTGCCGCCCGAGCCGCCTGAGCCGCCTGAGGAGCCGAGCCGCCCGAGCCGCCTGAGCCGCCCGAGCTGCCCGACCCTGCTGAGCCGCTCGAGCCGCCTGAGCCGCAGAGGAGCCGAGCCGCCCGAGCCGCCCAAGCCGCCCGAGCCGCCCGAGCCGCCTGAGGAGCCGAGCCGCTGGTACCGCGGAGCCGCAGTTGCTGCTGAGCCGTCCGAGCAGCAGTGTTGCCGTGTTGCTGTGCTGCTCACCTGCCCGACACGCCCTGTCTGGTGAGAACAGCGCTTCTGTCACTGCACTGCCCCTGTCCTACAGTTGGTACTGCTAGTCTACTTTTGTCATGGCTACCCTAGTATCCTCGCTTTTGACGCTGAGGGTCGAGCCATTGACTTTGAGGTCTGGGTCGACGACCTGTAGCTGTACTTACAGTGCGATAGGGCAGACGGTCTCTCTCTCTTTGACCTCACCTCTGGCGCCTCTCCTGCCCCTGCTGCTGATGCTGACCCCACTGTTCGCTCCCAGTGGGCCACGCGCGATGCTGCTGCACGTCTTGCTGTGCGTCGCCACCTGCCTACCGCTGAGCGCACGCACTTTAGTCGGTACAAGAGTGCTCAGACCTTGTACGACGTTGTAGTTGCGCGCTACTCTTCCCCTGCCACTGCTGCACTGAGCCGCCTCATGCTACCCTTCCTCTTCCCTGACCTTGCTGCCTTTCCCACAGTTGCTAACCTCATTACGCACCTCCGCACTAGTGACACTCGCTACCGCGCCGCGCTTCCTGCTGAGTTCTGCGCCAAGAACCCCCCCCCCCCCCCCCCCCCCCATGTACATCACTCTCTATTTTATAGTCACCCGCCTCCCTGACTCCCTTCGTGTAGTCAGGGACCACTTCCTCTCGGTCTGTCCCACCACTCTCACTGTTGACCTCTTAGAGAAGGCCCTCCTAGCAGCGGAGAAGAGCATCGTCGCTAAAGGAGCCTCTCGTGATGACCCTCGCAACCCCATCTTTGAGGGGTGTTCTCCTTCCCCCCTTTTGCCCTCTGTCGCCTCTGCCGCTGCGGCCGACCTCGTTGGTCTTGAGTCGGTCGGTGCGGCGTCTGCCCCTAGCGGGAGACGTTGCTCTGGCAAGGGCAAGGGGGGCAAGGGCGCGGGTGGAGCTAGCGGGGGCGGTGGAGGTGGCGGTGGAGGCGGCGGAGGGAGTGGGGGTGGCGGTGGGAGTGGTGGCGGGAGTGGAGGTGTCGGTGGCAGCGGTGGAGGCGGAGGCGGCGGAGGCTGCGGCGGTCCTAGCGGAGGCGGCGGTGGGGGCGGAGGTGGAGGAGGCGGTGGAGGAGGAGGTGGAGGTGGTCGGGGTGGTGCTTCACAGCGGAGCAGCACTGGTGGTGGTCAGCGCCAGCAGCAGCAGCAGCAGCGTTCTCGGGACATCCCCCCCCCCTCAGCAGCTCCGTGAGTGGTACACGCAGCGTCAGCGTGGTGGGGGTTTGGTCCCTGCACCTACGTCCTTCGCACCGGCGACCGCGCGGGTGAGCAGTGTGGGGGTGCCCACCCCACCCAGCGCTGCTTTGGCCGCCTGACGGACGCTTGGCGTCAGCAGTTCCTGGAGGCCAGTAAGATCCCCCGCTGTGGAGAGCTGTCTAGGGCAGGCGTAGCTATCTATGATCTTGACTTTGAAACTATCCTTGCTGCCATATATGCTGTGACTATTAGTGATGAGGGTGACTGTTACCGGTGTTTCCCGCCCGACCCGGGCATTGGTACTGCTGCTCTAGGTGCTGGTGAGGCTGCTGCTCTAGGTGCCAGTGCGTCTGCGCCCTCAGGTACTGGTGAGTCTGCGCTCTCAGGTACTACGTCGGCTTCGGCCTCCCTCACCTTCACCCTTGACTCTGGGGCTTCTCGCTCCTTCTTTCGGGACCGCACCACGCTCACGCCGCTTAGTCGGCCGGTTGCGGTGTCTCTGGCTGACCCCTCTGGGGGCCCTGTCCTGTCTCGCTTCTCCACAGTCCTCCCGTGTCCGGCGGCTCCCTCTGGCACCCTGTCTGGTCTCTACCTCCCCTCGTTCTCCACGAACATGGTGAGTGGTGCTGACCTACAGGATGCGGGTGTCCACCAGTTCACTCCTGCGCGCCAGCGGGTGACGCACTGCACCGAGGCTAGCACAGGCCGACACCTGGCTACGTTTACCCGTCAGCCGGGGTCGAGCTTGTACAAACTGACCACTGCGTCTCCTCCCGTTGCTGAGTCTGGTAGGGTAGCTGCGTCGGGTCAGGTGTTTGCTGCAGCGTCCAGGTCTGGTCCTGAGTCTGCCCCCTGTTCGTGTAGTCTCCTGTCTCACGAGACTCTCCTCTGGCACCACCGCCTTGGTTACCCCTCTCTGCTTCGGCTCAGAGGCATGGCCTCCCGTCTTCTTGTGTCTGGTCTGCCCCTATCCCTCCCTCCCCTTCCTCAGGGCCCTGGCCCTGCCTGTGTCCCCTGTGTCGAGGGGCGCCAGCGTGCTGCACCTCACTCCTCCCAGTTTCCTCCGACAGAGGCCCCATTGCAGACGCTTCACATGGACGTGTGGGGCCCAGCCCGCGTCCGTGGACAGGGTCACGAGCGCTACTTCCTGCTCGTTGTTGACGACTACTCGCGTTACACCTCAGTCTTCCCCTTGCGCAGCAAGGATGATGTCACTGAGGTGCTGATCGACTGGATCCGCGCAGCTCGTCTCCAGCTCAGGCAGAGCTTTGGCTCGGTCTTTCCTGTTCTGCGTCTGCACTCGGACAGAGGCGGAGAGTTCTCCTCTGGCCTTCTGCGAGCCTACTGTCGTGCACGAGGCATCCGTCAGACCTTCACGCTTCCGGACTCTCCGCAGCAAAATGGGATTGCTGAGCGCCGCATGGGCATGGTCATGGACGTCGCTCGTACGTCTATGATGCATGCGGCTGCCCCCCATTTTCTGTGGCCGTTTGCGGTCAGGTACGCGGCGCATCAGATCAACCTTCACCCCAGGGTCTCCAGGCCGGAGACCTCCCCAGCCCTACTGTGGACGGGGAAAGTTGGCGATGCGTCGGCGTTCCGGGTCTGGGGATCTCGAGCGTTTGTCCGCGACTTGTCTGCGGACAAGCTGTCCCCTCGCGCTGCTCCTTGCGTCTTCCTGGGGTTCCCCCCCGACGCGCCTGGGTGGCAGTTCTACCACCCCACCTCTCGCCGTGTTCTGTCCTCCCAGAGCGTCACGTTCGACGAGTCGGTCCCCTACTACCGCCTCTTCCCCTACCGCACTCCGTCCCTCCCCCCGCCCCCGCTCTTCCTTGTACCAGGTCCCCCCCCCCCGTAGACCCCCTCCCCCCTCAGGGTCCTGCCCCTTCAGGTGTGTCCCAGGTAGACGCAGTCGAGCCTGTCGAGGTCACTGGTGACTCTGGTGCTGCTGAGTGTGCTGAGCCTGGGGGTGCTGGGCCTGGGGGTGCGGAGCCTGGGGGTGCTGAGCCTGGGGGTGCTGAGCCTGGGGGTGCTACGCCTGGGGGTGCTGAGCCTGGGGGTGCTGAGCCTGGGGGTGTTGGGCCTAGGGGTGCTACGCCTGGAGGTGCTTTGCCTGGGGGTGCTGGGCCTGGGGGTGCTGAGCCTGGGGGTGCTCCGGGTGCTTCGTCTCGCCAGGAGCCACTCTCTCCACAGGAGCTGCGCGAGTGGTTTGCCCGGCGCTGGAGCCGTGCTGCTGGTGCTGGAGGTTCTTCGGCTACTGAGGGTGCTGCTGTCGCGGGTCACGGAGGTGCTCGTACTGGGAGTACTGGAGCTGCTGGGCCTGCAGGTTCGACTGGAGCTGCTGCTGTGGAGGGTGTTGGCGCTGAGACTACCACTGGCGGTCCTGCTGGGGGTGCTCCTGGTGCTGCTAGAGGTTGTGGAGCTGCTGGAGGTGCTGTTGGAGTGGGTGCTCCTGCTGGGGGTACTGGTGCTGTCCCTGCTGTTTCTAGCGTCGCCTCGCGGCCTCGACCGTACTTCGTTCCACTCCTGCAGCAGGTTCTTGGTCTTCCACCTTCTACTGGTCCTCCTCCTCCCTTAGAGGGTCCCCAGCCTGTCCCGTCACAGTCACAGCTACAGCCTGCCTCCCCTTTGCCTGCTCCTTCTCCCTACGCTGGTCCTACTGGAGGTCTTACTGAGCGTCGTGAGCCTGCGTCTCGTCCTGCGTCGCCTGTTCGTGCTGCTCACGCTAGTGGTCGCGGTTCGCGTCAGCGTCCTCCTCCTGTCCCTGGCACGCACCGGATGTCTCTGCGTCCGTCCACTGCTCCTCTACGTGCCCCTTTGCCTTCTCCTCCTGAGTCCTCTCTTCCTGCACTTGCCGACCCGGAGTCGGACTCTCTTCATGCTGCCAGCCCTACTGTCACACGTCTCCTTGCTACTGTCGTCACTGACCCTTCTTTCGAGTCTACTGCTGCGTCTGCCCTCGTTACTGAGCTCGTCGACTTTGCTGCTCGCTGTCGCCTAGACTACGCTGCTAGTCCTGTCGCTGAGTCTGCATCTGTCTGTCCTCCGTCCGTCGGGGGTGAGTGTGCCCTTGGCACGGACGTCCTTGAGGACAGGCAGGAGGAGTTCCAGTGTCTGGCAGCTGCTTCACCCATCTCGTGTCCGTACTGCTTACCCCTGAGGGAAACCCGGATGCACTTGACATCCCGACTCCACGCTCTTACGCGGAGGCGATAGAGGGTCCCTACTCCTCTCAATTGCAGGCAGCTATGGATGCAGAGATGGCTTCCTGGAAGTCCACAGGCACCTACGTTGACGCTGTCCCCCCTCCTGGGGCGAACATCGTCAGTGGCATGTGGATCTTCAGGGTGAAGCGGCCGCCGGGTTCTCCGCCTGTCTTCAAGGCGCGTTACGTGGCTCGTGGCTTCAGTCAGCGGCAGGGAGTTGACTACTTTCAGACCTTCTCCCCCACCCCGAAGATGACCACTCTTCGGGTACTGCTGCGCGTTGCTGCTCACCGTGAGTACGAGCTGCACTCTCTTGACTTCAGCACTGCTTTCATGCAGGGCAGCCTGCACGAGGAGATCTGGCTGCGCCGCCCACCTGGCTTCACTGGGTCTTTCCCTCCTGGTACCCAGTGGAGTCTCCGGCGTCCAGTCTACGGTCTCCGCCAGGCGCCACGTGAGTGGCACGACACACTGAGGACTACACTTGCGGCTCTTGGGTTTGCTCCTTCTACTGCCGACTCGTCGCTGTTTCTGCGCACCGACACCTCTCTGCCGCCGTTCTACATCCTCGTGTACGTCGACGACTTGGTCTTTGCCACAGCTAACACTGCTGGACTCGCGTACGTGAAGTCCAAGCTGCAGAAGAGACACACGTGCACTGACCTGGGTGAACTGCGCAGCTACCTTGGCTTGCAGATCACCCGGGACAGAGCACGCCGCACCATTACCCTGACTCAGTCACACATGGTGCAGCAGGTCCTTCAGCGCTTCGGCTTCACGTACTCCTCGCCTCAGGCCACTTTTCTTCCTACTCGCCACTCACTCTCAGCTCTGCCTTCGGATGAGTCCGTAGAGTCGAGTGGCCTGTATCCAGAGCTTGTTGGTTGCCTCATGTACCTGATGACCTGCACACGACCTGACCTTGCATACCCTCTTAGCATTCTTGCACGCTATGTTGCTCCTGGGAGACACCGACCAGAGCACATGGCTGCAGCGAAGAGGGTGTTGCGCTACTTGTGCAGTACGTCGGGCATGGTGCTAGTGCTTGGAGGGCGGAGTCCAGTGGTCCTCACTGGGCACGCGGACGCTTCTTGGGCTGACGATCAGGCTACGCAGCGGTCGTCACAGGGTTACACCTTCAGCCTTGGTTCCGGCTCTGTTTCGTGGCGGGCTACTCGCTCGTCTTCTGTTCTCGGCTCCAGTTGTGAGGCTGAGATCTACGCCGGGGCCATGGCTGCCCAGGAGCTTCGCTGGCTCACCTACCTTCTGACCGACCTTGGAGAGCCGCCTCGTTCTCCTCGAGTCCTGTACGTAGACAACAAGGCCATGCTGGCCTTGTGTCGAGAGCAGCGACTGGAGCACAGAACAAAGCACATTGCTCTTCGCTACTTCCTTGCTCGTGAGCTACAGCAGCATGGTCAGTTGCGGCTTGCGTACGTGGCCTCTGAGGCCAACACTGCTGATGTTTTCACCAAGGCGCTTGCGCCTTGTGATCATCAGCGCTTCTGTACTCAGCTTGGTCTTGTACCTGTCTTGCCTCACTTGCTCACTTCTTGACCTTGCTTGTACTGTCACATATATACAGTCTTGCTCTTGCTTGCTTAGCCTCTTATATATATATGTGCTCCTGCATGTGAACTGGCCTTCTGGCCTTGAACTTGTGCTCGGAATGTGTGGTGACTTTGTGATCCACCCTGAGCTTTGCTTTGCTTTGCTTGACTGGTCTTGTGACCCCTTGTTCTCCCCCAGTTTGCCTATGGGGGTGTGTCAAATTATAATCTTGTGTAGGCTATAGTGGGGTAGCTCATATGGGGTACACATTTCAAGGGTTGAATATTTGTATCACTTCCATTCCATAGTCTTTTCATCCTCGTTCTACTTTCGTCAATAGCATGCTGCCTTCTCTGCCCTACAAAATGTTATTTGTTCACCGCCCGTACTGCGCATTGCCGACCCACACCGCCCATTTGAAGTAGTTTCCGATGCATGCGACATCGCAATTGGAGCCGTACTGCTACATGACTTCGGCAACGGCCTACAATCCATCGCTTACGAGTCACAAAAATTGCATCCGCCCGAGAAATGTTACGCGATACACGACTGCGAAATGCTCGTGATACACGACCGCGAATTGCTCGCGGTCAAAGCGTGGTGCTGTTACTTGATCGGTGCAGACGTGGAAGTACAGACAGATCATAAATCATGACAGTACCTCTGCGCACAGCCCTGCCTCAACCCACGACATGTTCGTTGGCTCGACTTCCTCGAGTCAAATTTTCACTACACGGTCACCTACAAAAAGGGGGCATAAAAAACATCGCCAACGCCTCACTGCCCAAATTCATGACATACTACTCGCCCAGACCAGCCCACTACTTACGGGACTATTTACCAACGGCTACCAAACAGACCCATTCTTCACCGGAGGAAAATCGCAGCAATTCGCAACAACAAAGGGGGATTATTACGTAAAATTCGGCACCGATCGCATCTGGGTACCGGGCTACACCTTACTGCGGGAATTACTGCTACAAGAGACACATGACGGAGTCGCCTCAGGACATTTCAGAGTAGAAAAAACATGGCAGCAGCTGCAGCGGTACTACTACTGGACCGAGATGCTGACCGACGTGCAACAACACGTGGTGTCGTGACCCACCTGCAACTCCTGAAGTCATCACGGAAGCGGCCGGCAGGACAATTGCAGCCGATACCACCCCCATAACGTGCTTGGCAGCAGGTGACAATGGACTTCGTCACAGGGTTACCGGCCGGAGCAAGTGGGGACGACGCGATCTTGGTCGTCGTTAATTGGTTGACGAAAATGGCACACTTCGTAGCCTGCAAGAAGTCAATCACAGCCGAAGAAACAGCTCGACTCTTCATCACTACTGTCGTCCGATTGCACGGGATACCAGCGGCGATCATCAGCAACCGCGGCACAAAATTCGCCAGAAACTTCTGGCGGAACCTGTGGCAGCAGTTCGGCACACAACTACTGTTCAGTTCATCGTATCACCCCAAAACTGACGGACAAACAGAACAGACAAGTCAGACCATGGAACAGTTAATCCGAGCCACGTGCGACGATCCAACTACGTGGGAACAGCAACGGCCACTCATTGAATTTGCATACAACAACTCCCCATCCGCCACGACCCAACATCGCCATCCTAAACTACGGACAAGTGAGCATCGTCGCTAAACACAACGCTGACTGCCACCGCCGTCCTGTCACTTACCAGCCCGATGACCTTGTATTACTCGATACCGAGAACCTCTGCCTACCCATCACCCCAAAGCTCCACCCCCGATATTGCGGGCCATTTCGCATCAGCCACATGATTACCCCCGACACTTCCCATCTCCTCCTTCATCTTGCCTAGTACGTCAGCCCGTCATTCCATGTTCGCCTGCTTCGTCAATACGTCCCGTCCACCAGCTAGCTGCCTCGCAACCGCCCAGCCAGCTTGACACGATTGTGCACAGAGCCAATCATCATGCCTGAAAAAATACTGAGCCACCGAGTTCGTGACCCACGAGGGGCTTGTAGGATCGAAATTCTGATCCGGTGGAAGGACCGCACACCAACTGAAGACAATGGGGTGTCAAACTTATATGTTGTGTAGGCTGTAGAGGGGTAGCCCACATGGGGTACAACCCAATTAGGGTTAGTACTTGTACCCATCTTGCTGCTAGTTCATTCGTTCTCGTTCCTATGTCTGACATGGTTTCAGAGCAGGTCCTCTCCTAGGACCGTTTTTTCTTTAGGGCCCACCGAATCGCGTTACCTCATATGCCGCCCTGCTAACGCTGCACTGCCCTGCACCGCGCCGCCCCGCGTACGCCCTGCCCTGAGTCGCGCCGCTCGCGCGCTGCTTGCCGCCGCGCGCCCTGCCTTGTCCGCGCGCCACTCGCCGCCGCGCGCCCTGCCCTGCCCACGCGCTACTCGCCGCCGCGCGCCCTGCTCTGCCCGCGCGCCGCTTGCCAACGCGCGCCCTGCCCTGCCCCGCGCTGCTCACCGCTGCACGCCCTGCCCTGCCCGCACGCCGCTCGCCGCCGCGCGTCCTGCCTTGCCCGCACGTCGCTCGCCGCCGGCACCCTGCCCTGCCTGCGCGCCACTCGTCACCGCGCGCCCTGCCCTGCCCGCGCGCCTCTTGCCGCCGGCCCGCCTTCCCTGCCCGCGCGCCCTGCTCTGCCCGCGCGCCGCCCGCCGCCGCGCCGCCTGTCCTGCCTGTGCATCGCTTGCCGCTGCGCCACCTGCCCTGCTTGCGCGCCACTCTCCGCTGCGCCGCCCTGCCCTGCCTGCATCCCGCCGTGCTAGCCGCCGCCCTGCCTTGCCCTGCCTGCGTTCTGCCCTGCTGCTAGCGCGCCCTACTGCTCTGCCCTCTATGGCCACTCTCAGTGTACTTTCGTTCGATGTAGAGGGCCGTCTAATACAGTTTGACAAGTGGCTAGATGACCTGCAGCTGTACTTACTGAGCGATTCTAGGGACGGTGTCTTGCTGTTTGACCTCACGTCTGGCGCCTCTCTCGCCCCTCCCAACACAGCTGACAGTGCGACTCGCTCACAGTGGCTTACTCGTGACGCTGTTGCTCGCCTAGCCGTTCGCAACCACCTGCCGTTAGCCGAACGCGCTCACTTTGGCCAGAACAAGACTGCTCGAGCCTTGTACGACGCCGTAGTTGCTCGTTACTCCTCCCCGGCCACTGCTGCTCTAGGCCGCCTTATACTGCCCTACCTGTTCCCCGAGCTGTCCGCCTTTGCCACAGTTGCCGACCTCGTCACTCACCTTCGCACTAGTGACACTCGCTACCGTGTCGCGCTTCCCGCCGAGTTTCTAGCCAGGAACCCTCTTCCCTAACTCTTTTAGCGCAGTTAGGGACCTCCTCCTTGCCCTCGACCCCACAGACCTCACTGTCGACCTGCTCGAGAAGCACCTCCTTATAGCTGAGACTAGCATAGTCACTGTAGGCACTTCTCGTGGCATTCCTCACACTCCCTTCTTTAAGGGGTGTTCCCCCTCCCCCCTTGCCCCCTCGGTTGCTTCTACTACTGCTGTTGACTTCCTTCGTGCTGAGGAGGTCGGAGTTGCGTCTGCTCCTAGTGGGAGGCGCCACAGCGGCAGGGGCAAGGGAGGTCAAGGTGGTGGGGGTGGCAGCGGTGGAGGCGCTGGTGGGGGCGGTGGAGCTGGCGGTGGTGGCGGTGGGAGTTGTGGTGGGAGTGGAGGTGTTGGTGGCAGCGGTGGTGGCGGCGGTGGTGGCGACAGGGGGGGTGGCGGCGGCTACAGTGGTGGCGGCTGTAGGAGTGGTGGTGGGAGCAGTGGTGGCGGCCGGGGTGGAGCTGTTCAGAGGGGAGGTTTTGCCGGGGGCCAGCGGCAGCAGCAGCAGCGTCCGAGCGTGGGGCGTCTGGGGGTAGTGGTCGCTGCCCGTATGTCATTCGCACAGGTGCCCGCACTTGCCAGGCATGCGGGAAGCTTCACACCAAGTACCGCTGCTTCTCTAGTCTTGACGATGCCTTTCACGTAGAGTTTCCCGACGCGGATGAGCTCCCCCGCTAGGCAGAGCTACTTAGGGGGGATGAGGATATCTTTGCTCTTGATTATGATGCCATCCTTGCTGCCATGTATGCACTGACTATTTGTGCTGATGGTGACTGTTACCTCTGCTGCCCGACCCATGTATAGAGGCTGCTGCTCTAGGTGCTAGTGAGTCTACTCTCCCTGGTACTGCACCTGCTGATGCCTTGCACACCTTCACGCTTGGCTCAGGTGCTTCCCGCTCCTTCTTTCGCGACAGCACCACAATCACACCACTCTCAGCACCGGTTGCAGTCTCTCTGGCTGACTCCTTTGGGGGGCCGGTTCTGGCATGTTCCTCCACTGTTCTCCCATGTTCGGCGGTTCCGTCTGGCTCACTCTCAGGTCTTCACCTCCCCTCGTTCTCTACTAACTTGGTGAGCAACGCAGTCCTTCAGGATGAATGCGTTAATACCTTCACCCCTGGAGGACAGCGTGTGGCGATCTGTACGTGTTCCCGGAGTGGCCGTCACCTGGCCACGTTCACCCGTCGGCCTGGGTCGAGTCTATATACACTGACTACAGTGCCTCCTCAGGTAGCTGCGTTTGCGTCCGCGTAAGGTCAGCTTTCAGCCCCCTGCTCGTGTCGCCACCTATCGCACCAGACTCTCCTTTGGCACCACCGTCTTGGTCACCCCTCCCTGCGACGTCTCCGTGGCATGCACACCCGTCTCCTTGTCTCTTGTCTTTCCAGGTCTCTGCCTGCCCTCCCGCGCTCGCCTGCTCCGCTCTGCCTTCCTTGCGTCGAAGGGCGGCAGCGCGCCGCTCCTCACTCCTCCTCGTTTCCCCCGACAGAGGCTCCCCTGCAGACTCTTCACATGGACGTGTGGGGCCCAGCCCGCTTCCGTGGACAGGGCAGCGAGCGATACTTTCTGTTGGTTGTTGACGACTACTCGCGTTACACCACGGTCTTCCCCTTGCGCAGCAAGGGGGGGGTCCCTGATGTTTTGATCCCTTGGATCCGCGCTGTCCGTCTCCAGCTCCTCGAGCGGTTCGATACGGACCTTCCGGTCTTGCGTCTGCACTCTGACAGAGGTGGTGAGTTTGCCTTTGACCTCTTGCGGGACTTCTATCGTGGGGAGGGTATGCGCCAGACGTTCACGCTTCCGGCCTCTCCGCAGCAAAATGGGGTTGCTGAGCGCCACATTGGCTTAGTCATGGAGGTCGCTCGCACCTCCATGATTCATGCGGTTGCCCCCCATTTTCTGTGGCCGTTTGCGGTCTGATACGCTGCACATCAGCTCAACCTCTGGCCCTGTGTCTCCTTGCCAGAGACCTCGCCGACACTGCGTTGGACGAGAGAGGTTGGCGATGCGTCGGTGTTCCGGGTCTGGGGATCTCGTGCCTTTGTCCGCGATGCTTTCGCGGACAAGCTCTCCTCCCGTGCCGTTCCCTGATCTTCCTTGGCATTCCCCCTGACGCGGCTGGCTAGCAGTCTTACCATCCCACCTCGCGCCGTGTCCTGCCCTCTCAGGACGTCACGTTTGATGAGTCGGTTCCCTATTACCGTCTCTTCCCCTACCGCACTGCCCCTCTCTCTCCCCCCCCCCCCCCCCCCGCCGCTCTTCCTCGCACCAGGTCCTCCTCCGGTATACCTCCTCCCCCCTTAGGGTCCTGCTCCTCCAGGTGTGTCCCACGTAGACCCTGTCGAGCCCGTCGAAGTAGTTGTCGACTCTGGTGCTGCTAGGGGTGCTGCGTCTGGGGGTGCTGAGCCTGCGGGTGAGGGGCCTGCGGGTGCTAAGCCTGAGCGTGCGGAGCTTGGGGTTGCTGAGTCTGAGGGTGCAGAGCCTGGGGGTGCTGAGCCTGAGCGTGCGGAGCCTGGGGGTGCTGAGCCTGTGTGTGCAGAGCCTGGGGGTGCTGAGCCTGAGCTTGCGGAGCGTGGAGGTGCTGCACCTGCGCGTGCTGAGCCTGGAGGTAGTTTGTCGGCTGGTCATCCTACGGGTGCCTCGCCACGGCGAGAGCCTCTCTCTCCACCGCAGCTGCGCGAGTGGTTTGCTCGGCGCTGGAGCCTCCGGAGTGGCGCTGCTGGAGCTGGGAGGCCTGCCACTCGAGACCCTGGAGCTGGAGGTGCTAGAACTGGTGGTAATGTAGGCGCTGGAGCTGGAGACCTTGGATCTCGAGGTACTAGAGCCGCTGGTCCCGGAGGTCATGGAGCTGCTGGAGCTGGAGGTGCTGCAGGTGCTGGAGCTGGAGTTAGTGCAGGTGCTGGAGCTGCTGGAGGTGCTAGAGCCGCTGGTCCCGGAGGTGCTCGTACTGGAGGTACCGTAGCTGCTGGAGCTGGTGGTACTGCAGGAGCGGGAGCTGGAGACCCTGGAGCTGGAGGTGCTGCACCTGAGGGTGCTGGTGCTGTCGGTGCTGGTTCTGGAGGCACTGTGCAACAATACTTCATTCCACTACTTCAGCAGGTTCTTGGTCTCCTGTCTTCTACTGGCCCTACTCCTCCCTTGCTGTGTCCCCCGCCTGACCAGTCGCAGTCGCAGTTACAGCCAGCCTCCCCACTGCTTGCTCCTTCTCCTTACACTGAGCAGACTGGATGTCTTACTGAGCGTCGTGAGCCTGCGTCTCGTCCTGCCTCGCCTGTTCGCGCTGTCCGCACTGGTCGTTGTGTTCCGCGTCAGCGCCCTCCTGCTGTCCCCGGCACGCACCATATGGCACTTCGACCTTCCTCTGTTCCACAGCATGTCCCCGTGCCGTCTCCTCCTGCAGCCTCTCTTGCTGATGGACCGGACCCTGAGTCTGACTTACTTCGTGCTGGTAGTTCTACTGTCACACGTCTTCTGGCCACTGATGTCACTGACCCTTCTTTTGAGTCCATTGCTGCGTATGCCCTAGTTTTTGAGCTTGTTGACTTTGCTGCTGCCTGTCGTCTCGACTACGCTGCTAGTCTTGTTGCTGAGCCTGCGTCTGTCTGTCCTCCGTCCATCGGGGGTGAGTGTGCTCTTGGCACAGACGTCTTTGAGGATAGGCAGGAGGACTTTGACTGTTTTGCAGCTGCTGTACCTCATCCCGTGTCCATGCTGATTGCACGTGAGGGAGACCCGGATGCACCAGACATCCCGACCACGTGCTCTTATGCAGAGGCGATTACGGGTCCCTACTCCTGTTAGTGGCAGACAGCCTTAGACGCAGAGATGGCATCCTGGAAGTCCACAGGCACTTAGGTCAACGCATTTCCCCCTCCTGGGGCGAACATAGTCGATGGCATGAAGAT
The DNA here is from genome assembly GCA_948144175.1 of Closterium sp. NIES-65. Lineage (NCBI taxonomy): Eukaryota > Viridiplantae > Streptophyta > Zygnematophyceae > Desmidiales > Closteriaceae > Closterium > Closterium sp. NIES-65. Next base: position 221,224 of record CANXME010002183.1, read on the forward strand.
TTTCAGGGTGAAGCGCCCGCCGGGTTCTCCGCCTGCCTTCAAGGCACGTTACGTTGCTCGAGGCTTCAGTCAGCGACAGGGGGTCGACTTCTTCCAGACCTTCTCCCCTACCCCGAAGATGACCACTCTTTGGGTACTGCTGCACGTAGGTGCTCAGAGGACTACGAGTTTCACTCTCTTGACTTCAGCACAACTTTCTTACAGGGCAGCTTGCACAAGGATATTTGGCTCCGCCGCCCACCTGGCTTCACTGTGTCGTTTCCTGCAGTTACCCAGTGGAGCCTCCGGCGGCCAGTCTATGGTCTCCGCTAGGCGCCTCGCGAGTGGCACGACACACTGACGGCGACACTTGCAGCTCTTGAGTTTACTCCTTCTACTGCTAACCCGTCGCTGTTTCTATGCACCGATACTTCGCTGCCGCCGTTCTACATCCTCGTGTACGTCAATGACTTGGTCTTTGCCACTGCTGACAGTGACGGACTGGCCCTAGTGAAGTCGGAGCTTCATAAGAGACACACGTGCACAGACCTGGGTGAGCTGCGCAGCTATCTTGGCTTGCAGATCCTCCGGGACAGAGCACGGCGCACCATTACCTTGACTCAGTCACACATGGTGCAGCAGGTCCTTCAGTGCTTCGACTTCTAGTACTCCTTGCCACAGTCCACTCCTCTGCCTACCGGTCACTCGCTCTCACCTCCACCTTCGGACGAGTCCGTAGAGCCGAGTGGCCCGTATCCAGAGGTTGTGGGCTGCCTCATGTACCTGATGACCTGCACTCGACCTGACCTAGCCTACCCTCTTAGCATCCTGGCAAGCTACGTTGCGCCCGGGAGACACTGACCAGAGCACTGGAAGGCCGCTAAGAGGGTGTTGCGCTACTTGTGTAGTACGTTGGGGCATGGGGCTCGTGCTTGGAGGACGGGGTCCAGTTGTCCCACTGGACACGCAGATGCTTCTTGGGTTGATGACTTGGCTACGCAGCGGTCGTCACAGGGTTACACTTTCAGCCTTGGCTCTGGCTCTGTTTCTTGGCGGTCTACCCGCTCTTCTTCTGTTCTCAGTTCCAGCTGAGATCTACGCAAGGGCCATGGCTGCACAGGAGTTACGCTGGCTCACCTACCTGCTGACCGACTTGGGAGAGTCGCCTCCTTCTCCTTCAGTTCTTTACGTCGACAACAAGGCCATGATTGCCTTGTGACAGGAGCACAGACTGGAGCACAGAATGAAGCACATCCTTGCTCGAGAGTTGCAGCAGCGTGGTCAGCTTCGTCTTGCTTACATGTCCTCTCGAGCCAACATTGCAGATATCTTCACCAAGGCACTTCAGCCTTGTGATCATTTGAGTTTCTGTACTGTTTTATGTCTTGTTCCTACTTGGACTCACTTGCTCACTTCTTCACTTTGCTTGTACTGTGATCTATACACGTATACCTGCATGCTTGCACTTGCTAGGTTTTTATCACTGTACTTCTTGTTCTCTGTTATATAACTCTGCATGTGGACTGGCCTTGTGGCCATTTGCTTGTGCTCAGAGTGTGTGGAAACTTCGTGATCCACCCTGAGCTTGCTTTGCTTTTCTTGACGTGTCTTGTGACCTCTTGTTCTCCCCCACTTTGCCTATTGGGGTGTGTCAAACTTAGATGTTGTGTAGGCTGTAGTGGGGTAGCCCACATGGGGTACAACCCAATTAGAGTTAGTACTTGTACCCATCTTGCTGGTAGTTCATCCATTCTCGTTCCTTTATTCTGACGCGGGGTGCCCCTCGATAGGATCGAAAACCACCCCTTCCTCACTGACTATCTGCGCAGCCAAAATTTCCGAGATGTACACGCACTCTCGTAAGGAGGGCCTCCTTAAGGGGGGGGGGGGGGGGGGGGGGGGGGGTAGTGTGAGGAAAATTCCTTTTTCTAACTTCGCATCCCTGCTCAGCGCGTGCACCACTGTTCCCGCCAACAGTTCCCAACAGTGCACCGTTACCACTCGCGACACTCGCCTCAACTACTGTTCTCTCCACTATTCACGATGCGACCCAACCTCACGATCGGATGGTATCTCGCGCTCCGGACCTCCGCCTTGACAATTCCCAGCCTCGGCGCTAGGCCCGTAGCGCATCCCATTTCCACACATTACCGTTATCACTCTAGCTGTTACAATCCCAAGTAAGACTTTAGCTAAGGATTGCTCAGGGTTGATCGCAGAGTAATGTTGCAGCGGACGTTTGAATCTCAGGTCAGAGTGAATGTAAATGACTGAGTTGATAAAAGCATGCATACATCAGGTTTATATAAGAATACAGGGGAATACGAAAAGACCTAGACTAGCCATGTACTCTAAGGGTACATTCCCTTATTACAGCGCAAGGCAAACCGTGCGGCACGGGAACCCGTTTCAAACCTGTTCCCGCTCTTTTCACTTCAAATGTTTCTGCCTGCATTGGTCTTGGTCAGACGTTTGCTGTGTCGCTTTGATTCTTCTGACTCCTCGACTTCGTACTAGGTAGTTTCAGCTCCTGCAACCTACAGGAATGCCTTCTTATGTAATTTCATATCGTAACACTCCCCTTCATTCCTAGGCGCAGGAGGAGCTGACTCGCTTGACTACTCCGGTGAGGTCAGAGCAGTGCTTGTACTGCTGACGTGGCAAGCGCTTGGTAAGGAAGTCTGCTGCCGTCTCAGTAGTCGGGCAGTAGGGGAGGTCAACTTTTCCTTGGTCAATTTTGTTCTTGACGAAGAAGTACCGGAGCGCGATGTGCTTCGTGCGGTTCACGAAACCTGGCTTGTTCGCGATCCTGATGGCACTCTGGTTATCGCAGTGAAGGTGAAAGGTAGGCGAGCTTGGAATTTTCGCCTCCTATTGCAGCTCCTACAAGTACAGGCCTTCGCGAACTGCTGGTGTCGTGGCGATGTATTCTGCTTTAGCCGATGACAGGGCAACCAGCTCCTGCTTCTACGAGTTCCAGGAGATTGGTCCAGTTGGTTCCAGGCGAAAGACGAAGCCGGTTTGGGACCGTCGATTTGCGGGGTCAGCTACATGCTCTGCGTCCACGTAGCCGTTGAGATTGAAGGAGGTTGTCGTCAGCGTGGAGTAGGAGAGCCCAATGTCAGGTGTGGAGATGAAGTACTGCAGGGCACGCTCCAGGTCCAGCTGGTTCTCAGCTACTGGCTTGCGAGAATACTGCGCCAGTTGGCTGGCGATGTACGAGAGGTCAGGTCAGCAGGTGACAGAGGCGAACAGCAGGTAACCCAGTTGCTGCTAGTACTGTTGGAGTCCTGCGGGTGATAGTGGTTTGTTGTCCGGTTTGTAGTTGGTGCTGGGGTTGCGGTACGGAGTTGAGAGTGGTGCGGGCGAAATGTTGAAGCGTTCTCCCAGTTGCTCTGCATACTTGGAGGCTGACTGATGAATTGCTTCTGGCACGTAGGTAATGTTTAGCCCCAAAACTGCTTCACGTTGTGGTTGACGGTGATGTCAACACGCTGCGCCAGGTTCTCCTCAAACTGTTTCAGGAGTTTGTTGCAGGTGCCCGTGTACGGCAGGTCGTCGACGTAGACTGTCAGGAGGATGTAATCGCCGCTAAAGTGAAGGTGATACATTCCTGGGTCGTGCGGCAGTTGCTTGAAGCCGATCTCGATGAGAATCTTGTGCAGATGCTGCTGCCATAGGCGAAGCGCCTGCTTGATCCCGTAGAGGGACTTCTTCAGCTGACAGACCCTAGAATCCCCTTCTCCGTAGGTGTGAGGCTGCTCCACGAAGATGGTAGCATCCACCAACGCGTATAAGAACGCGTTTTTCACGTTGATCTGTCGCAGTGGTAGGTGCTTAGCGGCGTCAATGGCGATTAGAATCCTGACGGAGGTGTGGCGACTGACGGGAGCGAAGGTCTGGTCAAAGTCGATGCCGTGGCGCTGATCGTACCCACGTACGACCCAACGTGCCTTGAAGCGCTCGATAGTACCGTCAGCGTTGGTTTTAAGTAGAAAAACCCACTTTCCGCTGAGTACCCTCCTCCCCTTCACTGCTGCACGATCGACTAGGACCCATGTGTCTCGAGACTCCAGCGCTTTCAGCTCCGCATCCATCGCTGCACGCCAATCCTTGGCATGAGGACCGGTTAGGGCCTGGCAAGGATTCTTTGGCTCCATGGCCCGTGCGAGGGTAGTGACGGACGTGTGCAGGCCGAGAAGTTGAAGGCCTGACACATTGGTGGTGTCTGTGTTGGTGGGGACTTCCACCACGTCGTCGTCTCCGCTTTCGTAGCCGGGCACTGTGGTGCTGGGCTCTGCTTGGTGCCGTGACGGCCCTGGCGCGGGGTCATCGTTACTGTCATCGTCGTTGTCATGTTTTTAATTGCTAAATAGCGTAGGCAAGGACAATATAAAATCATGACAGATTACAGTAGTGAGTAGAGTTACAAATGAGTTAAAGGAACCCCGCGCAATCAAGGCGGGGGAAACGAGGAGACGTAGCGAAAACGGGTATCCGTTGTGGAGCAACGGTAACCCGGCCCTACTACTTAGGCAAGCAACCGAAGTAGGTTCAATTGCTTGCTTGTTTGTTTCCACTCTTAGCCAAAGATTTGCTACTCCCTATTGCTGCTTTCATAGAGGAGCCAACCACAGCAAGCCCAAGTGAATTGTTGCAAAAGGGGTTTGATCGGCAGTCAGCCGAGTTAGGTTTTCCTAGCCAAGATCTAGTGGCTAGAAACTTTCAACAAACAAGCAAGGAAGCGACCCGCTGTCGCCACGGAGTTAGTATGACCGATAGGTTTAAATTGCGATCCGGACAGAACTATCGTAGAGAAGCGCCTCTCGCGGAGCCAAGCTGGCGCGCCGCTACCACCACCATCCGGGAAGGAGAAACTACGACCGAAGCGGCACGCTCGTCACTGCCAAGAACTGCGGCCTATCGCACCCCGCATCAACGTGAACGGGACAGACAAGAGGAGATGGAGCCGCAGCGCACCGTCGCGTCAGACCCAGGAGAAACGCCCCACGATATGCGATGGGCACGTGAAGCACGGGAGCGATGGGAGTGGAAGCCCGCGGTCACTTCCCCTAGAGAGATGCCGGGGATAGAGACAGACCGGACGCCGGTGCACGCGCCTTGGCTACGCCGCCAGCCAGAAAGCGGGTTTCAGACGCCGCCGAATCAGGAAATCGTGGCTAGCCAGTCAGCGGAGGTACCAGCGGCTGTGGCGCTCCCTCCCCATCCGAATGAAAAAAGTTGGCAGGGCGGCGCTCTCCCAAAACTAGAAGTGGCCGAGCGATTCACAGGGATTCCCGGAGTGGGCCCTACCTTGAAGAACTACTTGATGCAGCTCGAGACGGTGCAGTACTGCTGGGAACGGGACGGACTGGACCCTGCCGAGTTCTTCAGACGGATGGTAGTGACATTGGCGGGCGAAGCGGAGACTTTTTACCGGATGACCCGGAGTGAATTGCTCGAGGAATGGGAATGCGGTGAGACAGTCAACCCGACCACGCGCTTCATCGAACTACTAAAGAAGGAGTTCCTGGGCCAGACCAAAGCGAGGGTGGAAGAGTTCCGTGGGTTCCGCCGGGGAAGAGAGGAATCCCTACTGGCCTACTATTGCAGGCTGAGGGAGCTCGCCGAGGACTTGGAGAGTAGCGACGAACGACTGCTCGTACGCAAGTTCGTAAGGGGCTTGGAGGAAGACCTGCGGAACGTGGTGCGGAACACGGTATATGGCATCGGCGTGGAGATTACACTGAAGGAAGTGTATGGACTGGCGAAACGTACGGAGCACGTGCAACGGATGTTGGATTTGGAGGATGGAGAGACCCGTCCCAAAGCGAAGTCCTCGTGGGCGGCGGCAGCGTTGGTGGAGACGGCGCAGGGAGGAGCGCCTTGGACAGATGGACGGCGGTGTCACGAATGCGGAGAACTGGGTCATCTAAAGCGCGACTGCCCGAAGCTGCCGGTGTGCGGGAACTGCGGGAAGAGAGGGCATAAAGAGGACGCCTGCTACAGCCGCCGCCGCTTGGAAGAGAACCCGAGCAAGGAGGAGTTGCAAGCGGAGATTAAGAAGCTGCAATTGAAGTTGGAAGCCAAGCCGATAATCGAGCCGAAAGCTCGGGCCATGCTCGCATACGAAGAGATTACAGAGGACGAGGAAGGAGAATCCGAGTACCTGACTGCAAGTGGCTTCATGGCGCTCCCCAGAGAGAGGGGGGAGATAGACCTTCGGCCTCGGGGAAGTCAGTCGACCGAAAGCTGCTCCAGCCGCGTGAGAGGACCGAGAGGTAACTTCCACAAGGGGAGTAGTACCTCGGAGCTGCGCCGCCATCCTAACAAGCGATTGGTGTGCCAGGCGTCCGTGCTGATCGCGGAAAAGGGGAGCCTGACCCTAGGGGGGCTGCCCGTCGGCCAGGCGATCGTAGACACTGGCGCGCACAATGTGTTGATCGGACGGGGCCTAGCGAAGCAGCTGAAGCTCGACCTGCCGGGGAGGGTGGTACCGAGGGGGATCGTGCTCATGACCGCTGAAGGGGGTGAGCCGAAATGGATGCCGCGGACCGTAAGGCCGATCGAGATCGTACTGCTCCCAGGGACGGAGAAAGAATGTTGCATCCGCGTGACTTGCGGAGTGTCGGAGTCGGAAGATTATGACGTGTTGTTGGGCATGGACCTGTTGTACCGAGTGGGCGCCACCATTTGTACCTGGCAAGAGAAAGTGCTGTACCGAGTACACTATTGGGATCCGGCCAGCTCGGTCGGCACCTTGCCTGTGAAGTTCGTCAGGCAAGAGCCGCGGGAGGCCTACGGGGCGCGACCTGCTGACTTGAGCCCTGTGCTGGATGAGTGGAGTTGGGAGAAATATGCAGAGGAGTACGAACGCCGCATCGAAAGGAGACAACAGGGGAGAGAGCCGCCGCCCTTGAAGGAGAGGATCTCCAGGCTATGGACACTCGAGGGGTCGGTGTGTGTGATGGAGCTCTACGGAGGCATCGGTACCGGGTTGGCGGCAGTGCTGAAGGCGGGATGCAGAGTGCGGAAATGGATTCAGGTGGAACGAGACCCAGTGGTGCGGCGGATGGCTCAGCATGACGCATGGCTGCTACTGGGAGAGTACCCGGAGCAGATAGCGAAGTCTGCTATCCCAGCCGAGGATGAAGAAGTGGTGGATGACGTGAGGACCATTACGACGGAGAAATTGGAGCAGTGGGGGCAGATCGACGTCATCATCGCGGGATGGGAATGTTAAGGGTACTCGCGCGCAGGAGCGGGGTGGGGGATGGACGATATCCGGGGGGGCTCTTTCCAGGATCTGAGGCGAGTATTGGAAATGGTTCAGACGAGGCAAGGGGAAGTGTTGTATATTTTGGAAAACGTGGACTTCGTAGAGGATTGCTGGGAACACGTGAGGAGGGCGTTTGCGGAGGTGGAGGCGGCCGTAGGTAGGGAGCAGGCGGTTGATGCAGCGCAGCTGGGGTCCAGGGCCCACCGACCGAGAAGTTACTGGCAGAACGGGATCTCGGACGCGAGCCTACGTCACGCGCTCACGCAGATGCAACGGCTCGAACCCAGGCTGGTCAGTGACATCCTGGGTCCCAACCGGCTGCCCACACCAGTCACCACTCCTGACCATCCGTCACAATATCAGTGCAACGTGCCAGGGAAGCCGAGGCAGGCGCTGCCTACGCTCGTGTCCTACGTGGACGCGTACGGGTTCGTGATGGAGGGGGATCTGCCAGGTCCGGGAATGATCTACGATGTAGTGGGGAAGCAGTGGGAGCAACCTACGGCTGCCGAACGGGAGTTAGCCTGGGAGCCACAGCCTGGGAGCCACAGCCCATCCTCGAGTGACGGAGCCCCAGAGACGCGCGGCGCTGGGCCGAGCTATGGATTTGAGCGTCATGACGTGGCTAGTGGAGACTATACGCATGCACTTGAAGCGGAAGGAGCTGCAACGCGGCATAGAAGTCAGCGAGCTGTACCAGGAGGAGGAGGAGGCCGAGATGAAGCGGCGCCAGCTGCAAGCGATAGAAGAACAAGAAGAGGCGCAGATTTTAGAAGGATGGGCCTACATGGCCGTGGGAGTAGCGGAGAGAGGCGCGGATCAAGGGGTACTACCTCTGGACGGAGAGCTGCCAGCCCCCGCGGAGAAGCCAAGTCAGGAAAGGGGCCCTGATGACGATTGGCCCATTGGCACAGGAATGGGGGCAAAAGCGGTGCGAGCGCTGCAGGAAGTGCTGAGAATGCACCGCCAGACGTTCGCTTATACCCTGCAAGAGTTGGGTCAGTGCAACACGCATCAGATGCAAGTGAAGCTGACGACAGAAGTACCCATATACCAGAGGAAGCGGAGGATGAGTCCCGAAGACCTAGATATATGCAGGGAGAAGTGTGCCGAGCTGTTGGCTGCGGGCCTCATACAGAACTCGGACAGTGACTATGCAGCCGCGACAGTGGTGGCTGCACGGAAAGATATCACGGGGGAGGTGTCAGCCAGGAGGATGTGTGGGGACTACCGAGGGCTTAACAAAGTGACGGTGGCGGATCGGTACCCCATGCAATCCGCAGAGGAGATATTCGATCGACTGCAAGGGGCAGTGGTGTTCAGCACGTTGGATCTCCGCCAGGGGTTCAACCAGATACCTATTCGGGAGGAGGACCGCAAGAAGACAGCATTCCATGGGCCGGACGGATTACACGAGTGGAAGTTCATGCCCTTCGGCATGAAGAACGCACCGGCTTTGTTTCAGAGGGTGATGGACTCAGTGCTGAGGAATGTCCCGGCGGCAGCCTGCTACATAGACAACGTGGTGGTGTTCAGCGCCTCCGATGAGCAGCATGTGAGGGACGTGAGCGACACGCAGGTGGCTATACGAGAGGCAGGACTAACCTGCCATCCGAAGAAGTGCAGTTTTGGCAACAGTACGGTGAAGTATCTAGGGTTCGAGGTACAAGGGGGGCGACTGAGCATCCAACAGGCGAAAGTTGAGGTGCTGGACCGAGTCCCCGCCCCCAAGGATCGTAGCACGCTGCGGGCGGTGCTAGCCTTCCTCAACTACTACCGCAAGTTTGTACCCAACTTCAGTCGCACAACCGCGGTATTGAATAAGCTGCTGAGGGAGGAGCAGCCATGGCAGTGGGGGGAGGCGGAGCAGGGGGCATTCAAAGCCCTACTGAAGGCTGTGAAGACTGGGACAGTGCTCACTCTGCCCAACAAAGAGGATCCTTTCACACTCTACACAGACTGGAGCAGTGCCGGGATGGGAGGTATCCTATGCCAAGAACAAGAAGGACAGGAGATGGTAGTGGCGTTTGCGAGCAGGAGCTGCAATCCAGCAGAAGCCAACTACAGTTCCTATGAGGGGGAAGGGCTAGCAGCGGTGTGGGCCATCACTCATTTCCGGGTATACCTGCAAGGGAGACCGTTCACATTAGTCACAGACCATCAACCTCTGACATGGCTGATGACTAACCAGGCTCTGACAGGGAGGAATGCCCGATGGGCGATGAGATTACAGAAGTATGAGTTCACGATTCGGCACCGAGCAGGGAAAATGCTGCAGCACGTGGACGGGCTCTCACGTAACCCGCCCCCTACAAGCCCAGAGGTGTGCCTGGTGGCAATGGCCCGCGAGATTGACGGAGAAGGAGCGAAGCAGCAGGCACAACGAGGAGCTGACGACATCTGGGGAGACGATGAGACTCTGCGGTGGATCCAGGGAAAGACGTCTGAGGCAGAGACAGGGAGTGAGAGAGCCAGGGCCAGAGGGCTGCATTATCGGTGGTTCCAAGGTCAACTGCAGAAGACTACCAAGGAAGGGTGGAAGCTAGTCCCTAGGCGAGAAGAGCGGGAGGAGATAATCGCGAAGGTGCATCGGCAGTTGGGGCATTACGGCAGCCTGCGGACAAGCCAGCTGATAGAGACAGGCTGGTGGTGGGCAGGCATGAGAGGAGACATCAAAGCTTGGGTGAGCTCGTGCGAGCTATGCAGCCAGAACAAAGCGGAGCTCGAGAAGGGAAGGGAGGAGCTTCAGTCTTTACCTATCAGGGGAATAGGGTGCCGTTGGTCCCTAGATCTGGCAGGAGAGATGCTGCTCAGCCGAAGGGGGAAGAGGTTCATTCTGATAATGATTGAGCACGGCAGCAAATGGGTGGAAGTCAAGGCCCTGCCGAGCAAGAGCTCAGCCAAGATAGCCGAGGCATTCGAGGAGCAAGTGCTGACACGCTTTGGAGCATGCGGAGAAGTACTGACGGACCAAGGCACTGAGTTCTTGGGTGAATTTGAGAAGTTGCTGAAGGCGAGTGGCATTACTCACCGGCGAACCTCACGGTACCATCCGCAGAGCAACGGCCTGACAGAGAGTTTTGTGCAGACTATGAAGCAGGGACTAAGGGCATACGGAGAGAAGTTCAAGTGAGATTGGGATGCAAGGCTACCCTGGGTGGCGGCGGGATACCGATTCAGTAAGCAAGCGGCCTTGAAAGACTTCTCCTCTTACTACCTGCTGCTAGGAAGGGAACCCATCCTACCGGTGGATGCGCCACGGCTCTTGACGGGGGTGGTCAGGGCCGACACAGCGGAGGCTTGGGTGGGGTTAGCTGAGGCGCGGGCGTGGTACCTGCGGGAGATGCTGCCAGCGGCACTAGAGAACCTGCAAGTGGCACAGCTCACGGATGCCCAGCGCTACAAACGGAGGAGAGAAGAGAAGACAGAGAAAAGGGGGCCACAACTGGGGGTGGGAGAGGAAGTGTATGTCAAGCAGGCGAGGCAGGACATGCTGGACATAGGACTGAGTGTCGAGCGGTGGAGAGTGAAAGAAGTGAAGGATTCAGGCGTGGTGGTGCTAGTCGGGGAGAAGGGTCAGGAGAAGCGGGACCATTGGACGAACGTGGTGCGGGCCAGGCCCCTTACAATGGCCCCATCAGTAAGGAGGAGCCTCAGGAAGGAGAAGGGAGGGCAGCCTTTCTACCAGGAGGTCCATCCGCGACAAGGGACGGAACCAGTGCCGAGGAGGGGGCAAGTAGGAAAGGCAGAACCAAAGACCCAAGGCTTGGGGAGGGAGCTAAGGAACTTGATGGGCTGATGAGATATAGCAGGGAGGCCTAGAGGACAGCACAGACACACGAGGGCAGAGGAGAAGGAAGATTCCGACATCTGTCATGTTTTTAATTGCTAAATAGCGTAGGCAGGGACAATATAAAATCATGACAGATTACAGTAGTGAGTAGAGTTACAAATGAGTTAAAGGAACCCCGCGCAATCAAGGCGGGGGAAACGAGGAGACGTAGCGAAAGCGGGTATCCGTTGTGGAGCAACGGTAACCCGGCCCTACTACTTAGGCAAGCAACCGAAGTAGGTTCAATTGCTTGCTTGTTTGTTTCCACTCTTAGCCAAAGATTTGCTACTCCCTATTGCTGCTTTCGTAGAGGAGCCAACCACAGCAAGCCCAAGTGAATTGTTGCAAAAGGGGTTTGATCGGCAGTCAGCCGAGTTAGGTTTTCCTAGCCAAGATCTAGTGGCTAGGAACCGTCGACGTCGCGCGGGCGCGGCGGGATGTTGGGATGTTCGTCAGTGTCGTCGCGGTCCACTGCTGCTGCTGCTGCTGCTTCGTCTTCTGGAGTCGCAAAGCTGCGGCCGCTGTTGACGTAGCCTCGTGCCTCATTACGACGTTCGTCCTCAATCCACTGCTTCAAGGTGAGCCGCTCGTAGAAGAGAATATCACGCGTGGGAACAACCTCCTTGCTGTCAATGTCAAGAACGAGCCACCCTCTGTGCTCGTGACTGAGCCCCAGATGAATTCCCCAGTGCGCGCGATGAACGGACTTGCCGATTGTGGCCTAGGCCAGCCGATACTGCACCATGCACCCCCAAACCCTCAGCATGGAGGGATCTCCCCTTGAGCCGGTCCGCTTCATATGAGGGGACAGGTTATCCCTGTTGGCGGTGGTGGAGAGAAGGTTGTGCAGGCGCACCGTGTGGTTCATGGCGTAGGGCCAAAACTTCTTTGGAAGGCCGGACTGGTTCATGATGTTATGTGATGCTATCATCTGCATTCACGTCTGTCTGCCTCCCATCATATGTTCGTGCGTTGCATGCGTGGTGTGAGCGTGTGCAAGAATTCCTGTTTGATGTGGTTTGGATTTCCTTAGTGTGTGTGAATGCTCTTTGGCTTGAGCAGATATCTGAAGTGACTCCTCTGCTCAAGAGCTTTCCGTCAAGCCAAGCATCGCTTCAATCGGAGCACGAACAAGAAAGTTACAAACGTTTGAAGTTCGTATGCTTTTGATATTTGGTTGTGGTGAATATGGGAAGTTGTGGGGTTGACTCCATATGAGGTACAGAATTTTGGGGGTTGGGAAATTCGTCAACATCACTGTAGATGCTGCCAAGTGGTTGGGAGGAGCCAAACCAGGTTGGCAAGTGTGGCCAAGTTGGGCAAGGTGGATGGCATGGGTTGGGAAAGTGACAAAAGTGAAAGTGGGGTTGCCTATGAAGAGGGGAATTGTGTGGCATGGGGTTTTCTTGGTTGGGGACTCTCTTGGGACCTTCCCTCTCGTCCTCCTCATCCCATCTCACCTGGTTTATTGCTACTCCAACTCTCTTGTGTAGTGATTGTGAACTTGTGAGACTCTTGTGATTGAGTTAAGTTCTTATGGCAGCATACCCCCCTGTGCGCCGAAATTGATAAGTCGAGATTTACTTCACCTCTTGATACGATTCAAATTGGGAATTGTAGCCACGGAATAGGGCTACAACATATCTGAGTTTTATGAAGTTTTGAAAATGAAAGTTTCGTCGACGGCGTTTCTTGTGAGCGCGACTATTCTGTCCAGAAATTGAGACCAACGATTTTGTGATATTTAGGCACATAATCTTCATAGACTCCGTTCTTGGTCTCTAACAAGTGGTATCAGAGCTGATTAAGGACCTTGTGGGGAGTCTACTGAAGTGTGAAGACCCTCCTAGACCCACCATGGCCTGTGGGCGTGCCTAAGTGGAGTTTTGGAGGTTGGATGTGACTTCAGCTAAGGGGAAACTCTGCCGAAATTTCGTTGGCGCTGACACTTGTGGAAATTGTGTGGGACTTCGGTGTGGACAGCAAAGGGGGAGCTGGAACCTGTGATTGGGAGCAGAGGAGATGAGTCAAGGGAGTGGAGAAGCAGCTGAGAAGAGGAGTGAGCCGCCACCATCCAAGATTGAGGCGTTGGATGGCTCCAACTACGAGGAATGAAGCAGGCGGATGCGGAGCGCCTTCAAGCGCTATAAGCTGCTGAAACTCGTGATGGGAGAAGAGAAGATGCCGGAAGAAGGAGATGTCCGCGATCGATGGATTGAGAAAAGCGCGGTGCTGTACGACTTGATTCTACAGTCGGTCAACAACGACATGTTCCAGCACATCAAGGATTTGGTGGAGCTCGATGACTCAGGACCAAATGCGTGGAAGCTGCTACGCGACGTGGTTCAGCCCAACACCCTGCCGATGGTGATCGTATTGGAGAAGGAGCTGGCGCCTCTCCATGCGGCCGGGAGACGATGTGAATCCGGTGCTTGACAAGGTCAAGGACACCTATGCGAGGATGGCAACGGCGAGCAGCAAGGTGTCGGAGATGCAGCAGTGCACCAAGATCATCTCGGTGCTCGACAACTCGTGGGACAACCTTATCCCCACCCTCAACGTTCAGCAGGACAAGTGGACGCCTGACTGGCTACGGCAGCAGATCCTGTAGGAGGACTTCCGCAGGCGCCACACGGGAGGTGGTGCTGCCAAAAAAACTGCTGAGGGGTATGGAGCTGCAGGAGGCAGTAGAGGAAGAGGGGGAGGGAGAGGCCGAGGCCATGGGAGAGGCTTTGGCAGAGGGAGAGGCCGAGGTGACTACAATGAGGGGCATGGGAGCTCTGGAGGTAGGGGGAGCACCCGAATGGAGGGTGCGTGCTGGTACTGCAAGAAGGCTGGACACCCGTGGTTCAAGTGTTTCAGCCGGCCTGAGGGATGGGCCCCTCCAGGCATGAAGCCGCCAAGTGGTGAACGCGCACGAGGTGGCGCTGTGCAAGGTTCAGGTGCACAAGGTGATGGTGCACAAGGTAAAGCCGACTTTTGGATGTTCCTCATGGTTGAGGATGTGCAAGGGAGTGGGGGTGATGTGGGTTCAGTTGGGAAGGTTGTGATGCACACCCTCACTCACTGGGTAATCGATTCAGGTTGCACAAGTCACATGACCCCAAGGGCAGAATTGCTTGACGAGGTAAAACCCCCTAGGAAGATAAAGTTTGTGGCTGCCGCTTTTGGTGCCTTGCTCCCTGTGATTGGTGATGGGAATGCCAAGGTAATGGGAGCCAATGGGGGGCTTGTGGGGCTGGGGAATGTGCTGTTGGTTGAAGGTTTGTCCGCTAACCTTCTTTCTATGCGCTGGGTACAGACTTTTGGGGGTTGGGAAATTCGTCAACATCACTGTAGATGCTGCCAAGTGGTTGGGAGGAGCCAAACCAGGTTGGCAAGTGTGGCCAAGTTGGGCAAGGTGGATGGCATGGGCTGGGAAAGTGACAAAAGTGAAAGTGGGGTTGCCTATGAAGAGGGGAATTGTGTGGCATGGGGTTTCCTTCGTTGGGGACTCTCTTGGGACCTTCCCTCTCGTCCTCCTCATCCCATCCCACCTGGTTTATTGCTACTCCAAATCTCTTGTGTAGTGATTGTGAACTTGTGAGACTCTTGTGATTGAGTTAAGTTCTTATGGCAGCATACCCCCCTGTGCGCCGAAATTGATAAGTCGATATTTACTTCACTTCTTGATACGATTCAAATTGAGAATTGTAGCCACGGACTGGGGCTACAACATATCGGAGTTTGGTGAAGTTTTCACTGTGAACCTTTCGTCGACGGCGTTTCTTGTGAGCGCGACTATTCTGTCCAGAAATTGAGACCAACGATTTTGTGATATTTAGGCACATAATCTTCGTAGACTCCGTCCTTAGTCTCTAACACATGAGGGCGCAAACTTTTGTCATGAGGGTGTGATTGACCCTCTCTGCGACGCCTTGCTGCTGGTGAGCGTAGGGGAGAGAAATCTCATGCTCGATCCCCTTCTTGGTAAGAACGCTCTCCAGCTCGTTGCTGGGAAATTCCTTGGCCCCATCACTCTGCCAGATCTTCAACTTCCTTCCTGATTGTCGCTGCGCGTGCGCGAGGAAGATGCGAAATACTTCCGGAGCCTTGGAGCGAGCATCGACGTTGGCGACCCACACATGGCGCGAGTATGCGTCGATGAAGGTGAGGGTATATTTCTCGCCGTTGATGCTGTCGAAGGTGAGCACGATGAAGTTGCTGTATACTTTCTCCAGCTTCTTGTTACGGTTGGTGCTCGGCTCCAGAGAGGGGTAGGCGCTGTGGGAGAGCGCAGCTGTGGGGCAGATAGTGCAAGTGATTGGGTGAGGGGTGTTGTGTGGTTCTGTTCCGTTGGGGCGCAGTAGTGCTCCTGGCAGAAAAACTTTAGCGCGAAGGCAGTTGGCGATGGTCTGGCGCAAAGGGTGGCCCAGCCGCTGGTGCGAGAGGTCATCTTCGGCGCGAATGCAGGAGGTGCGCTTGTACCGAGCGTAGTGTTTCGCTACTTCTACTTTCGTAAGTTGCGGGATCTGGAGTGGAGGTTCTTCTTCTTCTCCTGGTTCTGCTCCGTTGTTCGGCTCCTCTGCTTCTGCTTCTGCTCTTGCCGTCATCTCCCCTTCTGCAGGTGCCGTTGTGAGGTAGAGGGCGAGAAATTCACGGTCGGGGATGACGGTGAGCGGGGTTGCGGTGCCTTCAATGAAACGAGCGAAAGAATCTGGGCGGGAGATTGGACCAAGTGAGTCCCGCGAAGGAGTTGGTGGTATATTCCCCTCCTCAATCTCCGACCAGGGATCGCTCCAACGATGAGGTGAGCGAGGGGGTTCACGATTGCGTGGGGGTCGTCCGAGGGGAATGGCTACGCGGGGTGATTTTTCTCCAATTCTCGCTCAGCTTTCATCTCTCGTTCAGCTTCCTCCAATTCTTCTTGCGTGAGCTCCCCTTCGTCGGGTTTGGCTGATCCCCATCCTCCCGTGGTGACCGTGCCGCTGGCGCTGGCTCCCCATGCTCCAGTGGCGGATGCCTAGGTTGCGCCTTCTTCTGGTTCGTAATCTTCGTCTCCCCCTGCGCCTCGTCGTGCTAACTCCTCGTCCCATCCAGCCGCGACGCGTTGCTCATACAGTTTTTGTTTCTTTTCCGCTCGGGCCTTGTCTTGTTCTTCTTTGACGCTCAGCTCCCCTGTTGCGTCAGGATCCTTCCAAGCCGGGTCAGTTTCACGGCGGTAGACTTCGCGGGTGTACGGGCACGGTCGTCCATCTTGTCGAAGGTGGTGTTGTTACCTTCTAGGACGAACCGAAGGTTTTCCGAGTATGGCGCTGTGCGCTCCGCTTGCTGTTGTCCGAAGTCGTCGCTTGCTTCGCCGAAGATGCAGTAAGACGACACAACGAGTTCTTCTGCAGTCGTGCCTGTTGGTTCTGCCTCGGCACTTTCCGCCTCCTGGATTGCCGCGTACTCTTTTTCGACCTGCTCTGTGCGGCTCGCCGTGGGTGTGTGGCAGGTGGTGCAGAGACCATTGATGACTGGCTCGTATAGATTGATCTCGCGGGGATGAGGGCTGCGGCGAACCCATGGTCGTCCGTCTGGGTGCACCCATGATTCCTTGCCCATGTAGGCGAAATCGAGAGGGACGAGGTCCACGAGCTCGTCGGATGATGCTTGGCAGGAAGGTACGTGACTCGTACAGATTGATCTCGCGGAGATGAGGGCTGCGGCGAACCCATGGTCGTCCGTCTGGGGGCACCCATGATTCCTTGCCCATGTAGGCGAACTCAAGAGGGACGAGGTCCACGAGCTCGTCGGATGATGCTTGGCAGGAAGGTACGTCGAAGTCTAAGACGTAGATTCCGTTGATTGAGCGGGCTCGTCGGAGATATTTGAACGACTCGGGAGGGGTGTCCGGGGGAGCGTAGGAGAGAATGAGATCGCGTGTGGCTAGGTCCGTGGTGAGTATGACGCCGCACTCGCGAAGTTGTCCTGCCGAGAGGAGATTAAAGCGAAGGTTTGGGACGTAGAGTACGTCGTTGAACGAGATGTGTGTGTTGTTGTCTCGCGCTTGCAGGACCACGATGCCTTGCGCATTGGCGCGCAGCTGTTCGTTGTTAGCGACGGTGACGTAGGTCGCGGGGGCGCGGCTCTGATTCGAGACGTATCGCGTGGATCCCACCAAGTGCTGTCCGCGGCAGCTGTCCAGGAACCAGGTGTTGTGGATGTCGATGTCGTATCTACGCAGAAGTAGCGCCAGTCGCGGAGTCACCAGGGTTGCTTTGTAGCGCCTGTGGAAGAAGGGGTCTTAGTCTTCCTTCCATCCCATAGGTACGTATTGTTGGTTGTCATGTGGCGGGCTTTCCCGCAGTTTGATTGGCTGATTCCAATCCTGCTCGTCTTCGTCATACAGGTAATAGTGATCTTCAGTGAAGGGATTATTCCAACCCTCTTCTGGTTCAAGGAGTCTTCCTGGGATCTCATTCTCTTCGTCGGGCTCAGCAGTGCGACGTCGACGCGTCGCCATATTTGCGATGATGTTTCTAGGAGCTCCTGATTGAGGTCCTTGAGTTTGCTGATGTTGATGTTGTGCAAGAGGACGAGGTGTCTGATACTGAGACTGAGGATGACGAGCATCTTGTCAGCCGACCCAGTTGTTGTGGTGAGTGGAATTTGGGTGGCGATAGTTGGATCGGGACTAGCATCGATCCGTTGAATGTCCGAAGATTTTGCATATTTTGCAAAAGTGGTGCCTTGGTTGTCGTCGCTCTTCACGGTTGTCAGCGTAGAAGGCGAGGCGCTCTCGGCACGGCGCAGAGCGTGTTCTGCTCGAGTCCATGTCCTGTTGTTCAGTCAGGAGTGCGGCGCATAGCGCGGCTTCTGATATGATTCCTCGCTGTCGGAGTAGCGCTTTGCAGGGCTTCCTTTCTGGCCCGAGTCCTTGAAGGACTATGTTGACGAAGATCTCTTCCGAGATTGCGCTTCCATGCTTCGTGATCTGGTCACGGATGTTGTGACAGCTGTTAATATACGAATTTGCTTTGTACGT
Organism: Closterium sp. NIES-65; assembly: GCA_948144175.1. Classification (NCBI taxonomy): domain Eukaryota; kingdom Viridiplantae; phylum Streptophyta; class Zygnematophyceae; order Desmidiales; family Closteriaceae; genus Closterium; species Closterium sp. NIES-65. The sequence goes on from CANXME010002183.1 coordinate 239,323, forward strand.
GTGCCCCATCTTTGTCTCCATCAGTTGCTGCAGGAGCCTGCTGGCGGTAACCGAGTCCTTCGGTTGATAAACCTTAACGAGGTGCTTCCAGGCTTCCAAGGCTGTAGCGGCGCCCTCTTTGTAGGAGCGGATGCTTAGTTGCTCTGCAGGCGTCATGTTGCGTCGCATCACACTATACGCCATGAGGGACTCGCTGTAGTACTGAGCACTGGCGTCGTCAGTGTCGTCCACCGGTTAAGGATAGGAGCCGTCGAAGTAATGGTAGATCTACGCTGTCTGTAGGAGGAGCTCAAGCTCGAAACTCCATGTGTAGAAATCTTTGCCGTCAAATGAGGCAGTGGTCTTAATTTTTGAAACGCCGAGGAAGCGTGTTTGCGCAGAGTTAATGACTTCATCACTTGGACGGGGGGCAGTTGTTGTTGATTTGTCTGTGTCGAGGGAGAAGGTGTGCACGGCGGTATCACGGATTTTTGCAGCCGGTTGTCCAGGTTGAGCTGGTTGGGAAGAGGTTCCCGCATCGCCTTTGCGCAAATCTTGGAGTTCTTTCTCCATAGTTGAAAGTCGAGCGAATAACTGCTCGAGCGCGGCACAGACGATCGTAGTTGTCGCCTCATTTGTCGCAGCCGGGTTGATTTGTCCTTCAGCCGTCAGATTTGCTTGGCCTCTGGATCCTCCTGCCATCTTGGTCTTGGAGCGTGTGCCGCTCGCCAGATCTTGGTTCGGCAAATTTCACGGAAGTGAAGATGCGAAGAATCCCTGAGTATCTCTCATACCATGTTACAATCCCAAGTGGGACTTTAGCGAATGATTGCTCAGGGTTGATCGTAGAGTAATGTTGCAGCGAAAGTTTGAATCTCATGTCAGAGTGTTGTAAATGACTGAGTTGATAAGAGCATGCATACATCGGGTTTATATAAGAATACAGGGGAATACGAATAGACCTAGACTAGCCATGTACTCTAAGGGGTACATTCCCTTATTATAGCGAAATTCAAACCGTGCGGCGCGGGAGCCCGTTTCAAACCTGTTCCCGCTCTTTTCACTTCAAGTGTTTCTGCCTACATCGGTCTTGGTCAGACAAATGCTGCGTCTCTTCGACTCTTCTGACTCCTCGACTTCGTACTCAGTAGAGTCGGCTCGTGCAGCCTACAGGAATGCCTTCTCATGTACTTTCATATCGTAACACTAGCTTTGCTATATATTCTTCGCTCATGCCTTCGCTCAAAGTACTGTTTTGCTTCGATAGTGCAATTCTCGCTCACTTGCTCAATTGCACTCGTAACAAGTGTACAAAACCTAAAACATGTTGAGACCACTATGGGGATTCATATCTTGGCTAGCTGGCTTCGGTTGGCTCGCAAGGCCCGGAAGCTCTAAGTTCGGAGGCAGCCTGGGGGTCTGTGTTCGCTCGTAGGTGTGGCCTGGTTTCGAAACTATGGCTGCCCAACCAAACCACTGACACAGCAGCACAAGGGTTGTCAGAAAATTATAGCTTATGCTTTTGTGTAGGCTGTAGTGGGGTAGCCCATATGGGGTACAACCCAATTAGGGTTAGTACTTGTACCCAACTGTTTCATAGTTCATTCATTTTTCGTGTTTCTTCTCATGGTATCGAGCAGGTTCCCTAACGGGAACGATTCCTAGGGCCCACCACTACGAGATTTTTTGTTCCTGCCCGGAGCGCGCTCCGCTTAGGCCCGAGTCGCGCCTCGTGCGCTTTCCTTACCGTCGCGCCCTCGTCAGGCCCCTCACGGCCCCGTCGCGTCGCCCTTAGCGGCCCCTAGCGGCCTCGTCGCGCTACCCTAGCAGCCGCGTCGCGCCGCCCTAACGGTCGCGTCGCGCCGCCCTACTCGCCCTCACGGCCCCTTAGCGGCCTCTCGCGGCCCGGATCCGCCGCCCTTGCGGCCTCGATCCGCCGCCCTTTGCGGCCCGTCGCCGCTCTCGACTAGCGGCCCCGTCGCTGCCCTTACACAGCCCCGCCACCTACCCGCGGCCCCACCACCTACCTGTGCGGCCCCGGCGTCTACCTGCTGGCCCCGCCACCTACCTGCGGCCCCGCCATCTACCAGCGGCCCCGCCACCTACCTGCGGCCCCGCCACCTACCCGCGGCCCCGCCACCTACCTGTGCGGCCCCGGCGCCTACCAGCGGCCCCGCCACCTACCTGCGGCCCTGCCACCTACCCGCGGCCCCGCCACCTACCTTTGCGGCCCCGGCGCCTACCTGCGGCCCCGCCGCTTAACTGCGGCCCCGCCGCCTACCTACGGCCCCGCCACCTACCTGCGGCCCCGCCACCTACCTGCGGCCCCGCCACCTAACTGCGGTCCCGCCTACTCTCAGCGGCCCCGCCGACCCGCCCAGCAGCCGAGCCGCCCAGCCGCCGAGCCACCCAGCAGCCGAGCCGCACCGCAGCCGAGCCGCCCAGCAGCCGAGCCGCCCAGCAGCCGAGCCGCCCAGCCGCCGAGCCGCCCAGCAGCCGAGCTGCCCAGCAGCCGAGCCGCCCAGCTGCCGAGCCGCCCAGCAGCCGAGCCGCCCAGTAGCCGAGCCGCCCAGCTGCCGAGCCGCCGAGTCGCCCTGCAGCCGAGCTGCCCGAGCCGCCCTGTCCGGTAAGAGCAGCGCCTCTTTCCCAGCACTACCCTCACCCTACTGTTTGCGCTGCTAGTCTACTGCTGTCATGGCTACCCCTAGTGTCCTCGCTTTTGACGCTGAGGGTCGGGCCATTGACTTTGACGTTTGGATAGATGACCTTCAGCTTTTCTTACAGTGCGATAGGGCAGACGATCTCTCTCTCTTTGACCTCACCTCTGGCGCCTCTCCTGCCCCTGCTGCTGATGCTGACGCCACTGTTCACTCACAGTGGGCCACGCGCGATGCTGCTGCACGTCTTGCTGTGCGTCGCCACCTGCCTACCTCTGAGCGTGCGCACTTTAGCCAGTACAAGAGTGCTCAGACCTTGTACGACGCTGTAGTTGCACGCTACTCCTCCCCTGCCACTGCTGCACTGAGCCGCCTCATGCTACCGTACCTCTTTCCTGACCTTGCTGCCTTTCCCACAGTCGCTGACCTCATTACGCACCTCCGCACTAGTGACACTCGCTACCGCGCTGCGCTTCCTGCCGAGTTCTGCGCCAAGAACCCCCCCCCCCCCCCCCCCCCCATGTACATCACTCTCTACTACATAGTCACCCGCCTCCCTGACTCCCTTCGCGTAGTCAGGGACCGCTTCCTCTCAGTCTGTCCCACCACTCTCACTGTTGACCTCCTCGAGAAGGCCCTCTTAGCAGCGGAGAAGAGCATAGTCGCTGTAGGAGCCTCTTGTGGTGACCCGCTCACCCCCATCTTTGAGGGGTGTTCCCCCTCCCCCCTTCTGCCCTCTGTTGCCTCTACTGCTGTGGCCGACCTCCTTGGGCTTGAGTCGGTTGGTGCGGCGTCTACCCCTAGCGGGAGACGCCGCTCTGGCAGGGGCAAGGGGGGCAGGGGCGCTGGAGGAGCTAGCGGGGGAGGTGGAGGTGGAGGTGGAGGCGGCGGGGGGAGAGGGGGTGGCGGTGGGGGTGGAGGTGGTGGTGGAGGTGTCGGTGGCGGCAGTGGAGGCGGAGGCGGCGGCGGCGGTGGCGGTGGGAGCGAAGGTGGCGGAGGTGGCGGCGGTGGAGGAGGCGGTGGCGGAGGAGGTGGAGCTGGTCGGGGTGGCGCTACGCAAAGGGTCGGCTCCTTGCTGCCATGTATGCTGTGACTATTAGTGATGAGGGTGACTGTTACCGGTGTTTCCCGCCCGACCCGGGCATTGAGACTGCTGCTCTAGGTACTGGTGAGGCTGCTGCTCTAGGTGCTAGCGAGGCTGCTGCTCTAGGTGCTAGTGCGTCTGCTTCCTCAGGTGCTGGTGAGTCTGCGCTCTCAGGTACCGAGTCGGCTTCGGCCTTCCTCACCTTCACCCTTGACTCGAAGGCGTCTCGCTCCTTCTTTCGGGACCGCACCACACTCACGCCGCTTGGTCGGCCAGTTGCGGTCTCTCTGGCAGACCCCTCTGGGGGTCCTGTCTTTGCTCACTTCTCCACTTACCTCCCGTGCCCGGCGGCTCCCTCTTGCACCCTGTCTGGTCTTTACCTCCCCTCGTTCTCTACGAACTTGGTGAGTGGCGCTGACCTACAGGATGGGGGAGTTCACCAGTGCACTCCTGCGAGCCAGCGGGTGACCCACTGCACTGACGCTCGGACGGGCCGACACTTGGCCACGTTTACTCGTCGGCCGGGGTCGAGCCTGTACACACTGTCCACTACGTCTCCCTCTGTCCCTGCGTCTGGTCAGGTAGCTGCTTCGGGTCAGGTTTTTGCTGCAGCGTCCAGGTCTGGTCCTGAGTCTGCCCCCTGCTCGTGTCGTCGCCTATCTCACGAGACTCTTCTTTGGCACCACCGCCTTGGTCACACCTACCTGCTTCGTCTCCGAGGCATGGCCTCTCGTGTCCTTGTCTCTGGTCTTCCCCGGTCCCTCCCTCCCCTTCCTCCGGGGCCTGGCCCTACCTGTGTCCCCTGTGTCCAGGGGCGGCAGCGGGCTGCCCCTCACACCTCCCAGTTTCCTCCGACAGAGCCCCCGCTGCAGACGCTTCACATGGACGTGTGGGGCCCGGCCCGCGTCCGTGGACAGGGTCACGAGCGCTACTTCCTGTTGGTGGTTGACGACTACTCGCGTTACACCACAGTCTTCCCCTTGCGCAACAAGGGTGATGTCACTGAGGTGTTGATCGACTGGATCCGAGCAGCTCGTCTTCAGCTCAGGCAGAGCTTCGGCTCGGACTTTCCTGTTCTGCGTCTGCACTCTGACCGAGGCGGAGAGTTCTCCTCTGGCCTTCTGCGAGCCTACTGTCATGCACGAGGCATTCGCAAGACCTTCACGCTTCCGGACTCTCCACAGCAAAATGGGATTGCTGAGCGCCGCATTGGCATGGTCATGGACGTCGCTCCTACGTCCATGATGCATGCGGCTGCCCCCCATTTTCTGTGGCCGTTTGCAATTCGGTACGCGGCGCATCAGATCAACCTTCACCCCAGGGTCTCCAGGCCGGAGACCTCCCCAGCCCTGCTGTGGACGGAGAAGGTTGGCGATGCGTCTGTGTTCCGTGTCTGGGGATCTCGGGCGTTTGTCCGCGACTTGTCTGCGGACAAGCTGTCCCCTCGTGCTGCTCCTTGCGTCTTCCTGGGTTTCCCCCCTGACGCGCCAGGGTGGCAGTTCTACCACCCCACCTCTCGCCGTATTCTGTCCTCCCAGGACGTCACGTTTCACGAGTCGATCCCCTACTACCGCCTCTTCCCCTACCGCAATCCGTCCATCCCCCCGCCTCCGCTCCTCCTTGTACTAGGTCCCCCTCCGGTAGACCCCCTCCCCCCTCAGGGTCCGTCCCCTTCAGGTGTGTCTGAGGTAGACGCAGTCGAGCCTGTCGAGGTCACTGGTGACTCTGGAGCTGCTGAGGGTGCTAAGCCAGGGGGTGCTGACTTTGGTGGTGCTGAGCGTGTGGGTGCTACGCCTAGGGGTGCTGAGCCTGGGGGTGCTACGCCTAGGGGTGCTGAGCCTGGGGGTGCTGAGCCTGGGGGTGCTGGGCCTGGGGGTGCTGAGCCTGGGGGTGCTACGCGTGGGGGTGCTGAGCCTGGGGGTGCTACGCCTAGGGGTGCTACGACTGGAGGTACTGAGCCTGAGGGAGCTGGGACTGCTTGTGAGGCGTCCGGCGGTGCTGTGCCTAGATGTTCTCCGGGTGCTTCGTCTCGGCGGGAGCCACTCTCTCCACAGGAGCTGCGCGAGTGGTTTGGCCGACGCTTGAGGCGTTCTACTGGGGCTGGAGTTTCTTCGACTACTGAGGGTGCTAGTGCCGCCGGTCCCGGAGGTGCTCGTACTGGAGGTACTGGAGCTGCTGGGCCGGCGGGTGCGTCTGGAGCTGGAGCTGCTGAGGGTGTTGGCGCTGAGGCTACTGCTGTCAGTCCTGGCGGCGGTGCTATTGGAGTTCTTGGAGCTGGAGCTGCTGCAAGAGCTGGTGCTGCCGCTGGGAGTGCTGGTGCTGTCCCTGCTGTGTCTGGAGTCGCCTCACGGCCTCGGGCGTACTTCGTTCCGCTCCTTCAGCAGGTTCTTGGTCTCCCGCCTTCTACTGGTCCTTCTCCTCCCTTAGAGTGTCCACAGCCTGTCCCGTCACAGTAACAGTTACAGCCCGCCTTCCCCCTGCCTGCTCCTTCTCCCTACACTGGTCCTACTGGAGGTCTTGCTGAGCGTAGTGAGCCTGCGTGTCGCCCTACGTTGCCTGTCCGTCCTGCTCGCGCTAGTGGTCGTGCTTCGCGTGAGCGTCCTCCTCCTGTCCGTGGCACGCACCGGATGTCTCTGCTTCCGTCCACTGCTCCTCTGCGTGCCCCTTTGACTTCTCCTCCTGAGTCCTCTCTTCCTGCTCTTGCTGACCCGGAGTCGAGCTCTCTTCGTGCTGCCAGTCCTACTATTACACGTCTCCTTGCTACACATAGCCGCTCAGCGCGACTACGAGCTTCACTCTCTTGACTTCAGCACTGCTTTCTTGCAGAGCAGCCTGCACGAGGAGATATGGCTGCGCCGCCCACTTGGCTTCACTGGGACTTTTCCTCTTGGCACCCAGTGGAGCCTCCGGCGGCCAGTCTACGGTCTCCGCCAGGCACCGCGTGAGTGGCACGACACACTGAGGACTACGCTTGCGGCTCTTGGGTTTGCTCCCTCTACTGCTGACCCGTCGCTGTTTCTGCGCACCGACACTTCTTTGCCGCCGTTCTACATCCTCGTGTACGTCGACGAATTGGTCTTTGCCACTGCTGACACTGCTGGACTCGTCCACGTGAAGTCCGAGCTGCAGAAGAGACACACGTGCACAGACCTGGGTGAGCTGCGCAGCTACCTTGGCTTGCAGATCACTCGGGACAGAGCACGCCGCACCATTACCCTGACTCAGTCACACATGGTGCAGCAGGTCCTTCAGCGCTTCGACTTCACGTACTCCTCGCCTCAGGCCACTCCTCTGCCTACTCGCCACTCGCTCTCAGCTCTGCCTTCGGATGAGTCCGTAGAGTCGAGTGGCCCGTACCCAGAGCTTGTTGGCTGCCTCATGTACCTGAAAACCTGCACTCGACCTGACCTTGCATACCCTCTTAGCATTCTCGCACGCTATGTTGCTCCTGGGAGACACAGACCAGAGCACATGGATGCAGCGAAGAGGGTGTTGCGCTACTTGTGCAGTACGTCGGGCATGGGGCTTGTGCTTGGAGGGCGGAGTCCAGTGGTCCTCACTGGGCACGCAGACGCTTCTTGGGCGGACGACCAGGCTACGCAGCGGTCGTCACAGGGTTACACCTTCAATCTTGGTTCCGGCTCTGTTTCTTGGCGGGCTACCCGCTCGTCTTCTGTTCTCGGCTCCACTTGTGAGGCTGAGATCTACGCCGGGCCATGGCTGCACAGGAGCTTCGCTGGCTCACCTACCTGCTTTCTGACTTTGGAGAGGTGCCTCGTTCTCCTCCAGTGCTGTACGTAGACAACAAGGCCATGATGGCCTTGTGTCGAGAGCAGAGACTGGAGCACAGAACGAAGCACATTGCTCTTCGCTACTTCCTTGCTCGTGAGCTGCAGCAGCGTGGTTAGCTGCGTCTTGCGTACGTGGCCTCTGATGTCAGAAAATATAAGTTAATATTTTCTATATGTAACTGCCTGTAGGAATGGTTACTGTAGTTATAGCGTTTTCCTATTTGGTGGTGCACCTTTCTTGTTTGTTCTTTCATATTTGTACCCTTGAACCTATAGTCAAACCCCTCATTCTCTCGACACTTTTTCCTTCAAATCAAACTCAACTTCTCCTACATCACTAGCCATGGCTCCTAAGCCTCGCTAGATTCTGACATCTGAGGCCAACACTGCTGATATCTTCACCAAGGCACTTGCGCCTTGTGATCATCAGCGCTTCTGCACTCAGCTTGGTCTTGTGCCTGTCTTGCCTCACTTGCTCACCTCTTGACCTTGCTTGTATTGTTACATATATATACACCTGCTCTTGCTTGTCTAGCTTTCTATATATATATGTACTCCTGCATGTGAACAGTGAAAGTTAGAAGAGAGAAGAGAATTGCAATAGCAAGAATGAGGATACAAATAGCAAACCTTAGAAGGGTTGTACTCGCTATAGAGCACCCCACTACAGGCTAGACCATAAGATAACATTCTGACACACCCCCATAGCCAAAGTGGGGTGTAATCAGCAGAGCAAGCAAAACAGTACAAGCTCAGGGTGGATCACAATGTCACCACACATTCTGAGCACAAGTTCAATAAGCAATAATTTAAAGTTCACAACTATGACCAAAGCTAGTGGTAGTCACAACGGGCACGTGAGGAGGAGGAGAGAGAGTGAGAGGAGAGGAGAAAGGAGGCAACGGCTGAAGCTGCAGACACACGGGCAACAGGAGGCACGCTGGCACGGCGGCTACCGGAACAACGCTCCAGAATACTGGAGTAACTGGCCCCGCGGCAAAAGTAGCGGCAGACGAGCAACGGACCCACGGGCGGCTGGCACAGCTGACTACGACTGGGCTACCGGAGCAACTCCCCGGACTACAGGTGCTACTGGCGACACGACGGCAACCTCCACGCAGCTTCCCCAAACTATCCCACTCCCCCTGGCACACACCCGCTGCTACACCGCTAGCTCCACTCCCCCTTCACCCCCCCCTAAGTACCACTCCACCGGCTCCAACACGTCCACCCCCCCTCAGCGGCAGCCGCAGTACAGGGAGACAGAGGAGGAGGAGGAGCAGGGAACGGCACACAGTAAAGTCACCCCCATACCCCTCACCCCCAAACCCTAATTCAGGAGAATGGGGAGTAGGAGGGGTGGGGCGCCAGTAGAAGTACAGGGGGAATAGCGGGAGGGCAGTGGCAACGAGGAAGGGGCCCACCACGGGCCTGGAACAGACGCCCGAGCCGCGCGCAGGCGGCCCGAGCCGCGTGCGGGCCTGGCGCCGTCCGTACGGGCCGCGCGCGGGTCTGGCGCAGCCCATACGGGCTTGGCGCAGCCCGTACGGGCCACGCGCTGCCTGTACGGGCCGCGCGCAGGCCACAACGGGTCCACAACAGGCCACAACACACAGGTCCCCGTCGCCCGTCGCGGCGCCTCCTGAGGTCGACGCGCTGGGTGACGGGGTAGAAGCCCGCCGCGCGCCTCGGGGCGCACAGCGGGCAGAGAACCGCCGCGCGCCTCGGGGCGCACGGCAGGAAGAAAAAGTGCCGCACGCCACGGGGCGTGCGACTCACAGAGTAGTGTAGGTAGTTGCAGCGGAAGCAACGTGGTGGTAAGCCCACGCATAGGATCGATCCAAGGGGATCGACCTGCTGTGATAGCATGTGAAAGTTAGAAGAGAGAAGAGAATTGCAATAGCAAGAATGAGGATACAAATAGCAAACCCTAGAAGGGTTGTACTCGCTATAGAGCACCCCATTACAGGCTAGAGCATAAGATAACATTCTGACATGAACTGGCCTTGTGACCTTGAACTTGTGCTCGGAATGTGTGGTGACTTTGTGATCCACCCTGAGCTTGCTTTGCTTTGCTTGACTTAACTGGTCTTGTGACCTCTTGTTCTCCCCCACTTTGCCTATGGGGGTGTGTCAGAACATTATAGCTTATGCTTTTGTGTAGGCTGTAGTGGGGTAGCCCATATGGGGTACAACCCAATTAGGGTTAGCACTTGTACCCAACTGTTTCATAGTTCATTCATTTTTCGTGTTTCTTCTCAAGGGTATCGTTCTATTTGCGCATTAGCAGTTCGGGCCTTCTGCACAAGCACTGCGGGATGAGTTTTCCTAGAAGGGTTCAACCCTCCCGCGGCCTCGGTGAAATTTTCCGATAACGACAAAACGGTTTTGTAAATAGCCCATGTATTTTCCGTTCATCATGCCCAGTCTGCCCAGGATGCTCAAAATGTTTCATCTCAACCAGTCAAAAATCTTCAACCTTTGGGTTCACCCTTGCCTCTCGCCTGGTATCTTTTTTCTGGTGATTCATTTCATCCCAAAGTTTCCCAAAATCGGGCATTCAGATCTGCCCGTTATTGCTTGTGCATCCCCTTATTCTACCTCGGATGGGCGGATAGGGTTTGCACGAGCGGTGCCTCGAGTTTGCCCGTAACAGAAATTTCCCAGTAAGGTCCGAACGCACTAGTGGTGATGCGTTCTTGAACCCTTGGGCGCACAAGAAATGCTACCAGGTTCGGTACACAATAACGAGTTGGGAGGCTCGACATGGGCTTTAATCTCTGTCATGCACGATCCTAGAATATTCCTCGGGGGGGCCAAGCACCCCGAATGCGGCAACAGAACGATACCTCGGGTGCGGGAAGCTTCGTGAAATTTACTTGGGCACCAGTCGCGCTGCTTTGAAACATCCGGCCAAATCGAGGGTGTCTCAATACCTATGAAAAAGCTTTGCATTTGGAGGTTGGTTGAAGATGACCGCAAAACCCTACTTAACCGCTCTAAAGTGACCGCAAATGCTCTGAATCCAAGAATCTGGGAGCCTGGGGAGCTCCCCGCGGTGCAACCGCCCGCTTTTCCGTGGCTGCGGTGTTCCGCTTTTCCCTCCCCAAGCCTCGAGTCTGTCTCTCTCTACTTCTCGCTGCTGCTGTGTGTGAAATTGAAACGAGAATGAAGAAGAGGGGGTTCACTAGAAAGCAGTAGGATACATATAGGAAACCCTAAGGGGTTGTACTCGCTATAGAGTACCCCACTGCAGGCTAGACAACAATAACATTCTGACACACCCCCATAGCCAAAGTGGGGTGTAATCAGCACAATGAGCAAGCAGGCATAGTGCAGGAGTTCACAATAGGTAAGTAAGGCTAGAGCTAATCACAGAGGGCAAGTGAGGAGGAGGAGAGACTGTGGGGGAGAGAAGATGGGAGGCGACTGCTGACGCTGCTGACACACAGACGAGCTGCTGGCTCAGTGGCTACCGAAGCAAAGGCCCGGACTACAGGAGTAACTGGCTCCGCGGCTAAAAGTAGCGGCAGACGAGCAACTAACCCACAGGTGACTGGAGACTACCGGAGATTGTAGCCTCCGGACTGCTGGTGCTGCTGCCGACAAGACTGGTGCCTCCACGCAACCTCCCCCAGCTGCCCAACGCCCCTCTCACACACCCCTTGCTCAAACCCTAACCATACACCCACAGCACCCCCGTAAACCCTAAACCCCAGACGCCCACACATCCACCTCCCTCAAAACCCTAGCTCCACTCCCACAGTACCCCCCTTAAACCCTAAATCCCAGGCTCCCACACATCCACCCCCCTCAGCGACAGCTGCAGCAGTGGGAGACGAAGGAGGAGGAGGAGCAGGGGAGACCACACACCCGTCACCCCCTTCTTGCCACCCCCAAACCCTAACACAGGGCAGGGCGGGATGGCGGGTAGGGAGGGGGGGGGGGGGGGGGGGGGGTGGGCGACGCGCGGCCTCCCAGGGCGCCAAAGCAGGCGGCAGAAGGGGCGACGCTCGCCCCCCCCCCCCCCCCCAGGTTGCCCCTCAGGTCGCCTCGACAGGCGACGGGAAAAGGGGGGAGGGGCGGTGCACCAGTGCGCCGCGGCTGGCGGCGGGGCATGGCTGGGGCGGGGCCGGGGCCGCTGTAGGCGACGACGGGGCCGAGGAAGGGCGGCGACGGGGCCGCTGAAGGGCGGCGACGGGGCTGCTGAAGGGGTGGCGGCAACGGGGCCGCTGAAGGGGCGGCGACGAGGCCGCGGAAGGGCGGCAACGGGGCCGCTGAAGGGCGGCGACGGGGCCGCTGTAAGGGGCGGGGGCTGCAGAAAGGGCGGCGTCGGGGCCGCTGAAAGGGTGGCGACGGGGCCGCTAAGGGGCCGAGAGGGGCCTGGAAGGGTGGCGACGGGCTGCAAAAGGGGCGGCGACGGGGCCGCGAAGGGGCCGCGAGGGGCCTGGAAGGGCGGCAACGGGGCCGCGAAGGGGCCGCGAGGGGCTAGGAAGGGCGGCAACGGGGCCGCTAAGAGAAGCGCGAGGGGCACACCACGGGGCGTGCCGAGCACAGAGTAGCAGCGGAAGCAGTTGGGTCCTAGGATCGGAACCACTCTGATGACATGTGAAATTGAAACGAGAATGAAGAAGAGCGGGTTCACTAGAAAGCAGCAGGATACATATAGGAAACCCTAAGGGGTTGTACTCGCTATAGAGTACCCCACTGCAGGCTAGACAACAATAACATTCTGACACTGTGACCAGCGGCACATCTGCCAACACCAGCCACTAATCTCCCTTAGAAATCCGCCATGCCAGCTCTTCTCATTCACAACTCCTTCCAACACAAGCTACAATGCTGCTGGTCTTCGTAGTTCGATTAACTTCCTCGTTCATCCAGTCCGACATGGCCTCATACTATCCGTCGTTTATTTCCGCACTTAGCTTTTGGAAGAACATCGAGAAGCAGGCAAAATCGTGCCTGCAGCAGCTGTTTACCAACAACAGCACGAATCTCACCGCTACAACGCCAATGCTGCTCGAGCTGCCGGAGGTGACGTCGGACACTGAAGCGTTGCATGCTGAAGCGTCGCATGTTGAAGCATTTGATGCTGCAGCTGTGGAAGCGAAACTGATGCCGTCAGATCCTGAAGCACAGGATGCTGAAGCCTCGAATGCAAGATTGTCGGATGCAGCAGTCTCTATCGTTGCAGCACCGCATGCCGCGGCATCAGAGCCGCTCGTTTAGCTCCAATGGCTCTATCTTTGGCGGCTTGTGCAAAGTCATCGAGTACGGTCGTAGCGTCTCGCATCCCGAAACCGAGCAAGGGAGCGATTAGGAGGCGAGTGGAGGGAACAACACTGATTCCCAGGCCTAAATGCGCCGCACCGCATAGGGAGGTGAGGGGAGTGGAAGTTGAAGCTGCAGGCAAGCGGCCTCGTAGGACGTCCAAGGCCGTGCTGGCTGCAATCCCACGTCGACCATGTCGCCCTTGACTGCTGCACGCATAAAAAAATAAAAGAGAAAAAAGGCAAAAAAAAAAAGCTATCACTGAAATCCTTGAGAATAAAAAATGATGAAAATGGAGGTTGAAAAGAGGAGAGCTTGGGGTATGAGATGGATGGATGGCATGAAAGGCATGTGAGAGGCACAGCACAGCAACATGCCGAGAGCACCGACTAGGGGATGGGTGTGGTGTGGATGGGGAACACGGTGGCACTACCCTTTTTTGCGCCCTACTTCACGGCAGGGTGTTTGTGGGAGTGTGGTGGGTGGTTGATGGCTGGAGGGGGTGAGGGAAAGCTGTTGTGCTGCTGTGCCTTCAATGACACCTCCAGGCTTGAGAGCTCCTGACGGATGACTCCAGGCTTGAGAGCTCCTGACGGATGGCTCCAGGCTTGAGCGCTCCTGACGGATGGCTCCAGGCTTGAGCGCTCCTGATGGATGGCTCTTGGCTTGAGCGCTCCTGACGGATGGCTCCAGGCTTGAGCGCTCCTGACGGATGGCTCCAAGCTTGAGCGCTCCTGACGGATGGCTCCAGGCTTGAGCGCTCTTGACGGATGGCTCCAGGCTTGAGCGCTCCTGACGGATGGCTCCAGGCTTGAGCGCTCCTGACGGATGGCTCCAGGCTTGAGCGCTCCTGACGGATGGCTCCAGGCTTGAGCGCTCCTGACGGATGGCTCCAGGCTTGAGCGCTCCTGACGGATGGCTCCAGGCTTGAGCGCTCCTGACGGATGGCTCCAGGCTTGAGCGCTCCTGACGGATGGCTCCAGGCTTGAGCGCTCCTGACGGATGGCTCCAGGCTTGAGCGCTCCTGACGGATGGCTCCAGGCTTGAGCGCTCCTGACGGATGGCCCCAGGCTTGAGCGCTCCTGACGGATGGCTCCAGGCTTGAGCGCTCCTGACGGATGGCTCCAGGCTTGAGCGCTCCTGACGGATGGCTCCAGGCTTGAGCGCTCCTGACGGATGGCTCCAGGCTTGAGCGCTCCTGACGGATGGCTCCAGGCTTGAGCACTCCTGACGGATGGCTTCAGGCTTGAGCGCTCCTGACGGATGGCTCCATGCTTGAGCCTTGTAGGGAGAGTTAGAAACTAAGCAATATGTGAACTATGTACTGTAGACCCTTCCGTTGATATAGTTGCCTATGCATTTTTAAGCCTTGTCATTCATGCCCACTTGCGATTGTTGATTGGATATTGGCGTTTAATCGGGCAATGACAACCAAAAATAGGAACCATACAACAGTATTGCAATGCACTTCCATGTCCCTGCTTCCTCACTTTTTCACCATACCGCATTGTTTCACCATACCTCACTGTTTCACCATACATCATTGCTTCACCATATCTACTCTTTCACCATACCTCACTGTTTCACCATACCTCACTGTTTCACAATACCTCACTGTTTCACCATACCTCACTGTTTCACGGTACCTCACTGTTTCACCATACCTCATTGTTTCACCGTACCTCACTGTTTCACCGTACCTCACTGTTTCATGATACCTCACTGTTTCACCATACCTCACTGTTTCACCGTACCTCACTGTTTCACCATACCTCATTGTTTCACCATACCTCATTGTTTCACCATACCTCACTGTTTCACCGTACCTCACTGTTTCATCATACCTCACTGTTTCACCATACCTCACTGTGTCACCATGCCTCACTGTTTCTCCATACCTCATTGTTTCACCATACCTCGCTGTTTCACCATGCCTCACTGTTTCACCATACCTCATTGTTTCACCGTACCTCACTGTTTCACCATACTTCACTGTTTCACCATACCTCACTGTTTCACCATACCTCCTCGTTTCCCCATGCCTCCTCATTTCCCCATGCCTCCTCGTTTCCCCATGCCTCCATGTTTCCCCCATGACTTCCTGTTTCCCCATGTCTCCCTTTTTCCCCATGTTTTCTCATGCCTCTCCATTTCTCCATGCCTCCCCATTTCTCCCTGTTTCCCCATACCTTATTGTTTCACCATGCCTCCCCTTTACCCCATTTTCCCCTGTTCCCTCATGCCTCCCCTTTGCCCCATTTCTCCCTGTTCCCTCATGCCTCCCCTTTACCCCATTTCTCCCTATTCCCTCATGCCCCCCTTTACCCCATTCCTCCCTGTTCCCTCATGCCTCCCCTTTACCCCATTTCTCCCTGTTCCCTCATGCCTCCCCTTTACCCCATTTCTCCCTGTTCCCTCATGCTTCACTATCTCCCCAAACCTCGTGTTTCCTCATCTCCCACTTTGACCATGCTTCCCCATGTGTCTCTGCTCCCCATGCCTCACTATTTCCCCATGCCTCACTATTTCCCCATGCCTCCCTGTATCCCCATGCCTCCATGTTACCCCTGTCTCCTTGTCATGGCTTCTTTTTTCCCCATGTCTCCTAGATTCCCCATGCTTCCCTTTTCCCCATTCTTGTCTCACGCCTGACTGTTTCCCCATCCGTGCATCCCCATAGTTCCCTCGATCTCCATGTCTCCCCATTACAACATGTCTCACTCATTCACCACTACTTTTTGTCTCCCCATATCTCCCTGTTTTCACATGCCTCCCATCTTCCACAAGACTCGCGGTTTTCCAAAAAAAATCAGTTTTTTCATGCCTCCCAATGTCTGCCAATATCCCTAAGTTTTCCCTTCACCCCATTCCTCACTAATTCCCCAAGCTTCGCTTTTGTCCTATTCTTGTCTGATTCCCCATCCCTCCCTGTTTCCACATGTCTCCCAATTTCCCCAACCTTCCCTTGTTCCCCATTCCTCTCTGATTTCCATGCGTACCTGTTTCCTCTTGTCTCCCATCCCCCAAGCTTCCCATTTCGCATTCTCCTCTGTTTCCCATTTCCCATTTCCCATTTCCATGCGTGTGTGCGTGCGTGTATGCGTGCGTGCGTGCTTGCGTGCGTGCGTGCGTGCATGCGTGCGTGTTGCACATACCGGTATTTTGCGTGCTGAATTTGAAATTATGTATTTTGTCTCAACCCTCAATATTGCTCTGCGTGCCGACGACCATGCAAACCATTATGTGAGGTACGGTAAAAAAGCAGTCTATGTTTTCACCGACAGCAGCTGTATTCTCTTTAACAGCATCTGTTGTAAACTGCAAATTACTAAAAGTGATCATAGTATCATGACGCTAATAAGAGTAGAGAATATCTGAATATATGGCTCATTGGGGTGGAAGCTTGAGATGGTTTGTGTTTGTTACGAATAGTGATATGAGAAAAGGCATTGTGCACTCCTAACCGCAGCAAGCGAAGCACACAATGCCGAGGTGCGAAGAGTCGCGTTTGGTTACGGAGCATCTGGACTGCTAGGGCAGGCAGCATCAAGCAACAGAAGTGGCGAGGATTCTGCCCAAACAGTTCTGTAACCGTCTGGAGTCGCACGGTTTGATTTTGCAGCAATAAGAGAATGTACCCCTTAGAGTAGATTGCTAGTCTAGGTGGTTTCGTATTCCTCCTGTACTCTTATTTATATGCATGTATTTGCATGTTTTTATGATCACAATCATTTTACATTCACTCTGATTTGAGGTCAAGGGCCCACCACTACCATTCAATTGTGTGCGAACCTTTCTGGGGTGATCCTAGGGTCGATCAATATCTGATCCCAGCATGGTATGAGAGAGACTCGGGAATCCTTCGCACGCTCACGTGTAAGGATGGCCGGAGGATCTGGAGGTCTGACAAATCTGACCGCTGAAGCGCAACCCAGCCTGGTGTCAGGATCTAGTCTAGGTAACTAGAGTAGAGAGGAGAATGGCCGATTAGGTAAGGGGGGGGATACAAGAGTGTCGAGAAATGTTCCGTACCCTCTAAGGATAACCCCTACATAGTATAGAAAGATAGAAAGCATACATTGTTTTGACACACCCCATAGCTGAAGTAGGGGATAGCCAAACCAAACAATGGTCACAAGACCAGTCAGAAGAAGCAAGCAAAGCCCAGGGTGGATCTCAAGATCACCACGCATTCTGAGCACAAGCAAGCGGGCACAAAGCCATTTCACATGCCGAGTTATAAGAGCAAGGCAGTACACTGATCACAACCTAGCAAGAGTAAACATGCAGGTATAAAGATATATATCAGTGTTCGGTACAACAAGTGCAAGATCAAGAGGCAAGCAGGTGAGGCAGAGTGGGCAGAAGCCCAAGAGCGGTACAAAAGCGCTGATGATCACTAGACTCGAGAACCTTGGTGAAGACATCAGCAGTGTTGGCCCGAGAGGCCACGTAGGAAAGACGAAACTGACCACGCTGCTGCAGCTCTCGAGCAAGAAAGTAGCGAAGAGCAATGTGCTTCGTTCTGTGCTCCAATCTCTGATCATGACACAAGGCAAGCATGGCCTTGTTGTCAACGTACAGAACTAGAGGAGAGCGAGGCCGCTCCCCCAAGTTGGTAAGCAGGTAGGTCAGCCAGCGTAGCTCCAGTGCAACCATAGCCCTAGCATAGATCTCGGCCTCACATCTTGAACTAAGCACAGAAGACGATTGAGTGGACCTCCATGAGAGAGAACCAGAGCCAAGACTGAAGGTGTACCCCTGTGACGACCGCTGAATCACCTGGTCGTCGGCCCAAGAAGCGTCTGAGTGACCTGTGAGTACCACTGAGTCCCGTCCTCCAAGAACAACCCCATGCCCGATGTACTGCACAAGTAACGTAGTACCCTCTTTTCAGCTTCCCAGTGCACCTTTCGGTATCTACCGGGAGCCACGTAGCGAGCCAGGAGGCTGAGAGGGTATGCGAGATCAGGTCATGTGCATGTCCTCACGTACATGAGGCAACCCACTAGCTCTGGATACTGACCACTCGGCTCTATGGACTCGTCTGAAGGTGGAGCTGAGAGCGAGTGGACTGTAGGCAGAGGAGTGGGCTGTGGCGAGGACCATGTGAAGTCGAAGCGCTAAAGGACCTGGTGCACCATGTGAGACTGCGTCAGGGTGATGGTGCGCCGTGCTCTGTCTCGGGTGATCTGCAAGTCAAGATAGCTCCGCAGCTCACCAACGTCAGTGTAGGTGTGTCTCTCCTGTAGCTTTGCCTTTACTAGGGTCAATGCTTCATTGTCAGCAGTAGCAAAAACCAAGTCGTCGACGTACACGAGAACGTAGAACAGCGGCAGAGAAGTGTCGGTGCGTAAAAACAGCGGCGGGTCAGCAGAGTAAGGAACAAACCCAAGAGCCGCAAGTGTTGTCCTCAGTGTGTCGTGCCACTCGTGAGGCGCCTGGCGGAGACCGTAGACTGGTCGCCGGAGGCTCTAGTGGGTACCCGCAGGGAACGACCCAGTGGAGCCAGGTGGGCGGCGCAGCCAGATCTCCTTGTGAAGGCTGCCTTGCAAGAAGGCTGTAGAGAAGTCGAGGGAGTGCAGCTCGTAGTCACACTGGAGTAGTCATCTTTGGGGTGGGGGAGAAGGTCTGGAAGAATTCGACCCCCTGTCGCTAACCAAAGCCTCGAGCAATGTAACACGACTTGAAGGCAGGCGGAGAACCCGGCGGCCGCTTCACTCTGAAATTTCACATGCCATCGACTATGTTCGTCCCAGAAGGAGGAACCTCGTCGACGTAGGTGCCTGTAGACTTCTTGGAAGTCATCTCTGCGTCCATGGCTATTTGCCACTTCGAGGAGTACTCACCCGCGATCGCCTCAGCGTAAGAGCGC
Organism: Closterium sp. NIES-65; assembly: GCA_948144175.1. Taxonomy (NCBI): domain Eukaryota; kingdom Viridiplantae; phylum Streptophyta; class Zygnematophyceae; order Desmidiales; family Closteriaceae; genus Closterium; species Closterium sp. NIES-65. Next base: position 257,983 of record CANXME010002183.1, read on the forward strand.
GGGGTAGGGATGTCAAGTGCATTCGGGTCTCTCTCAGGGCAAAGCAGCATGGATGCGAAACGAGGTAAAACGATCGCAAGACACTCAAGCTCAAACTGCCTGTCCTCAAGGATGTCACTGCTAAGGGCAGGCTGACCCCCAACTAACGGAGGACACACAGACTCAGACTCAGTAACAAGACTCGAGACGTAGTCGAGACGACTCCTAGCTACAAAGTCGACTAGCTCAGTGACTAGGGCAACCGCAGCAGTAAGACTCAAAGTCAGGGCCAGTGACGATAGTAGCGAGGAGACGAGTGACAGTAGGACTGGCAGCACGAGCAAGGTCGGACTCAGGGTCGGGAACGTGCGGAAGAGAGGATGCGGGAGGCTTAGGCAAGACAACACGCTGTGGAACAGAGGAAGGACGAAGTGCCATACCGTGAGTGCCTGGGACAGCAGGAGGACGAGGAAGGGCGACACGAGGAGCATGAATAGGCGTGGAAGCACGAGTCTCAGGCTCACGACGCGTAGTCAGGGACTCAGTCAACTCAGTGTGAGGAGCAGGAGCGGGCAGCGGGGAGCCAGGCAGTAGCTGTGGTTGAGACTCGTCTGTCGGTGGAAACAGGAGAGGTGGAGTGAGGCCAGTGGAAAACGGGAGACCCACAACCTGGCGAAGGGCCAAGTCAGGTGGTGGCAGGGACGACTGCGGCTGCGGGTAGAAAAACTGTCGGCTCGGCGCAGTACCCGTACCGTCAGCAGCTCCAGCACCTCCAGTACCACCAGCTCCAGCACCTCCAGCACCTCCAGTACCTCCAGCTCCAGTACCTCCAGCACCAACAGCAGCACCAGCTCCGGCAGCTCCAGCACCTCTAGTACGAGCACCTCTAGGACCAGCAGCTCCAGCACCTCCATGACTTCCGAGACCAGCAGCTCCAGCACCTCCAGTACCTCCAGTACCACCAGCTCCAGCTCCAGCAGCTCCAGTACCTCCAGCACCAGCGGCTCCAGCGTCTAGGTAACTCCAAGCTCCAGCTTCAGAGTGGCCTTGCCGAACGACCCAATCACGAAGCTGCTGCGGTAAGGATGTCTCGAGTCGACTAGGTGGCTGCTGCTGTCCAACACCAGGTTCTGCAGCAGGAGCACCCACGGCCCCTCCACCACTAGGACTCGCAGCACCCCTAGAATCAGCACCCCCAAAAACCCTCACCCCCCGGACCAGCACCCCCAGTCTCAGCACCCCACAGTGTCACCACCCCCAGCAGCACCAATGTCCATAGCTACAGGCTGCAGAGGTGGTGAAGACGGTCGAGGCAGAAAACCAGGAGGGGTCTCCAAGCGTGGAGAGCGACGACTGGCCGCCGTGTCGTCAGCGGCAATGTCACCCCCCTCAGCCGGGCCATAGGAGTCAGAAGAGATCTCCAAAGGCTCAACCAAGGGGGGTGGGTATACCTAAGACACACCAGAGGGAGCAGGGCACTATGGGGGGAGGGGGTCACCGGGGAAGGAACTGGTACCAGGAAGAGAGGTGCCAGGGGGTCCGAGTGGGACGCGTGTGGGTGGAGCCTGTAGAAACAGACCGAATCATCAAAGGTGACGTCCTGGGAGGAGAACATGCGGCGGTCGCGAGGGTGGTAAAACTGTCACGGTGGGGCGTCGGTAGGGAAGCCCAGGAAGGCGCAGCAGAGAGTGCGAAAAGAGATCTTGCTCGCGGTGGCATCCCGAACAAGAGAGAGAGCGCCCCAGACCCGAAACGCCGACGTATCGCCAACCTTTCACGTCCAACGGAGTATGGGCGAAGTCTCTGGGAAAGAGACACGGGGCCAGTGGTTGAGCTGATGCAAGGCGTATCGTACCGCAAACGACCACAGAAAATTGGGAGCAGTCGCATGGATCATGGAGGTACGAGCAACCTCCATGATCAAGCCAATGCGACGCTCAGCAATCCCATTTTCCTGCGAAGAGGCCGGAAACGTGAATGACTGGATGATGCCCTTGTCTCGACAAAACTCTGCAAGGAGGCCGGAAGAGAACTCACCGCCCCTGTCAGAGTGCAGACGCAGGACTGGAAGGTCCCGCTGAAATTGCTCGCGCAGCTGGCGACGAGTAGCGCGGATCCAGGTGACAAAATTAGAAGAAAAGAAGAGGGGTTGCACTAGCAAGAATGGGGATACAAATAGCAAACCCTAGAAGGGTTGTACTCGCTATAGAGCACCCCACTACAGGCTAGAGCATAAGAAAACAATCTGACACACCCCCATAGCCAAAGTGGGGTGTAATCAGCAGAGCAAGCAAAGCAGTACAAGCTCAGGGTGGATCACAATGTCACCACACATTCTGAGCACAAGTTCAAGAAGCAATAGTTTAGAGTTCACAATTATGAGCAAAGCTAGTGGTAGTCACAACGGGCAAGTGAGGAGGAGGAGAGAGAGTGAGGGGAGAGGAGATAGGAGGCGACGGTTGAAGCTGCAGACACACGGGCAACAGTAGGCAGACTGGCACAGCGGCTACCGGGCGAAGCCCCCGGAATACTGGAGTAACTGGCCCCGCGGCTAAAGTAGCGGCAGACGAGCAACGGACCCACGGGCGGCTGGCGTAGAAGTCTACGACTGGGCTACCGGGCGAAGCCCCCGGACTACAGGTGCTGCTGGCGACACGACGGCAACCTCCGTGCAACTTCCCAAAACAGTCCCACCCCCCCTGACACACACCCGCTGCTACACCCCTAGCTCCACTCCCACGCACCCCCCTTAAACCCTAAACCCCAGTCTCCCACACATCCACCCCCCTCAGCGACAGCTGCAGCAGTGGGAGACGAAGGAGGAGGAGGAGGAGCAAAGGGAGGAATGAGGAAGTGCCACCCCCATACTCGCCACCACCTGCGTGCCACCCCCAAACCCTAACACAGAAAGGGTGGGATGGCGGGTAGGCAGGGTGGGATGGCGGCGCTCGCCCCCGGCCCCCGAGGGTCGCCTCGACAGGCGACGAGAAATGGGGCCGGGGCGCAAGGAGGGCGGCGGGGCCACAGGTGTAGGGCGGCGGGGCCGCGAAGGTGGGGCGGCGGGGCCGCGACAGAAGGGCGGCGGGGCCGCGAAGTGGGGCGGCGGGGCCGCGAACGTAGGGTGGCGGGGCCGCAACGTAAGGCGGCGGGGCCGCGACGTGAGGCAGCGGGGCCGCGAAGTGGGGCGGCGGGGCCGCGACGGGTCCCCGTCGCCCGTCGCGGCGCCTCCAGAGGGCGACGCGGCAAACGACGGGGCAGAAGCCCGCCGCGCGCCTCGGGGCGCACAGCGGGCAGAGAACCGCCGCGCGCCTCGGGGCGCACGGCGGGCAGAAAACCGCCGCGCGCCTCGGGGCGCACGGCGGGCAGAAAAACCGCCGCGCGCCTCGGGGCGCACGGCGGGAAGAAAAAGTTGTAGCGGAAGCGAGGAGGTGGTAACCCACCCACAGGATCGATCCAAGAGGATCGACCTGCTCTGATAGCATGACAAAATTAGAAGAAAAGAAGAGGGGTTGCACTAGCAAGAATGGGGATACAAATAGCAAACCCTAGAAGGGTTGTACTCGCTATAGAGCACCCCACTACAGGCTAGAGCATAAGATAACATTCTGACACCAGGGGATCAAAACACCGCTTGCTGCAGAAGCGGAAGACCGTGGTGTAGCGTGTGTAGTCGTCAACGGCCAACAGGAAGTAGCGCTCCTGGTCTGTCCCACTGACGGGGGCTGGGCCCCACACGTCCATGTGGAGAGTCCGCAGAGGAGCAGTGGTCAGAGGAAACGAGGAGGAGTGAGGAGCGGCGCGCTGCCGCCCCTCGACGGAGGGAAGGCACGGTGGGGCAGGCGAGCGCGAAAGGGGGGGCAGGGACCTGGGAAGGCCAGAGACAAGGAGACATGAGTGCATGCTGCGAAGACGCGGCAAAGAGGGGTGACCGAGTCAATGGTGCCAGAGAAGAGTCTGGTGGGAGAGTACCCGACACGAACATGACACAGCGAACTGACCAGACGCAGACACCTGACTCGACGCAGCCACCTGACCTGACGCAGCCACCTGTGCAGACACAGTGGTCAGGGTGTACAGACTGGACCCAGGCTGCCGAGTGAACATAGCAAGGTGGCGTCCAGTCCGGGAGCACGTACAGATCGCCATACGCTACCCTCCAGGGACAAAGATATCAACCCAAGCATCCTAAAGGACTGCGTTGCTCACCAAGTTCGTTGAGAACAAGGGGAGGTGGAGGCCTAAAAGAGAGCCGGAGGGGACTGCCGGACATGGGAGGACAGCGGAGGCTCGCGCTACTACTGGGCCCCCAGTGGGGTTAGCCAGTGAGACTGGGACAGGTGCTGCGAGCGGTGTGACTATGGTGCAATCACAAAAGAAGCAACGTGACGCTCCTGAGTCAAGTGTGAAAGTGTGCAAGGCCTCAGTTGAGGCAGGACCAGTGGCACTAGACGCACTAGCACCTAGAGCTGCAGCAGACTCACTAGCACCTAGAGCGGCAGCAGACTCACTAGCACCTAGAGGAGGAGCCTCTACACAACCAGGGATGCCTCGTTGTGAAACACAGTCGCGAAGCCGCTGTCCAGTACCCATAAAACCATAACCTCCACCACCTGGACGGCCGCGCTGAACTACCCACTCACGGATCTGCTGTAACGAGGGACTGTCCGGGTACACGGGCTGCCGCTGCTGTCCAGCACCTCTAGCACTTCCAGCACGATAACCTCCACCACCAGGACGACCTCGCTGAATAACCCACTCGCGAAGCTCTGCGGTGATAGAGTGTCCGGGTGAGGCAGTAGCTGCTGTTGTCCACCCCTAGACGCTGCTACGACTGTGATAGTGGCTATGACAGGCAGTGGCAGTCAGTAGCAGCGGCGCAAGGGTGGTAGTAGCGACTGCTGTAGCTGCACCTGTAGCAATAGCGGTGGTCGCTGTGGTTGTAGCAGTAGTAGCGACTGTTGGAGTGGCTGTGGAGGCCAGTAGGGTGCGTGGGCAGCAGGGCACGGGCGAGCGCAGTAACTGCAGTAGTGGTAGCAGTAGCAGCAGTAGCGCCAGCAGCTGCAGCAAGGGCGGCTCGGCAGGGCAGCAGTAGCTCAACAACAACAGCACAGGTGGCAGCAGCAGCCTAGCAGCAGCAGCAGCTGAGCAGTAGCAGCAGCAGCAGCAGTAGGGCAGCTTGGTGGGGCTGGGCAATGCTGTAGGGCGGCGCGGCTCGGGTTGGGCGGCGCAGCTCGGCAGGGCTGGGCGGCGCGCGGGCCTAAGGGCAGGGCAGCGCAGCGCGCGGGCTGCAGGGCAGGGCAGCGTGGCTTAGGCTAGCAGCAGCAGCAGCTGAGCATTAGCAACAGCCTAGCCGGCAGCAGTAGCTTAGCAGCAGCAGCAGCAGCAGCACAGGTGGCAACAGCACACGTGGCAGCAGCAGCGCAGCCGGCAGCAGCAGCTCAGGAGGCAGCAGCGCGTTTGGCAGCAGATGCGCAGCAGTAGCAGCGCTGATGGGTAGGGGCTCGGCAGGGCAGAGCGCAGCTGCAGTAGCGCGTGGAGCAGCAGCAGCAGCTGTCAGAGGTCCACTGGTGATCCCCGATTGATCCTAGGGAAAAGTTACAGGCACGTTGGCCTGGGGGGTTATGGGCGCACTCACCCGATACATGAACAAGCCCTTTTATCCCAGTGGTTTGTGGCTGGGATTCTGACATGGTATCAGAGTGGAGGTCTCGGGCTCAAATCCTAGTGTGTGCACTTCGGGCATCCCAATGCGGGGGGGTGTCAGAGGTCCACTGGTGATCCCCGATTGATCTTAGGGAAGGGTTACAGGCACGTTGGCCTGGGGGGTTATGGGCCCACTCACCCGCTACACGAACAAGCCCTTTTATCCCAGTGGTTAGTGGCTGGGATTCTGACAGCAGCAGCAATAGCAGCAGCGCGCTTAGCAGCAGCAGTAGCGCATGCAGCAGTAGCAGCCGCGTAAGTGACGGCAGTAGCAGTGCGGACGAGCAGGGCGCAGGCAGGGTGCGCGTGGGTGCGCGCGGGGCGCGCATGGGGTGCAGGTTGCTGGTTGGGCAGCGCGAGCAGCGCGCTGGGCAGCAAGTGCGCGGTCAGGGCGGCGCAGGGCGCGGGCAGCTCGCGTAGGGCAGAGCGCGGGCCGTGCAGGCAGTGCGCGGGCAGAGCAGGAAGCGTGCGGGTCGAGCGCGCGTAGGGCTCGGGCAGCGCGCGTGCGGGCGGTGCGGGCGGGGCACGTGCATGCGTGCAGGCGGCGCAAGCAGGGCGTGTACGGGTCGCGCAAGGTCAGTGCGATGGCACTAGGCAGGGCGGCACTAGCAAACAGACGGTCGCGATTTCGTGGGGCGGGGCGGAACGAACGGGCAGGATATAAGCTAACTGTCAGAACATATAGCTTGTGCTTATTGTGTAGGCTATAGTGGGGTAGCCCATAAGGGGTACAACCCAATTAGGGTACTTGTACTCAGTTCATTCATAGTTCATTCATTTCTCGTTTCTTCTCATGGTATCAGAGCAGGTTCCCTAGTGGGAACGCTACCTAGGGCCCACCACGATTTTTTTCCTGCCCGGAGCGAGCCTTCGACTAGACCGAGTCGCGCGCGCCCCGTGTGCCCTCCCTACCGTCGCGCCGCCCTTTGTGGCCCCTTGCGCTGCCCGTCCACCCCACGCGCCGCCCTAGCGGCCCCTCCTTGCGCCACCCGTCGACCCCGCGCGCCGCCTTAGCGGCTCCCTGCGCCGCCCGTCGGCCCCGCGCGCCGCCCTAGCGCCCCCCCTGCGCCACCTGTCGACCCCGCACGCCGCCCTAGCGCCCCCCCCCTGCGCCGCCCGTCGACCCCGCGCGCCGCCCTTGCGGCCTCGCCGCCCTTACCTGCGGCCTCGCCGCCCTCACCTGCATTCCCCGCCGCCCTTACCTGCGGTCCCCGCCGCCCTCAACTCCGGCCTCGCCGCCCTTACCTGCGGCCTCACCGCCCTCACCTGCGGTCCCCGCTGCCCTCAACTGCGGCCTCGCCGCCCTTACCTGCGGCCTCGCCGCCCTCACCTGCGGTCCCCGCCGCCCTCAACTGCGGCCTCGCCGCCCTTACCTGCGGCCCAGCCGCCTTCCCTGCGGCCCCGTCACCTGCTGCAGTGCCGCCCGCCACCTGAGCCGCCCGGGCCGCCTCACCTCGCCGAGCAGCCGACTGCCGCGCCGCCCTGCAGCAGCACGGCCGAGGCGCCCAGAAACTGAGCAGCCGAGCAGCCGAGCCGCCCAGCAACCGAGCAGCCGAGCCGCCCTGCAGCCGAGCCGCCCAGCAGCCGAGCCGCCCTGCAGCCGAGCCGCCCAGCAACCGAGCCGCCCTGCAGCCGAGCCGCCCAGCAGCCGAGCCGCCCTGCAGCCGAGCCGCCCAACAGCCGAGCCGCCGTGCAGCCGAGCCGCCGATCCGCCCTACCTCCGAGCCGCCCGAGCAGCCCCGTCCGGTGAGCACAGTGCCTCTTTTCCTGCACTGACCTCACCCTACTGTTGCACTGCTAGTCTACTGTGGTCATGGCTACCCCTAGTGTCCTCGCTTTTGACGCTGAGGGTCGAGCCATTGACTTTGACGTCTGGGTAGATGACCTGCAGCTGTTTTTACAGTGCGATAGGGCAGACTGTCTCTCACTCTTTGACCTCACCTCTGGCGCCTCTCCTGCCCTTGCTGCTGATGCTGATGCCACTATTCGCTCCCAGTGGGCCACGCGCGACGCTGCAGCACGTCTTGCTGTGCGTCGCCACCTCCCTACCTCTGAGCGTGCGCACTTTAGTCAGTACAAGAGTGCTCAGACCTTGTACGACGCTGTAGTTCCGCGCTACTCCTCCCCTGCCACTGCTGCACTGAGCCATCTCATGCTACCGTACCTCTTCCCTGACCTTGCTGCCTTTCCCACAGTCGCTGACCTCATTACGCACCTCCGCACTAGTGACACTCGCTACCGCGCTGCGCATCCTGCTGACTTCTGCGCCACGAACCCCCCCCCCCATGTACATCACTCTCTACTACATAGTCACTCGCCTCCCTGACTCCCTTCGCGTAGTCAAGGACCACTTCCTCTCAGTCTGTCCCACCACTCTCACTGTTGACCTCCTTGAGAAGTCCCTCCTAGCGGCCGAGAAGAGCATAGTCGCTGTAGGGGCCTCTCGTGGTGACCCGCGCACCCCCATCTTTGAGGGGTGTTCCCCCTCCCCCCTTCTGCCCTCTGTTGACTCTGCTGCTGCGGCCGACCTCCTTGGTCTTGAGTCGGTCGGTGCGGCGTCTGCCCCTAGCGGGAGACGCCACCCTGGCAAGGGCAAGGGGGGGAGGGGCACTGGAGGAGCGAGCGGGGGCAGTGGAGGTGGAGGTGGAGGCGGCGGGGGGAGTGGGGGTGGCGGTGGGAGTGGTGGTGGGGGTGGAGGTGTCGGTGGCGGCAGTGGAGGCGGAGGCGTCGGCGGCGGTGGCGGTGGGAGCGGAGGTGGCGGAGGTGGCGGCGGTGGAGGAGGCGGCGGAGGCGGCGGTAGTAGCGGAGGCGGCGGAGGCGACTGAGGCGGCGGGGGTGGCGGTGGAGCTGGTCGCGGGTCTACGCAGAGGAGTGGCTCCGGTGGTGGTCCACGCCAGCAGCAGCAGCGCGGTCGTGAGACCCTGTCCCCTCAGCAGCTCCGTGAGTGGTACACTGCACGCCAGCGGGGTGGGGGTTTTGGTCCGTGCACCTACGTCCTGCGCACCGGCGACCGTGCGGGTGAGCAGTGTGGGGGTGCGCACCCCACCCAACGCTGCTTTGGCCGCCTGACGGACGCGTGGCGTCACCAGTTCCCGGAGGCCACAGAGATCCCTCGCTGGGGCGAGCTGTCTAGGGCGGGTGTTGCCATCTATGATCTTGATTTTGATGCTATTATTTCTGCCATGTATGCTGTGTCTATTAGTGATGAGGGTGACTGTTACCGGTGTTTCCCGCCCAATCCGGGCATTGAGACTGCTGCTCTAGGTACTGGTGAGGCGGCTTCCCTAGGTGCTTGCGACGCTGCTGCTCTAGGTGCTAGTGCGTCTGCGTCCTCAGGTACTGGTGAGTCGGCGCTCTCAGGTACTACGTCGGCTTCGGCCTCCCTCACCTTCACCCTTGACTCCGGGGCGTCTCGCTCCTTCTTTCGGGACCGCACCACACTCACGCCGCTTAGTCGGCCGGTTGCGGTGTCTCTCGCTGACCTCTCTTGGGGTCCTGTACTGTCTCACTTCTCCACAGTCCTCCCGTGTCCGGCGGCTCCCTTTGGCACCCTGTCTGGTCTCTACCTCCCCTCGTTCTCTACAAACCTGGTGAGTGGTGCTGACCTACAGGATGGGGGAGTACACCAGTTCACTCCTGCGCGTCAGCGGGTGACGCACTGCACAGAGGCTAGCACAGGCCGACACCTGGCTACATTTACCCGTCAGCCGGGGTCGAGCCTGTACACACTGACCACTGCGTCTCCTCCAGTTGTTGAGTCTGGTAGGGTAGCTGCGTCGGGTCAGGTGTTTGCTGCAGCGTCCAGGTCTGGTCCTGAGTCTGCCCCCTGTTCGTGTCGTCTCCTATCTCACGAGACTCTCCTCTGGCACCACCGCCTTGGTCACCCCTCTCTGCTTTGGCTCAGAGGCATGGCCTCCCGTCTTCTTGTTTCCGGTCTCCCCCGGTCCATCCCTCCCCTTCCTCAGGGCCCTGGCCCTACCTGTGTCCCCTGTGTCGAGGGGCGCCAGCGTGCTTCCCCTCACTCCTCCCAGTTTCCTCCGACAGAGGCCCCGTTGCAGACGCTTCAGATGGACGTGTGGGGCCCAGCCCGCGTCCGTGGACAGGGTCACGAGCGCTACTTCATGCTCGTTGTTGACGACTACTCGCGTTACACCACAGTCTTCCCCTTGCGCAGCAAGGGTGATGTCACTGAGGTGCTGATCGACTGGATCCGCGCAGCTCGTCTCCAGCTCAGGTAGAGCTTTGGCTCGGACTTTCCTATTCTGCGTCTGCACTCGGACAGAGGCGGAGAGTTTTCTTCTGGCCTTCTGAGATCCTACTGTCGCGCACGAGGAATCCGTCAGACCTTCACGCTTCCGGACTCCCCGCAGCAAAATGGGATTGCTGAGCGCCGCATTGGCAAGGTCATGGACGTCGCTCGTACGTCTATGATGCATGCGGCTGCTCCCCATTTTCTGTGGCCGTCTGCGGTGAGGTACGCGGCGCATCAGATCAACCTACACCCCAAGGTCTCCAGGCCGGAGACCTCCCCAGCCTTGCTGTGGGTGGGGAAGGTTGGCGATGCGTCGGCGTTCCGGGTCTGGGCATCTCGGGCGTTTGTCCAGTTCCCGCCGCCTTTATCGCGTTCCCGCCGCCCGATTCCCGTTCCTGCCGCCCTATTCCCCTTTCGCGCCGCCCACTTCCCCTTTCGCGCCGCCCACTTCCCCTTTCCCGCCGCCCGACGCGCCTTTTCAGCCGCCCGATTCCCATTTCCCGCCTCCAGACATTCCTTCCCGCCTCCCTATTGCCGTTTCTGTCGCCCGACGACCCATCCCTCCCTTCTCTCCCTTCTCTCCCTTCCCTCCCTTTCCTCCCTTCCCTCCCTTCTCTCCCTTCCCTCCCTTCTCTCTCTTCCCTCCCTTCTCTCCCTTCCGTCCCAACTAATTACCCACACTCCTCCATCCTCTCCCTTCCCTGCCTTCCCTTCCCCTCCCTCCCCTCCCTTCCCTCCTTCCCTCCCTTCCCTGCCTTCCCTCCCCTTGCCTCCCCTCCCTTCCCTCCTTCCCTCCCTTCCCTCCTTCCCTCCCTTCCCCCCTTTCCCATCATTCCCTCCCTTCTCGCCCGTCTCTCCCTTCCCTCCCTCTCCCCCTTCCCTCTTTCCCTCCCTTCCCTCCCTTCTCTCCCTTCCCTCACCTCCCTCCCCTCCCTCCTTATCTCCTTTCCCTCCAATCCCTCCCTTCCCTCCCTTCTCTCCCTTCCCTCCCTTCCCTCCCTTTCTCACTTCCCCCCCTTCTCTCCCTGCGCTCCCATCTCTCCTTTCCCTCCCTCCTCTTCCGTCCCTCGCTTCACTCCTTCCCTCCCCTCCCTCCCTTCCCTCCCTTCACTCCATTCTCTTCATTTTCTCCCTTCTCTCCCTTCATGTCCTTCTCTCCCCCCTTACCTTCTCTCCCTTTTCACCGTTCCCTCCCATCCCTCTTTGCAATCTCCAGCCTCTCCCTTCTCTCCCTTCTCTCCCTTCTCTCCCTTCTCTCCCTTCTCTCCCTTCTCTCCCTTCTCTCCCTTCTCTCCCTTCTCTCCCTTCTCTCACATCTCTCCCTTCTCTCCCTTCTCTCCCTTCTCTCCCTTCTCTCCCTTCTCTCCCTTCTCTCCCTTCCCTCCCTTCCCTCCCTTCCCTCCCTTCCCTCCCTTCCCTCCCTTCCCTCCCTTCCTTCCCTCCCTTCCCTCCCTTCCCTCCCTCCCCTCCCTCCCCTCCCTTCCCTCCCCTCCCTTCCCTCCCTTCCCTCCGTTCCCTCCGTTCTCTCCCTTCTCTCCCTTCTCTCCCTTCCCGCCCATCTCTCCCCACCTACCACCCTTTTCTCCCTCCCATCTCATCCCGACTTCCTTATCTTCCGTCTCTCCTCTCCCTGGCCTCCGTTATCTCTCATCCCTCATTGCAATCTCCTTTCTCGTAGATGCCGGCAGGGCCGCCCGACCTCCCCTTCCCGCCGCCCGATTCCCCTATCGCTCCGCCAAATTCCCGTTCCCGCCGCCCACTTCCCCTTTCGCGCCGCCCACTTCCCCTTTCCCGCCGCCCGACGCGCCTTTTCAGCGACCCGATTCCCACTTCCCGCCTCCAGACATGCCTTCCCGCCTCCCTATTGCCGTTTCCGTCGCCCGACGACCCATCCCTCCCTTCCCTCCCTTCTCTCTCTTCCCTCCCTTCTCTCCCTTCCCTCCCTTCTCTCCCTTCCCTCCCTTCTCTCTCTTCCCTCCCTTCCCTCCCTTCTCTCTCTTCCCTCCCTTCTCTCTCTTCCCTCCCTTCTCTCCCTTCCCTCCCTTTCCTCCCTTCCCTCCCTTCTCTCCCTTCCCTCCCTTCCCTCCCTTTCTCACTTCCCCCCCTTCTCTCCCTGCGCTCCCATCTCTCCTTTCCCTCCCTCCTCTTCCGTCCCTCCCTTCACTCCTTCCCTCCCCTCCCTCCCTTCCCTCCCTTCACTCCATTCTCTTCATTTTCTCCCTTCTCTCCCTTCATGTCCTTCTCTCCCCCCTTACATTCTCTCCCTTTTCACCCTTCCCTCCCATCTCTCTTTGCAATCTCCAGCCTCTCCCTTCTCTCCCTTCTCTCCCTTCTCTCCCTTCTCTCCCTTCTCTCCCTTCTCTCCCTTCTCTCACTTCTCTCCCTTGTCTCCCTTCTCTCCCTTCTCTCCTTTCCCTCCCTTCCCTCCCTTCCCTCCCTTCCCTCCCTTCCCTCCCTTCCCTCCCTTCCCTCCCTTCCCTCCCTTCCCTCCCTTCCCTCCCTTCCCTCCCTTCCCTCCCTCCCCTCCCTCCCCTCCCTTCCCTCCCCTCCCTTCCCTCCCTTCCGTCCCTTCCCTCCGTTCTCTCCATTCTCTCCCTTCTCTCCCTTCCTCCCCATCTCTCCCCACCTGCAAGGGAGACAGCAACTGGCCGAGCAAGCGGCTCAAGGGCAGTGCGGTCACGAAAGAAGCAGCGAGAAGCACGTGAGTCCAGTGTGAAGGTGTGCAGTGCTGCAGTCGACTCAGTACCAAGGGGGGCAGACACACAAGCACCTAGAGCAGCTGCCTCACCAGCACCTGGGGTAGCCGACACGGGAGTACCTGGAGCGGCAGACGCACTGGCCCTAATGCCCGGGTCGGGCGGCACACACAAGTACTCAGCACCCTCTCCACTAGTAGACATCACATACATAGCAGATAGAATAGCATCAAGGTCTAGAGCATAGATATCAATCCCCTTCTTCAGGAGATCAATCCAGCGGGGCAGCTCAGTGGCCTGAGGGAACTGAACACGCCAAGCATCGTCGAGACGAGCGAAGCAGCGCTGTGTGGCGTGCGATCGTCCACACTGCTGACCAGTGCGGTCACCAGTGCGAATGACGTACGTGCAGCTAAGACCACCCCCACCCCCGTGCTGAGAGTACCACTCACAGACCTCCTGGGGCGAAGGAGTGTGCTGCTAGCCCTGGCCACCGCCAGCGCCTCCACGGCCACCACTACCGCCGCCACCTCCTCGACCACCCCAACCCCTGCCGCCGCCTCGTCCACCGCCACCCCAACCACCGACTCCGCCCCTGCCACCTCCCCCGCCGCTGCCGCCACCACCCCCATCGCCGCCACTAGTCTCCCCAGTCGTGCCACCACCCCCGCCGCCTCCACCGCCCCCACCGCCGCCTCCCCCACCGTCACCACCACCACCCTTGCCCCCTTTTCCCTTGCCGCTGCGGCGCCCGCTCGAAGCAGACGCAGCGCCGACCTTCTCAGCACCAAGAAGGTCGACAGCAGCAGCAGAGGCGACAGAGGGAAGAAGGGGGGAAGGTGAACACCCCTCAAAGAACGGGGTACGGGGGTCGCCACGAGAGGCACGTACAGCGACTATGCTAGTCTCAGCTGCAAGCAGTTCCTTCTCGAGGAGGGCAATGGTGAGCTCAGTGGGGCAGCGAGCTAGGAAGTGGTCCCTGACAGCACGAAGTGTGTCAGGGAGGCGGGTGACTAGGTGGTAGAGAGTGAGCCAGAGTGGAGGGGGGTGCGTGGCAAGGAACTCAGCGGGCATGGCGGCACGGAAGCGGGCCTCACTAGTACGGAGGTGCGTGATGAGGTCAGCGACTGTGTGAAAAGAGGCCAGGTCGGGAAACAGGTAGGGGAGGGAGAGACGGCCTAGTGCGGCAGAGGCAGGTGAGGAGTAGCGAGCAACTACAGCTGTGTACAGTGCCTGTGCAGTCTTGTGCTGGCCAAAGTGCTCGCGTTCGTCTATCGGCAGGGAGTTGCGAATAGCGAAGCGAGTGTGGGCATCACGAGTCTGCCACTGTGAGCGAGCGGTGCTGTCAGCAGTAGCAGCAGGGGCAGTGACATGGCCTAGGGCGTGATCGTATAGTGAGATGTCATCCTTGGCTGTGAGCTGTAGGTAGAGGTGCAGGTCATCTAGCCAGGTGTCAAACTTCACTGGGCGGCCCTCAGCATCAAAAGCTAGAACCTGTGGGCTAGCCATAGGAGCAGTAGAAGTAGCAGCAGTAGCAGTAGAAGAAGCAGTTACGTCGGCTCAGTTCGGGCAGGGCGGCGCGGCTCGGGTGGGGCGGCTCGGTTCGGGTTGGGTCACGCGGCTCGGCTGGGTTCGCGCGGCTCGGCTCGGGTCGCGCGGCTCGGTTCGGTCGCGCGGCTCGGTTCGCCCCGGGCTGTGGCGGTACTAGGCCGCTCGGAGCCTCTAGGGACGGTGGGCGCGGGGCCAACGGGGCCGTTTGGGGCCTTAGGGAGGTGAGCGCGGGCCGTTCGGGGCCTTTTAGGGGTCGACGGGGCCGCTAGGGAGGTAAGCGTGGGGCCGTTCGGGGCCGTTTAGGGGTCGACGGGGCTGCTAGGACGGTGAGTGCGGGGCCTAACGGGGCCACTAGGGGCCGACGTGGCCGTTTGGGGCCGCTAGGGAGGTAAGCGCGGGGCCGTTCGGGGCCTTTTAGGGGTCGACGGGGCCGCTAGGGAGGTAAGCGCGGGGCCGTTCGGGGCCGTTTAGGGGTCGACGGGGCCGCTAGGACGGTGAGCCCGGGGCATAACGGGGCCACTAGGGGCCGACGGGGCTGTTCTGGGCCGCTAGGGAGGTAAGTGCGTGGGCCGTGAGGGGCCTCTAGGGGCGGGCCGTCAGTGCCTTAGGCGCCCTAGGTAGGTAGGTAGGTAGGCAGGTAGGTAGGTAGGTAGGTAGGTAGTGGTGGGCCCTTAACAGTTCGGTCCTAGGAGGGACCTGCTCTATACCATGTTGGAAGAACTGATCAGGAATGAATGAACTAAGAGTGAAAACAGTACAAATACCTAACCCTAGAATTGTGTACCCCCTACAGGCTAACCCACTGTAGCCTAAACAAGCACAACAACATATATGATGTTTGACAGTGGGGGCAAGTCGGGTGCCGGTGGCAAAATGAAAGGGAGTTGCTGGTATTGTGAGAAGGAGGGGCACCCCTGGTTTTTGTGCTATAATAAACCCGAGGGATGGACCCCCCAGAATCGTCACCAGGATGGCGGCGCGCGGAGGAACCAGAAAAACGGCGTGAGCATGGTTGCTGATTCGTCCAACAACAACTCGAAGAGCAACGGCGGTGCGGAAAAGAAGAAGGAGCGCACCGCGGGCCAGTTCTTCCATATTGGAGAGCAGGGGGAGCAGGGGGAGCAAGGAGACGCCTCTGCCAAGGTTGGAGCAGAGCTGCACCCCCTGGATTATTGGGTGTTGGACACGGGCGCTGCTTGGACGATGACGCCGCGAAAAGACCTGCTGGACCATGTACGAGCTGCACCGATCAACGAGGTGTGCTCCGCCTCTGGACACGCGCTGAAGGTGGCTGGTGCGGGACGAGCTGCGTTTAAGGGAGCGGATGGCAAGCCGGTGGTGCTGCACGACGTTCTCCTCGTTCCTGAACTCAAGGCCAACCTCATCTCCCTCCGACTACTACTAAGTGATCACGTCGCTGGCGATAGGCATACTGCTTCTGGGAGGTTTGCATCGTGGTGAGACGTCGCTGAGTCTTCTCCCATAGCTGCTGCATGGTGGTGACGAAGTCATGTGCGGCTTCGACGTGTGCCAGTGTGGTTGACTCCTGTGGTGTAAGTGGTTCCCGTCCGTAACACATGAACAAAGGAGTTTTCCCTGTGGCCACATGTGACGCGTTGTTGTAAGCGAACTCTAGGGTTGGTAACTGTGTGTCCGAGTGGCTGACATCGTCTTTGCAAGCTGTGCGTAGTAACTGTTCAACCACCAAATTGAGTCGCTCTGTCTGTGTGTCAGTCTGTGGGTGGTATGCTGAGGACATCACAAGTTTGGTCCCCAATAATCCCATGAGCTCCTTCCAGAACTTACTTATGAATTTGGGGTCTCTGTCTGAGATGACTGTAGCGGGGATGCCGTGGATGGTGATGATGTGGTCGAAGAAGAGGCGAGCGGTTGCTTCAGCTGTAGCTGTGGGGTTGGTCGGTATGAAGTGACCCATTTTGGAGAACTTATCGATGACTACGAGGATTGAGTCATGTCCCCGTGAGGTCGAAGGAAGTCCCGTGATGAAGTCGAGGCTAAAGACCTGCCATGGCTTCTCCGGTACGGGTAGAGACTGAAGTAACCCTGCTTTTCTCTGCTTTCTACTCTTCATCCGCTGGCATGTGTCACATGTGGTGACAAACTGCTGCACGTCTGCTGCCATCCTGGGCCAGTAGTAATACTTTGCTATCCCTGCTAATGTCTTGTTGCTCCCGAAATGTCCCGCATAAGGTACGTCGTGAAACTCCTCCAATAGGATCTGCCGTAGTGGGGCGTAATTCGGTACCCAAATCTTTCCTGAACCCTTCCTTACCGCTGAGTCATTCTACCACTGTAACAGCTTCCTAGTCTGTGCCATAGCAATCTCTGCGTCCACGGAGTATCCACGTTGGAATAGACCCTTGAGCAGAGGGTTCATCCCGTCCAGCTAGATGCCTGCTATATGACCGAGGCGGCTCAATGCGTCTGCCTTGTTGTGTAGCCCAGGCTTTTAGACGATGTCGTAGTGGAAGTGAGTTTCCAGGAAGTCTACCCACCCCACCTGTCGTCGTGAAAGCGTCGGCTGCGACTTCAGGTATTTGAGGCTGCAGTGGTTAGTGTAAACTGTAGTCTTGGCTCCCTCTAGGTAACACCTCCACGCCTTGAAGGCCACAACTATGGCTAAGGCTTCCTTGTCGTGAATGGGGTAGTTAAGTTCTGCTCCGTGTAGTTTTTTACTGAGGTAGGCGATAGGCTGTAAACCGTGTCCGTGATCCTGCATCAGTACTACTCCGACTGCCTGGTCACTAGCGTCTGCTTCAACTACGTAGTCCTTGTCTGGGTCTGGTAGGATGAGTACTGGTGCTGTGGTCAGTGCTGTCTGTAGCTGCTCCATGGTTTGCTGATGAGGAGTATCCCATTTGTAGGGCGTATCCTTTTTCAATAGGTCGGTCAGTGGTGCTGCTATCATAGCGTACTGTGGCACGAACCTGTTGTAGTAGTTGGCGAAGCCTAGGAACTACTGCAACTCCTTCACGTTCTCCGGTTCTTTCCACTTCTTGACGGCTTCGATCTTCCGCGGATCCACGTGTACACCCTCCGCACTCACCATGTGCCCGAGAAGCTGCACCTTCTCCAAGGCGAAGTCATTCTTTGACAGCTTCACGTAGAGCTTGTTTTTTTCGCAGGATCTCGAACACCGTCCGTAGATGCTCCACGTGCTCCTTCATGTTCTTGGAGTAGATGAGGATGTCGTCCAGGTACACTACTACGCACCCGTCCATCAGGGGCCGTAGGATGTGATTCATCTCCGCCTGAAACGTTGCTGGTGCGATGTAGAGTCCGAACGGCATCACCAAGTATTCGTAGGAGCCGTATCTGGTACGGAACACCGTCTTGTGGATCGAGTTGTCGGCCATCTTGATCTGCCAGTAACCCGATAGTAAGTCCAGCTTCGAGAATACTGTTGCACCACGTAGTTGGTTAAGTAGGTCGTCTATGCTCGACGGGGCGGCTAGGCGCGCCAACGGGGCCGCGAAGGGGTGGCGACGGGGCCGTGAAGGGCGGCGACGGGGCCGCTGGGTGGCGGCGACGGGGCCGCGAGGGGCGGCGACGGGGCTGCTGAGGGTGGCGACTGGGCCGCTAAGGGTGGTGACGGGGCCACGAAGGGCGGCGACGGGGCCGCTAAGGGTGGTGACGGGGCCACTAAGGGCGGCGACGGGTCCGCTAAGGGGTGGCGACGCAGCCACTAGGGGCGGCAACGGGGCCGCTAAGGGCGGCGAAAGGGCCGCGAAAGGGCGGCAACGGGGCCGCTAAGGGTGGCGACGGGGCCGGGAGGGGCGGCGACGGGGCCGCAAAGGGGCCGTGAGAGGGGCCTCTAAGAGGGGTGACGGGGTGCTAAGGGCAGGGGATGCTACGGGAGGGCGGCCCACGGGGCGCGCCTCGGGCAGGGGCGACTCGCGCTCCGGGCAGGAAAAAAAAAATTATCGATTTTTAGTGGTGGGCCCTAGGAAGCGTTCCCACTAGGGAACTTGCTCTATACCATGTTAAGATTAGCAGGTAGAAATTTTAGAAGCAGAATAGGTGGTTGCACTAGCAAGCAGTTGAGTACATATAGGAAACCCTAAGTTGGGTTGTACTCGCTATAGAGTACCCCATTGCAGGCTAGACAAATATAGCATTCTGACACACCCCCATAGCCAAAGTGGGGTGTAATCAGCACAAGAAGCATGCATAGCAATAGTTCACTATGATAAGCAAAGCTAGAGGCTAGCACAGAGGGCAAGTGAGGAGGAGGAGAGACTGTGGGGGCGAGAAGATGGGAGGCAACTGCTGAAGCTGTAGACACACAGGAGCTGCTGGCTCAGTGGCTACCGAAGCAAAGGCCCGGACTACAGGAGTAACTGGCTCCGCGGAGATTGTAGCCTCCTGACCGGAGCAACTGACCCACAGGCGACTGGCGACTACCGGAGATTGTAGCCTCCGGACTACTGGCGCTGCTGACGACAAGACGGCTGCCTCCACTCAACCTCTCCCAGCTGCCCCACGTCCCTATCACACACCCCCTGCTGCACCCCTAGCTCCACTCCCACGTCACCCCCCTAGTACCACTCCTTCGGCTCCCACACATCCACCCCCCTTAGCGGCAGCTGCAGCAGCGGGAGACGGAGGAGGAGGAGGAGTAGGGGACGGCGCACACAACCGGCACCCCCACAACCGCCACCCCCACACTCCCCACCCCCAAACCCTAAAACGGGTGACATGGGGTAGGAGCGCAGGGGACGGCGAGGGGGACGGCGCGTGGCCCCCAGGGCGCCACCACGGGGCAGCGAGGGGCCGCGCGCGGCTCCCCAGGGAGCCGCGACGAGGCAGCGGGGGGGTCGCGCACGGCTCCAGGGGCGGCGCGCGGGTCCCCGGGGGCGACGCGAGGGTCGACGGGGGTGGAGCGCCGGTCCCCTGAGGCGACGCGAGGGTCGACGGGGGCGGCGCGCGGGTCCCCTGAGGCGACGCGAGGGTCGACGGGGTTCGGCGCGCAGGTCCAACGGGGCCGGCGCGCCAGAGATGAAAAATACGTCGCACGCCACGGGGCGTGCGACAGATCGAGTAGTAGCGGAAGCATGTTGGTGGGCCCACAGGCCAAGGAGGGACAGGCTCTGATAGCATGTGAAGTTTAGAAGGAGGAATGAATGACTATGAAACAGATGGGTACAAATATGAAACCTAAAAGTGTTGTACCCCATAGTATCTACCCCACTATAGCCTAGAAAGACTACAGCACATGTACTTTGACACTTTTCTACGCTCCATAGTACTTTGCCCAACTTCTAAGGTACCTGAATAATCTCTAAAGGCCTTTTCTTGGCCTCTAAATCTCCCCTGAATTTTTCAAGGCTCAAAAATGTCAAACATTCATGCTATAGTCTTTCTGGCTGTAGTGGGCTAGACAGTATGGGGTACAGTTTACTAGGGTTACATATTTGAACTCAACTTATTTCCCAGTCAATCATTCATCGTAATTCTTTCACATGGTATAGAGCGAGCTCCCTAGTGGGAACGTTTTCTAGGGCCCACCACTACTACGATTTGTTTTTCCTTACCTGCCAGGAGCGCGCTTCGCGCCTGCCCTAGTTGCGCCCCGTGCGCCTGCCCTCCCGTAGCGTCCCCTGCCCTTAACGGCCCGTCGCGCCCCTTAAGGCCCCTTCGCGGCCCCTTCTCGGCCATTCGCGGCCCTTCTTTCAGCCCTTTGCGGCCCCTTCGCGGCCCCCTTCGCGGCCCTTCGCGGCCCCCTCACGGCCCTTCGCGGCCCCTTCGCGGCCCTTCGCAGCCCCCTCACGGCCCTTCGCGGCCCCTTAGCGGCCCGTCGCGGCCCCCCTCATGGCCCTTCGCGGCCCCCTTCGCGGCTCTTCGAGGCCCCCCTCACGGCCCTTCGCGGCCCCGCCCCGTCACCTGTCGCGGCCTGCCCTGCCTTCGGCGCGGCCCTCCTCTGCTCTGCTCGGCGACCCGCCACTGCGGCCCCGACCTGCCCCTCTCGCCAGTCGCGGCCTCCACCTGCAGCAGCCGCCGAGGAGCCCTGCAGCAGCTGCTGTCCCTGCCTCAGCCGCCGAGGCTGCCTCCGCCGGTGTGACGAGCCGCCTCCGCCGCTGCCGTCACTTCTGCCACGGCCCTGCCCTGCAGCCGAGCCGCGGCCCTGACCTGCCGCCCAGTTGCGGCCCCGACCCTGCCGGCGCACCACGGCCCTTCCCCACCAGTAACGGCCTCCCTACCCACCCGCCCCTGGTAAGCGCACCGCCGAACCGCGCCGCCCTGCCTAACCAAGCAGCCCTGCCTAGCCGCGCCGCCCTATCGAGTCGCGCCGCTACTGCTGCTCCTGCTACTCAAACTCCTCCTGTCTGTCCTCAAGGACGTCCGTGCTAAGAGCACACTCACCCCCGACAGACGGAGTACAGACAGACTCAGACTCAGCAACAAGACTAGCGGCATAGTCGAGACGACAGTGAGCAGCAAAGTCGACAAGGACATGGGAGGCCATGCCTCTGAGACGAGGCAGGGAGGGGTGACCAAGGCGGTGGTGCCAAAGGAGAGTCTCGTGAGACAGGAGGCGACACGAGCAGGGGGCAGAATCAGGGCCAGACCGGGACGCCGCAGCAAACACCTGACCCGATGCAGCTACCTGACCAGTCGCAGTAACAGGAGGAGACTTAATGGTAAGGGTGTACCGACTGGACCCTGGCCGACAGGTGAACGTGGCCAGGTGACGACCCGTTCGAGCACATGTGCAGTGTGTCACACGCTGATAGGCAGGGGTGAACTGGTGAACACCCCCATCCTGAACATCAGCACCCGCCACCAAGTTCGTAGAGAACAAGGAGAGGTGAAGACCAGACAGCGAGCCGAACGGAGCCGCAGGACACGGGAGAACAGTGGAGGAACGGGCCACAACTGGTCCCCCAAAGGGGTCAGCGAGAGAGACTGCCACAGGCCGACTGAGCGGCGAGAGTGTGGTGCAGTCGCGAAAGAAGGAGCGGGAAGCACCCGAGTCAAGGGTTAAAGTGTGTAAGACCTGAGCCGACGCTGTACTTGAGAGAACAGTCTCACCAGCACCTGGAGCAGTAGGCTCACAAGCACCTAGCGCAGCAGCCTCAATGCCCGGGTCGGGCGGAACACACATGTAACAGTCACCCTCAACACTAATAGACACAGCATACATAGCAGCAAGGATAGCATCGAAGTCAAGATCAAAGATAGCAACCCCCAACTTGAGCAGAATATCCCAGCGAGGGATCTCAGGAGAGCCAGGGAACTGTGTACGCCAGGCGTCAGTAAAGCGGCCGAAGCAGCAAGATGTGGTGTGCGGGCCGCCGCACGTCTCTCCACTGCGGTCGCCGGTGCGAAGAACGTAAGTGCAGGGACCCCCAAACCTCCCACGCCCAGCGTACCACTCACGAAGCTACTGAGGCGATAGGGTCTCACGGGAGCGCTGCTGCTGCTGGCGCTGGTCACCGCTAGCGCCTCCCCGCTGCACATCACCGCCCCTGCCACCCCCGCCGCCGCCACCTCCACCCCCACTCCCTCTGCCTCCGCCGCCTCCACCTCCACCGCCGCCACCGAAGCCCCCACCCGAGCCACCACTCCCACCTCCACCTCCACCCCCACCCCCTCCGCCACCTCCACCGCCAGGTCCTCTCCAGGTAGACCCCCTCCCCCCTCAGGGTCCTGCCCCCTTAGGTGTGTCCTAGGTAGACGCAGTCGAGCCTGTCGAGCTAACTGTTGACTCTGGTGCTGCTAGGGGTGCTGAGCCTGCGGGTGCTGGTTCTGGGGGTGCTGAGCATGAGCGTGCGGAGCCTAGGGGTGCTGAGTCTGGGGGTGCTGAGCCTGTTGAACAAGAATGAATGAACTAACAGTGAAATGAGTACAAGTATGAAAACCTAGAAATGTGTACCCCCTATAGGCTAACCCACTGTAGCCTAAACAACTACAACAACATATATAATGTTTGACACACCCCCATAGGCGAAGTGGGGGAGATCTAGGGGTCACAAGACCAGTCAAGTAAAGTAAAACAAAGCAAAGCAAGCTCAGGGTGGATCACAACGTCACCACACAGTCCGAGCACAAGGTCAAGGCCACAAGGCCAGTTCACATGCAGGAGTACATATATATATAAGACTAAACAAGCAAGAGCAGTAATATATATATGTAACAGTACAAAGAGGGTCAAGAGGAGAGCAAGTGAGGCAAGACAGACACAAGACCCAGCTGGGTGCAGCAGCGCTGATGATCACAAGGCGGAAGTGCCTTGGTGAAGACATCAGCAGTGTTGGCCTCAGAGGCCACGTACGCAAGTCGCAACTGACCACGCTGCTGTAGCTCACGAGCAAGGAAGTAGCGGAGAGCAATGTGCTTTGTTGTGTGCTCCAGTCTCTGCTCTCGACACAAGGCCAGCATGGCCTTGTTGTCGACGTACAGGACTGGAGGAGAACGAGGCGGCTCTCCAAGGTCGGTCAGCAGGTAGGTGAGCCAGCGAAGCTCCTGAGCAGCCATGGCCCCTGCGTAGATCTCAGCCTCACAACTGGAGCCGAGAACAGAAGACGAGCGCGTAGCCCGCCACGAAACAGAGCCGGAACCAAGGCTGAAGGTGTAACCCTGTGACGACCGCTGCGTAGCCTGGTCGTCAGCCCAAGAAGCGTCTGCGTGTCCAGTGAGGACCACTGGACTCCGCCCTCCAAGCACTAGCCCCATGCCCGACGTACTGCACAAGTAGCGCAACACCTTCTTCGCTGCAGCCATGTGCTCTGGTCGGTGTCTCCCAGGAGCAACATAGCGTGCAAGAATGCTAAGAGGGTAAGCAAGGTCAGGTCGTGTGCAGGTCATCAGGTACATGAGGCAGCCAACAAGCTCTAGGTACGGGCCACTCGACTCTACGGACTCATTCGAAGGCGGAGCTGAGAGCGAGTGGCGAGTAGACAGAGGAGTGGCCTGAGGCGAGGAGTACGTGAAGCCGAAGCGCTGAAGGACTTGCTGCACCATGTGTGACTGAGTCAGGGTAATGGTGCGGCGTGCTCTGTCCCGGGTGATCTGCAAGCCAAGGTAGCTGCGCAGTTCACCCAGGTCAGTGCACGTGTGTCTCTTCTGCAGCTCCGACTTCACGTGGGCGAGTCCAGCAGTGTCAGCTGTGGCAAAGACCTAGTCATCGACGTACACGAGGATGTAGAACGGCGGCAGAGAGGTGTCGGTGCGCAGAAATAGCGACGGGTCGGCAGTAGAAGGAGCGAACCCAAGAGCCGCAAGCGTAGTCCTCAGTGTGTCGTGCCACTCACGTGGCGCCTGGCGGAGACCGTAGACTGGACGCCGGAGACTCCACTGGGTACCAGGAGGGAAAGACCCAGTGAAGCCAGGTGGGCGGCGCAGCCAGATCTCCTCGTGCAGACTGCCCTGCAAGAAAGCTGTGCTGAAGTCAAGAGAGTGCAGCTCGTAGTCCCGGTGAGCAGCAATGTGCAGCAGTACCCGAAGAGTGGTCATCTTCGGGGTGGGGGAGAAGGTCTGAAAGAAGTCAACTCCCTGCCGCTGACTGAAGCCACGAGCCACGTAACGCGCCTTGAAGACATGTGGAGAACCCGGCGGCCGCTTCACCCTGAAGATCCACATGCCACTGACGATGTTCGCCCCAGGAGGGGGAACAGCGTCAACGTAGGTGCCTGTGGACTTCCAGGAAGCCATCTCTGCATCCATAGCTGCCTGCCACTGAGAGGAGTAGGGACCCTCTATCGCCTCCGCGTAAGAGCGCGGAGTCGGGATGTCAAGTGCATCCGGGTCTCCCTCAGGGGTAAGCAGTACGGACACGAGATGAGGTGAAGCAGCGGCCAGACACTGGAACTCCTCCTGCCTGTCCTCAAGGACGTCCGTGCCAAGGGCACACTCACCCCCGACGGACGGAGGACAGACAGACTCAGACTCAGCGACAAGACTAGCAGCGTAGTCTAGACGACAGCGAGCAGCAAAGTCGACGAGCTCAGTAACAAGGGCAGACGCAGCAGTAGACTCGAAAGAAGGGTCAGTGACGACAGTAGCAAGGAGATGCGTGACAGTAGGACTGGCAGCACGGAGAGAGTCCGACTCCGGGTCGGCAAGGACAGGAAGAGAGGACTCAGGAGGTGAAGGCAAAGGGGCACGCAGAGGAGCAGTAGACGGACGCAGAGACATCCGGTGCGTGCCAGGGACAGGAGGAGGACGCTGACGCGAAGTACGAGCACTAGCACTAGTAGGACTGACAGGCGACCCAGGACGAGACGCAGACTCACGACGCTCAGTAAGACCGCCAGTAGGACCAGTGTAAGGAGAAGGAGCAGGCAGTGGGGAGGCCGGCTGCAACTGTAACTGTGACCGGACAGGCCGTGAACACGCTAAGGGAGGAGGTGAGAGACCAAGAACCTGCTGAAGGAGCGGAACGAAGTACGGCTGAGGGCGCGTGGCGACTCCAGACACAGCAGGGACAGGACCAGTACCCCCAGTGGCAGTACCAGAACCAGCAGCAGCTCCAACGCCAAGGTTCTCAGTACCAGCCTCAGCTCCAACGCCCGGGTCCTCAGCACCAGTAGTACCTCCAACTCCCGGGTCTGCAGCACCAGCAGCAGCTCCAACGCCCGGGTCCGTAGCACCAGCAGCAGCCCCAACGCCCGGGTCCTCAGCACCAGCAGCAGCTCCAACGCCCGGGTCCGTAGCACCAGCAGCAGCCCCAACGCCCGGGTCCGTGAGACGAGGCGCACCACTCCGAAGTGTGCAACGGCGCTCGTACCACTCACGGATCCGCTCAAGAGAGGGGAGCTCCCGACTAGGAGGAGAAGTACCAGCACCAGTCCCTGTAGTGCGGCTGGTCCCAGAGGTGTCAAAATTAGAAGGAAGAAAGAGGGGATTGAACTAGCAAGAATGAGGATACAAATAGCAAACCCTAGAAGGGTTGTACTCGCTATAGAGCACCCCACTACAGGCTAGAACAATAAGATAATATTCTGACAAGAGGTACCTCTCCGGAGGCTGCAGTACTGTAAGTACCACTCACGCAACTGCTCCGAGGAGAGGTCTCGTCCAGGTGTAGTACCCTCAGGACCAGCACCACCAGAGTCAGAACCCCCAGAGTCAGCACCCCCAGGCTCAGCACCCCCAGTCACCGCACCCCCAGACACCGCACCCCCAGGCTCAGCACCCCCAGGCTCAGTACCCCCAATGTCCGCACCCCCAGGCTCAGCACCCTCAGTGTCCCCACCCCCAGGCTCAGCACCCCCAGAGTCCGCACCCCCAGGCTAAGCACCCCCAGCAGGACGAGAGTCGACAGCAACCTCAACAGGCTCGACCGGGTCTACCTGAGACACACCTGAGGGAGCGGCACCCTGAGGGAGGAGGGGGTCTACGACAGCAGCACCTGGCGCGAGGAAGAGAGGCGGGGGTGGGAGCGGGGCAATGCGGTAGGGGAAGAGACGGTAGTAGGGGACAGACTCGTCAAAAGTGACGTCCTGAGAGGGCAAGACCCGGCGCGAGGTGGCGTGGTAAAACTGCCAACCAGGCGCGTCCGGAACAAAGCCGAGGAAGATGCAGGGAACAGCACGAGAGGAGAGCTTGTCCGCAGACGAATCGCGGACAAAAGCTCGAGATCCCCAGACTCGGAAACGCGACGCATCGCCAACCTCCCCCGTCCACAGCAGTGTGGGCGAGGTCTCCGGCAAGGAGACACGGGGCCAGAGGTTGAGCTGATGCGCAGCGTACCGGACCGCAAACGGCCACAGAAAGTGGGGGGCAGCCGCATGGATCAAGGAGGTACGAGCGATCTCCATGACCAGGCCAATGCGGCGCTCCGCAACCCCATTTTGCTGTGGAGAGGCCGGAAGCGTGAACGACTGCTCAATGCCGTGCTCAGCACAGTAGGCTGCCAAGAGGTCGGAGGAGAACTCACCACCTTTGTCAGAGTGCAAGCGCAGGACAGGAAAGTCCGAGCGGAAACGCTCACTGAGCTGGAGACGAGCTCTGCGGATCCAAGGGATCAAGACATCAGGGACCTCACCCTTGGTGCGCAAGGGGAAGACCGTGGTGTAGCGCGAGTAGTCGTCAACAACTATCAGGAA
Organism: Closterium sp. NIES-65; assembly: GCA_948144175.1. Lineage (NCBI taxonomy): Eukaryota > Viridiplantae > Streptophyta > Zygnematophyceae > Desmidiales > Closteriaceae > Closterium > Closterium sp. NIES-65. The sequence goes on from CANXME010002183.1 coordinate 284,235, forward strand.
GTACCTCTCCTGACCCTGACCACGGACGCGGGCTGGGCCCCACACGTCCATGTGGAGCGTCTGCAAAGGAGCAGTCGTCAGGGGAAACGAGGAGGAGTGAGGAGCGGCGCGCTGCCGCCCCTCGACACAGGGAAGGCAGGGAGGAGCAGGCGAGGGTGGGACGGGAGGGAGGACCCTGGGAAGACCAGAGACAAGGTACCGGGAGTGCATGGCACGAAGGCGCTGCACAGACGGGTGGCCAAGTCGGTGGTGCCAGAGGACAGTCTCGTGCGCTAGAGAGCGACACGAGGAGGGGGCAGACAGCTGACCTGACGCGGACGCAAACGCAGACGCAAACGCAGCGACCTGAGGGGAGGCAGTAGTCAGTGTGTATAGGTCCGACCCCGGCTGCCGGGTGAAGGTAGCCAAGTGACGGCCCGTACGAGCACACGTGCAGTGTGTCACACGCTCGTAGGCAGGGGTGAACTGGTGAACACCCCCGTCCTAGAGAGCACAACCTGCCACCAAGTTCGTAGAGAACGAGGGGAGGTGGAGACCTGACAGTGTGCCCGACGGGACCGCAGGACAGGGAAGGACAGTGGAGGAGGTCGCAATGACTGGACCCCCAGAGGGGTCAGCGAGGGAGACAGCTACTGGCCGAGCAAGCGGCTCAAGGGCAGTGCGGTCACGAAAGAAACAGCGAGAGGCACCTGAATCCAGTGTGAAGGTGTGCAGTGCTGCAGTCGACACAGTACTAGGGGGGGCAGACGTACAAGCACCTAGAGCAGCAGCCTCACCAGCACCTGGGGTAGTAGGCACGCGAGTACCTGGAGCAGCAGACGCACTAGTCCTAATGCCCGGGTCGGGCGGGACACTCAGGTACTCAGCACCCTCTCCACTAGTAGACATCACATACATGGCAGTGAGAATAGCATCAAAGTCTAGAGCATAGATATCAATCCCCTTCTTCAGGAGATCAATCCAGCGGGGCAGCTCAATGGCCTGAGGGAACTGAACACGCCAAGCGTCGTTCAGTCGAGCGAAACAACACTGTGTGGCGTGCGGTCCCCCACATGGCTGGCCAGTGCGGTCACCAGTGCGAATGACGTACGTGCAGCTAAGGCCACCCCCCCCCTCGTGCTGAGAGTACCACTCACGGACCTCCTGGGGCGACGGAGTGTGCTGCTGGCCCTGGCCACCGCCAGTGCCTCCACGACCACCACCGCCGCTACCACCTCCTCGACCACCCCAACCCCGGCCGCTGCCTCGTCCACCGCCACCCCCACCACCTCCTCCGCCCCGGCCACCTCCCCCACCGCTGCCGCCACCCCCCCCACTGCTGCCACCTCCCCCACCCGCGCCACCCCCCCCGCCACCACCACCTCCCCCACCACTGCCACCCCCGCTGTCACCACCACCGCCCTTGCCCCCCTTGCCCTTGCCGCTGCGGCGCCCACTCGAAGTAGACGCAGTCCCGACCTTCTCAGCACCAAGGAGGTCGACAGCAGCAGCAGAGGCGACAGAGGGAAGAAGGGGGGAGGGAGAACACCCCTCAAAGAACGGGGTACGGGGTTCACCGCGAGAGGCACCTACAGCGACTATGCTAGCCTCAGCTGCAAGGAGTTCCTTCTCGAGGAGGGCAATGGTGAGCTCGGTGGGGCAGCGAGCTAGGAAGTGGTCCCAGACCGAACGCAGAGTGTCAGGGAGGCGCGTGACTAGGTGGTAGAGAGTGAGCCAGAGCGGGGGTGGGTTCTTGGCAAGGAACTCATCAGGCATAGCGGCGCGGAAGCGAGCCTCACTAGTGCGGAGGTGGGTAATGAGATCAGCGACTGTGTGAAAGGAAGCTAAGTCGGGGAACAGGTAGGGAAGAGAGAGACGGCCTAGAGCGGCAGAGGCCGGTGAGGAGTAGCGGGCAACGACAGCAATGTACAGTGCCTGCGCAGTCTTGTGCTGCCCAAAGTGCTCGCGCTCATCTATCGGCAGAGAGTTGCGAATAGCGAAGCGAGCATGGGCGTCACGAGTCTGCCACTGTGAGCGGGCAGTGCTGTCAGCAGTAGCAGCAGGAGCAGTAGCGTGGCCTAAGGCGTGATTGTACAGCGAGATGTCTTCCTTGGCAGTGAGCTGTAGGAAGAGGTGTAGGTCATCAAGCCAGGTGTCGAACTTCACTGGGCGGCCATCAGCATCAAAGGCTAGTACAGGAGGGCTAGCCATGGTAGCAGCAGTAGGAAAAAGCAGTAGGGTAGGTAGGGAGGTGCGGCTCGGCACAGGTAGGGCGGCGCGGCTCGGTATAGGTAGGGCGGCGCGCCCGGGTCGGGCGGCGCGGCTCGGTTCGGGCGGCTCGGGTCGGGCGGCGCGGCTCGGTCGGGCGGCTCGGTTCGGGCGGCTCGGGTTGGTTAGGGCTGGCGGCTCGAGTCGGGCGGCTCGGTTCCGTTAGGGCTGGGCGGCTCGGGTCGGCTCGGTTCGGGCGGCTCGTTCTGGGTGGGGCCGTTCGGGACCGCTAAGGGCGAGCGCGAGGAGCGGGTGGGGCTATGAGGGACAAGCGCGGGGCCGACGTGGGCGCTAAGGGCGAGCGCGGGGCCTAGTGGGGCCGTGAGGGACGAGCGTGGGGCCGATCGAGGCCGATCGGGGCCGTAAGGGACTAGCGCGGGGCCGACGGGGCCGTAAGGGACGAGCGCGGGGCCGACGGGGCCGTAAGGGACGAGCGCGGGGCCGATCAGGGGCCTCTAAGGGCTAGCGCGGGGTAGATCGGGGCTTTGAGGGACTAGCGCGAGCCGATCGGGGCCGGAAGGGACGAGCGCGGGGCCGACACGGGCCTCTAGGGGTAAGCGCGGGGCCGACACGAGGCCGCTAAGGACGAGCGCGGGGCCGACACGGGCCTCTAGAGGGTAGAGCGTGGGGCCGACGGGGCCTCTAGGGGCGTGAAGGCCGAGGCGCCCTAGGGCGTAGGTAGGTAGGTAGGTAGGTAGGTGGTGGGCCCTAAAATAATTCGGTCCTAGGAAGGACCTGCTCTATACCATGTTGAACAAGAATGAATGAACTAACAGTGAAATGAGTACAAGTATGAAAACCTAGAAATGTGTACCCCCTATAGGCTAACCCACTGTAGCCTAAACAACTACAACAACAACATATATAATGTTTGACAGAGCATCGGGGTGCTGAGCCTGGGGGTGCTGAGCCTAGGGTTGCTGAGTCTGGGGGTGCTGAGACTGGAGGTCCTCCGAATGTCCCGTTGCGGCGGGAGCCCCTCTCTCCACGACAGCTTCGTGAGTGGTACGCTTGGCACTGTAGCCGTGCTGCTGGAGCTGGGGGGCCTACTGCAGGAGGTACTGCTGGTGCTGGAGCTGCTGGAGGTGCTGCTGGTGCTGGAGCTGCTGGAGGTGCTGCTGGTGCTGGAGCTGCTGGAGGTACTGCTGGAGCTGGAGCTACTGGAGGTGCTGCTGGTGCTGGAGCTGCTGGAGGTACTGCTGGTGCTGGAGCTGCTGGAGGTGCTACCAGTGCTGGAGCTGCTGGAGGTGCTGCTGGTGCTGGAGCTGCTGGGGCCGCTGGCCCTGGAGGTGCTCGTACTGGAGTTTCTAGAGCTACTGGGACTGGAGCTGCTGCGGGAGTTGGAGCTGGAGGTGCTGGAGCTGCTGGAGCTACTGGTGGTGCTGCGGGAGTTGTAGCTGGAGACCCTGGAGATGAGGGTGCTAGTGGTGTCTCTGCTGGTTATGGAGGTGCTGCGCGGCCGCGGCCATACTTCGTTCCGCTCCTTCAGCAGGTTCTTGGTCTCCCGCCTGCTCCTGGTCCTACTCCCTCTTCAGAGTGTCCTCTGCCTGTCCTGTCGTAGTCACAGTTACAGCCTGCCTCGCCACTCCCTGGTCCTTCTCCCTACACTGGTCCGACCAGAGGTCTTACGGAGCGTCGTGAGCCTGAGTCTCGTCCTGCGTCGCCTGAGTCTCGTCGTGCGTCGCCTGTTCGTGCTGCTCGCACTGGTCGTCGTGTTCCGCGTCAGCGTCCTCCTGCTGTCCCAGGCACACACCAGATGGCGCTTCGTCCTTCCACTGCTCCACAGCGTGTCCCTCTGCCGTCTCCTCCTGCGTCCTCTCTTCCTGCTCTTGCTGACCCGGAGTCTGACTCCCTTCGTGCTGCTAGTCCTACTGTCACGCGTTTCCTGGCCACTGTTGGCACTGACCCTTCCTTTGAGTCCACTGCTGCATCTGCCTTAGTTGCTGAGCTTGTTAACTTTGCTGCTCACTGTCGTCTCGACTACGCTGCTAGTCTTGTTGCTGAGTCTGAGTCTGCCTGTCCTCCGTCTGTTGGGGGTGAGTGTGCTCTTGGCACAGACGTCCTTGAGGACAGACAGGAGGAGTTTGAGTGCTTTGCCACTGCTTTACCTCATCTCGTGTCCATGCTGATTGCCCCTGAGGGAGACCCGGATGCCCCAGACATCCCGGCCCCGCGCTCTTACGCATCGGCGATAGAGGGTCCCTACTCCTCTCAGTGGCAGTCACCCACGGACGCAGAGATGGCTTCCTTGAAGTCCACAGGCACCTACGTTGACGAGGTTCCCCCGCCTGGGGCGAACATTGTTAGTGGCATGTGGATTTTCATGGTGAAGCGGCCGCCGGGTTCTCCGCCTGTCTTCAAGGCGTGATACGTTGCACGAGGCTTCAGTCAGCGTGAGGGAGTTGACTTGTTCCAGACCTTCTCCCCTACCCCGAAGATGACCACTCTTCCGGTTCTGCTGCACGTCGCTGCTCAGTGTGACTACGAGCTCCACTCACTTGACTTCAGCACTGCTTTCCTACAGGGCAGCCTTCACGAGGAGATCTGGCTGCGCCGCCCACCTGGCTTCACTGGGTCGTTTCCTCCTGGTACCCAGTGGAGCCTCCGGCGGCCGGTCTACGGTCTCCGCCAGGCACCCCGTGACTGGCACGTCACACTGAGGACGACTCTTGCTGCTCTTGGGTTTGCTCCTTCTACTGCTGACCCGTCGCTGTTTCTACGCACCGACACCACTCTGCCGCCGTTCTACGTTCTTGTGTACGTCGACGACTTGGTTTTTGCTACTGGTGACACTGAGGCACTCGCCCACGTGAAGACGGAGCGGCAGAAGAGACACACGTGCACAGACCTGGTTGAGCTGACAAGCTATCTTGGCTTACGGATCACCCAGGACAGAGCACAGCGCACCATTACCTTGACTCAGTCACACATGGTGCAGCAGGTCCTTCAGCGCTTCCGCTTCACGTACTCCTCGCCACAGCCCACTCCTCTGCCTACGCGCCACTCGCTCTCAGCTCTGCCTTCGGATGAGTCCGTAGAGCCGAGTGGCCCATATCCAGAGCTTGTGGGCTGCCTCATGTTCCTGATGACCTGCACTCGACCCGACCTTGCATACCCTCTTAGCATCCAAGCACGCTATGTCGCTCGTGGCCGACACAGGAAGGAGCACATGGATGCTGCTAAGAGGGTGTTGCGCTACTTGTGCAGTACGTTGGGCTTGGGGCTCGTGCTTGGAGGGCGACGCTTAGTGGTCCTCACTGGTAACGCAGACGCTTCTTGGGCTGACGACTTGGATACGCAGCGGTCGTCGCAGGGTTACACCTTCAGCCTTGGTTCCGGCTCTGTTTCGTGGCGGTCTACCCGCTCATCTTCTGTTCTCGGCTCCAGCTGTGAGGCCGAGATCTACGCAGAGTCCATGGCTGCACAGGAGTTACGCTGGCTCACCTACCTGCTGACCGACCTGGGAGAGCCGCCTTGTTCTCCTCCTGTTCTGTACGTAGACAACAAGGCCATGCTGGCCTTGTGTCAGGAGCACAGATTGGAGCACAGAACGAAGCACATTGCTCTCCGCTACTTCCTAGCACGTGAGCTGCAGTAGTGTGGTCAGCTGCGCCTTGCTTACGTGGCCTCTCAGGCCAACACTGCTGATATCTTTACCAAGGCACTTCAGCCTTGTGATCATCAGCGCTTCTGTACTATGTTAGGTCTTGTGCCTACCTGGCCTCACTTGCTTACCTCTTGACTTAGCTTTGTACTGTGATCTATATATCCTGCACCTGCCTATGTACCTTTGCTAGGTTGTGATCACTGTCTTGCTTGTTCACCTTGATTTATAATCCTGCATGTGAACTGGCCTTTTGGCCTTCGAACTTGTGCTCGGAATGTGTGGTGACGTTGTGATCCACCCTGAGCTTGCCTTGCTTGACTGGTCTTGTGACCCCTTGTTCTCCCCCACTTTGCCTATAGGGGTGTGTCAAACATTCATGCTATAGTCTTTCTAGGCTGTAGTGGGGTAGGTAGTATGGGGTGCAGTTTACTAGGGTTACATATTTGTACCCAACTCATTCCTGGTAATTCTTTCACAAAAAACCACGAGAAGCAATATTTTTCGTTAGAGTATCTTTATAGGATACTTTTAACGAATTCTTACTTTCGTGGGTGTTCGGGTGGAGTTTCCCGGTCGGTGCAGAGTTTTTTTTCGCGGAGCCCCGATTTGCCTCGGAGATTTCCCCTGATGCTGGCCGGTCGTGACGTTTTTTATTCGCGCCATCATTTTCTCCTTTTTTCACCCGCTCCGAAGTCGCCACGCCGTCGCCCTTTTCTGCTTTTCGGATCTTTACGCGATCGTTAGGTCGATCCGCGGTTACTGGCGATTCCCGTTTTTTTACTTCGGGGGTGCTCCACTGTTGCTGCCCAAAAGTGCCGCACGTGCTTTCTTCATTTTGTAGCACGACAAAAATTGATGCCTCGCTGCGCCGCAAAAATTCGCATTTTGTCGGTTACTGCTTCGCGTCAAATTTGTCGATATCCATTGGTTCGGCGAACGTGGGGGGTACCGATCGCTCCGTGCTGAATGTACGGTTCGGCCCGTAACGTCGTGTTTCGGGTTGACCACGAGTCAAAGCGTCGTATCGTTCAGCAGTACGCACGATGTCGCGGTAATTATTATAGTTCGCTGCAATGACCTGCTGGCGAATCTCCAATTTTAACCCTTCTGTGTACGCCTGGATTTTTTCGCCTTCGGTCAGGTCAGTGATGCGGTTGAACAATAGCTCCATCTGCTGCGTGCACGCTGCTACACTACTGTACTGTTTGTGTCGGTGTATTTGCTGCCGCGCCATGTAGGTTGTATTAATTGGCTCGAAACGTTCTATGAGGTCTGCCCGAAACTGCGCCCACGTTTTCTCCGAGTGGGCCACGTCAGTGTAATAAATCCACTCGAGTGCTGGTTCCCGCAACAGTGTCGCTGCGAGCCGAATTCTTGCTGCGTCGTGTGTCGGGGTCGAACACCCAATGGCCTCGAAGTAAATTTCGAGGGTCGCCACAAATCGGCGAAGGTGGTGCCATCGGTCCGTGAAATGCCGGTGTTGAGAAAACTAGAATGAGAATGGATGAACTATGAAAGAGTTGGGTACAAGTACTAACCCTAATTGGGTTGTACCCCTTATGGGCTACCCCACTACAGCCTACACAAAATGCATAAGCTATTATGTTCTGACACACCCCCATAGGCAAAGTGGGGGAGAACAAGGGGTCACAAGACCAGTCAAGCAAAGCAAAGCAAGCTCAGGGTGGATCACAAAGTCACCACACATTCCGAGCACAAAGTCAAGACCACAAGGCAGTTCACATGCAGGAGTACATATATATATATATAAAAGGCTAGACAAGCAAGAGCAGGTGCATATATATATGTAACAGTACAAACAAGGTCAAGAGGTGAGTAAGTGAGGCAAGGCAGGCACACGATCCAGCTGAGTACAGAAGCGCTGATGATCACAAGGCGCAAGCGCCTTGGTGAAGATATCAGCAGTGCTGGCCTCAGAGGCCACGTACGCAAGGCGCAGCTGACCACGCTGCTACAGCTCACGAGCAAGAAAGTAGCGGAGAGCAATGTGCTTCGTTCTGTGCTCCAGTCGCTGCTCCCGACACAAGGCCAGCATGGCCTTGTTGTCTACGTACAGCACTGGAGGAGAACGAGGCGGCTCTCCGAGGTCGGTCAGCAGGTAGGTGAGCCAGCGAAGCTCCTGTGCAGCCATGACTCCTGCGTAGATCTCAGCCTCACAACTGGAGCCGAGAACAGAAGACAAGCGAGTAGCCTGCCACGAAACAGAGCCGGAACCAAGGCTGAAGGTGTAACCCTGTGACGACCGTTGCGTAGCCTGGTCGTCAGCCCAAGAAGCGTCTGCGTGCCCAGTGAGGACCACTGGACTCTGCCCTCCAAGCACAAGCCCCATGCCTGACGTACTGCACAAGTAGCGCAACACCCTCTTCGCTGCAGCCATGTGCTCTGGTCGGTGTCTCCCAGGAGCAACATAGCGTGCGAGAATGCTACGAGGGTATGCAAGGTCAGGTCGTGTGCAGGTCATCAGGTACATGAGGCAGCCAACAAGCTCTGGGTACGGGCCACTCGACTCTACGGACTCATCCGAAGGCAGAGCTGAGAGCGAGTGGCGAGTAGACAGAGGAGTGGCCTGAGGAAAGGAGTACGTGAAGCCGAAGCGCTGAAGGACCTGCTGCACCATGTGTGACTGAGTCAGGGTAATGGTGCAGCGTGCTCTGTCCCGGGTGATCTGCAAGCCAAGGTAGCTGCGCAGTTCACCCAGGTCAGTGCACGTGTGTCTCTTCTGCAGCTCGGACTTCACGTGGGCGAGTCCAACAGTGTCAGGTGTGGCAAAGACCTAGTCGTCGACGTACACGAGGATGTAGAACGACGGCAGAGAAGTGTCGGTGCGTAGAAACAGCGACGGGTCGGCAGTATAGGGAGCAAACCCAAGAGCCGCAAGTGTAGTCCTCAGTGTGTCGTGCCACTCACGCGGTGCTTGGCGGAGACCATAGACTGGCCGCCGGAGGCTCCACTGGGTGCCAGGAGGAAAAGTCCCAGTGAAGCCAGGTGGGCGGCGCAGCCAGATCTCCTCGTACAGGCTGCCCTGCAGGAAAGCAGTGCTGAAGTCAAGAGAGTGTAGCTCGCAGTCACGGTGAGCAGCTACGTGCAGCAGTACCCGAAGAGTGGTCATCTTCAGGGTGGGAGAGAAGGTCCGAAAGTAGTCAACTCCCTGCCACTGACTGAAACCACGAGCCACGTAACGCGCCTTGAAGACAGGCGGAGAACCCGGCGGCCGCTTCACCCAGAAAATCCACATTCCACTGACGATGTTCGCCCCAGGAGGGGGAACGTCGTCAACGTAGGTGCCTGTGGACTTCCAGGAAGCCATCTCTGCGTCCATAGCTGCCTGCCACTGAGAGGAGTAGGGACCCTCTATCGCCTCCGCGTAAGAGCGCGGAGTCGGGATGTCAAGTGCATCCGGGTCTCCCTCAGGGGTAAGCAGTACGGACACGAGATGAGGTGAAGCAGCAGCCAAACACTGGAACTCCTCGTGCCTGTCCTCAAGGACGTCCGTGCCAAGGGCACACTCACCCCCGACGGACGGAGGACAGGTAGACTCAGACTCAGCAACAAGACTGGCAGCGTAGTCTAGGCGACAGCGAGCAGCAAAGTCGACGAGCTCAGCAACTAGTGCAGACGAAGCAGTGGACTCAAAGGAAGGGTCAGTGACAAAGTAGCAAGGAGACGCGTGACAGTAGGACTGGCAGCACGAAGAGAGTCCGACTCCGGGTCGGCAAGAGCATGAAGAGAGGACTCAGGAAGAGAAGGCAAAGGGGCACGCAGAGGAGCAGTGGACGCACGCAGAGACATCCGGTGTGTGCCAGGGACTGGAGGAGGACGCTGACGCGAACCACCACCACTAGTGCGAGCAGCATGGACAGGCAACGCAGGGCGAGACGCAGGCTCACGACGCTCAGCAAGACCTCCAGTAGGACCAGTGTAGGGAGAAGGAGCAGGCAGTGGGAAGGCGGGCTGTAACTGTAACTGTGATGGGACATGCTGTGGACACTCTAAGGGAGGAGAAGGACCAGTAGAAGGCGGGAGATCAAGAACCTGCTGAAGGAGCGGAACGAAGTACAGCCGTGGCCGCGCGGCGACTCTACACACAGCAGGGACAGCACCAGTACCCCAAGCGGTAGCACCAGCGCCAGCAGCACCTCCAGCTCCAGTACCTCCAGCAGCACCAGTAGCACCCCCAACAGCTCCATGACCGACAGCAGTAGCCTCAGTGCCAACACCCTCAGCAGCTCCAGCTCCAGAAGTACCCGCAGGCTTAGGAGCTCCAGTACTCCCAGTACGAGCACCTTCGGGACCCGCGGCACCAGCACCCTCAGCAGCCGAAGAACCTCCAGCTCCAGCAGTACGCCTCCAGCGCCGGGCAAACCACTCGCGCAGCTCCTGTGGAGAGAGTGGCTCCCGCCGAGACGAAGCACCCGGAAAACCGCCAGGCACAGCACCGCCAGACGCCAAACGAGCAGGCCCAGCTCCCTCAGGCTCCGCACCCCCACGCTCAGCACCTCCAGGCGTAGCACCCCCCGGCGCAGCACCCCCACGCTCAGCACCCCCAGGCTCAGCACCCCCAGTCGTAGTACCCTCAGTCTCAGCACCCCCACGCTCAGCACCCCTAGAGTCAGCACCCCCAGGCACAGCACCCTAAGCAGCACCAGAGTCACCAGCGACCTTGACAGGCTCAACTGCGTCTACCTGGGACACACCTGAAGGGGCAGGACCCTAAGGGGGAAGGGGGTCTACCGGGGGGGGTCCTGGCACAAGGAAGAGCGGCGGCGGGGGGAGGGACGGAGTGCGGTAGGGGAAGAGACGGTAGTAGGGGACCGACTCGTCGAACGTGACGTCCTGGGAGGACAGAACACGGCGAGAGGTGGGGTGGTAGAACTGCCACCCTGGAGCGTCAGGGGGGAAGCCAAGGAAGACGCAAGGAGCAGCACGAGGGGACAGCTTGTCCGCAGACAAGTCGCGGACAAACGCCCGAGATCCCCAGACACCGAACACAGACGCATCGCCAACCTTCCCCGTCCACAGCAAAGCTGGGGAAGTCTCCGGCCTGGAGACCCTGGGCTGAAGTTTGATCTGATGCGCCGCGTACCTCACCGCAGACGGCCACAGAAAATGGGGGGCAGTTGCATGCATCATGGACGTACGGGCGACGTCCATGACCATGCCAATGCGGCGCTCAGCAATCCAATTTTGTTGTGGAGAGTCCGGAAGCGTGAAGGTCTGGCGGATGCCTCGTGCACGACAGTAGGCTCGCAGAAGGCCAGAGGAGAACTCTCAGCCTCTGTCAGAGTGCAGACGCAGAACAGGAAAGTCCGAGCCGAAGCTCTGCCTGAGCTGGAGACGAGCTGCGCGGATCCAGCCGATCAACACCTCAGTGACATCACCCTTGCTGCGCAAGGGGAAGACCGTGGTGTAACGCGAGTAGTCGTCAACCACCAGCAGGAAGTAGCGCTCGTGACCGTGTCCACGGACGCGGGCCGGGCCCCACACGTCCATGTGAAGCGTCTGCAGCGGGGCCTCTGTCGGAGGAAACTGGGAGGAGTGAGGGGCAGCCCGCTGCCGCCCCTCGACACAGGGGACGCAGGCAGGGGCAGGCCCCGGAGGAAGGGGAGGGAGGGACCGGGGAAGATCAGAGACAAGGACACGGGAGGCCATGCCTCGGAGACGAAGCAGGGAGGGGTGACCAAGGCGGTGGTGCCAGAGGAGAGTCTCGTGAGACAGGAGGCGACACGAGCAGGGGGCAGACTCAGGACCAGACCTGGACGCTGCAGCAAACACCTGACCCGACGCAGCTACCTGACCAGACGCAGTGGGAGGAGATGCAGTGGTCAGTGTGTACAGGCTCGACCCCGGCCGACGTGTAAACGTGGCCAGGTGTCGGCCTGTCCCAGCGTCCGTGCAGTGGGTCACCCGCTGACTCGCAGGAGTGAACTGGTGAACCCCCGCATCCTGCAGGTCAGCACCAGTCACCAAGTTCGTAGAGAACGAGGGGAGGTAAAGACCAGACAGGGTGCCAGAGGGGGCCGCCGGACACGGGAGGACAGTGGAGAAGTGAGCAAGGACAGGACCCCCAGAGGGGTCTGCCAGAGAGACTGCAACTGACCGACCAAGCGGCGTGAGTGTGGTGCGGTCTCGAAAGAAGAAGCGAGAAGCCCCCGAGTCAAGTGTGAAGGTGTGGGAGGCCGAAGCCGACGCAATACCTCAGAGCGCAGACTCACCAGCACCTGAGGAAGCAGACGTACCAGCACCTAGAGCAGCAGCCTCGCTAGTTCCTAGAGCAGTAGCCTCACCAGCACCTAGAGCAGCAGTCTCAATGCCCGGGTCGGGCGGAAAACACCAGTAACAGTCACCCTCATCACTAACAGTCACAGCATACATGGCAGCAAGAATAGCATCAAAGTCAAGGTCAAAGATAGCTACTCCCGCCCTAGACATCTCGCCCCAGCGAGGGATCTCAGTGGCCTCAGGGAACTGGTGACGCCAAGCGTCCGTCAGGCGGCCAAAGCAGCGCTCGGTGGAGTGCGCACCACCGCACTGCTCACCCGCGCGGTCGCCGGTGCGTAGGACGTAGGTGCACGGACCAGTACCCCCACCCCGCTGGCGTGCAGCGTACCACTCACGGAGCTGCTGAGGGTGGGGGGATGTCACGAGTGCGCTGCTGCTGGTGCTGCTGCTGCTGGCGCAGACCACCACCGGAGCTGACCCTCTGCGCAGCGCCACCCCGACCAGCTCCACCTCCTCCGCCGCCGCCTCCGCCACCTCCGCCACCTCCGCCACCTCCGCCACCTCCGCTCCCACCGCCACCGCCGCCTCCGCCTCCGCCTCCACTGCCGCCACCGACACCTCCACCCCCGCCACCACTCCCACCACCACCCCCACCCCCTCCACTGCCTCCACCGCCACCTCCGCCACCCCCGCCAGCCCCTCCAGCGCCCTTTCCCCCCTTGCCCTTGCCGGTGCGGCATCTCCCGCTCGAAGCAGACGCAGCGCCGACCGACTCGAAACCAACGAGGTCGGCCGCAGCAGCAGAGGCAACAGAGGGCAGGAGGGGGGAGGGAGAACACCCCTCAAAGATGGGGTGCGAGGGTCACCACGAGAGGCTCCTACAGCGACTATGCTCTTCTCTGCTGCTAGGAGGGCCTTCTCGAGGAGGTCAACGGTGAGAGTGGTGGAGCAAACTGAGAGGAAGTGGTCCCTGACTACGCGGAGAGTGTCAGGGAGCTGGGTGACTATGTAGTAGAGGGTGATGTACATGGGGGGGGGGGGGGGGGGGGGGGGGGGGGTTCTAGGCGCAGAACTCAGCAGGAAGCGCAGCGCGGTAGCGAGTGTCACTAGTGCGGAGGTGCGTAATGAGGTCAGCGACAGTGGGAAAGGCAGCAAGGTCAGGGAAGAGGTACGGTAGCATGAGGCGGCTCAGTGCAGCAGTGGCAGGGGAAGAGTAGCGTGCAACTACAGCGTCGTACAAGGTCTGAGCACTCTTGTACTGGCTAAAGTGCGCACGCTCAGAGGTAGGCAGGTGGCGACGCACAGCAAGACGTGCAGCAGCATTGCGTGTGGCCCACTGTGAGTGAACAGTGGCGTCAGCATCAGCAGCAAGGGCAGGAGAGGCGCCAGAGGTAAGGTCAAAGAGGGAGAGACCGTCTGCCCTATCGCACTGTAGGAAAAGCTGCAGGTCATCTAGCCAGACGTCAAAGTCAATTGCCCGACCCTCAGCGTCAAAAGCGAGGACACTAGGGGTAGCCATGACAGCAGTAGACTAGCAGCGCGAACAGTAGGGTAAGGGCAGTGCAGTGATAGAGGCGGTGCTCTTACCGGACAGGGCGGCTCGGGCGGCTCGGCGGCTCGGCAACAACTGCGGCTCGACGACTCGGCGGCACAGGCGGCTCGGGCGGCTCGGGCGACTCGGCGGCTTGGGCGGCTCGGGCGGCTCGGGCGGCTCGGGCGGCTCGGCGACTCGGTAGGTCGGGCGGCTCGGCGTGGTGCGGCGGCTCGGGCGGCTCGGGTGGCGGGCGGCTCGGCAGCAGGCGGCGGCGCCGGCGGCTCGGTGGTGACGGCGGGGCCGCGTGGGGACGGCGGCGGGGCCGGCAGAGGCGGCGCCGGGGCCCCAAAGGTAGGCGACGGGGCCACACGGCGGCGGATCGGGGCCGGGAAGGGCGGCGCCGGGGCCGCGGGGTAGGCGACGGGGTCGCAGGGCGGCGGATCGGGGCCGGGAAGGGCGGCGCCGGGGCTGCGGGGCAGGCGACGGGGCCGCTAGGGCGGCGGATCGGGGCCGGGAAGGGCGGCGCGACGCAGCCGCTAGGGCGGCGCGAGGGGATGGGGGCCGCGAGGGCGACGCTACGGGGCCGCTAAGGCGGCGCGACAGGGTCAAGAGAGGGGAGCGCGACTCGGGCAAGGGCTGAGCGCGCTCCGGGCAGGGAAAAAAAAAATTCGAATCGTTGGGCCCTAGGAACAGTTCCCACGAGGGAACCTGCTCGATACCATGAGAAAACTAGAATGAGAATGGATGAACTATGAAAGAGTTGGGTACAAGTACTAACCCTAATTGGGTTGTACCCTTTATGGGCTACCCCACTACAGCCTACACAAAATGCATAAGCTATGATGTTGTGACTGGTGTCTCTGCCGCTGCTGCTGCTATCGCTGCTACGTTCGCTGCTGCATTGACTGCTGCGGTGGGGGCTGCGGATTGGTTTGTCAGAAGGGCCTCGATTCGCCGAATCGCCGCCAGCGTCTGTTCCACGTCGGTGCGAAGGCTGGTGATGTAGCTCGTCGTCGCGTAATTGTCTCCTTGGCCCTCCATGCCTGAGATTGCGCGTTCGAAAACCGAAATTGAGGGGGAGTGAAAAACACAGAACCGGTTTTACGTACCCGAAATCGGTGTTAAACAGTCGTCGCCCCCGCGGTTTTTTTAAGACTCCGTTTTAGTGGTCGAAAAACTTCGCGTGTAAATGGCTCTTATTACCAAGTGTGAGGATCTAGGATCGAGCTCAGGAAAGAGAGTTTGAATTGAATGAATCACCTAGGTACAACACGAGGCTATATATATGCTCGACACAAGGCCCAGTAACCAGGTGTTACGTGAAGGTTCTGAGGGTCGCGAAGCGTCCCGAACAGACCATTCCCGAATTTGGTAGAAGGCAATTCGGTGGCAACCGAAAAGCCAGAATTCGGTGCACGCAACCTAGCTCGGTGCTATAACTTTAATAAAATATAGGAGGGCACCTAGCCTAGGAAATCAAGCAATTCATGCATGCATAAAATAATCCTTTGTTAGAAATAGCATAATAAAGTAAAGGCAAGCAAGCATAGCTGGCATAAGCCGTCGTACTCTTACATGTTTGGGGGCGTCGGCACTGGATTAGCGCCGCTTCTAAAGGCGAGAGTGGTGATGGACAAATGAATGTACGTGGAAATGGATTCAGGGGTGGAAAAGATGGCATGGTACCATGCAAAGAAGCTGGGAGCATTAGGAGTGGCTGGTTGGAAGTGAGGGTGACGGATGAGCGGAAGCTGTAAGAATGGGAAATGAAGGACATAGTAATTACTGGGTGGGAGTGCCATGGATATTTCCGAGCGGGAATGGAACAGTCTATTAGAAATGCGAGGAGTGGGTTGCTTCATGCGCTGATTTGTATCTTGATGATGATCAAGGCGTGGCAAGGGGACATGCTGTACATTCTAGAAAATGTAGACATGGCCGGCGACATATGGAAACAGGTGCAGCTATCGCATGAGGAAGTGACAAGCGCGCAACACAGGCAGCAAGATGCACTGGGTGCGCATAAATTGGCGGAATGGAGTGGGCAAGGCCGCAATCCGCTACCGGTTCTCAATGATGGAGCGGCCATCTCCTCTGCTGGTGGAAGATGTATTTGAAACGAGATGGACACAAGTGCCAATGACCACGCCATATCATTGTTGAAGGGAGTTGGTCCCGCCCTCACTTGTACGAAGCCCACTTCGTGGTCAGGTACGCAGGAGGTGCAGCCGACTTGGACGAGCATGTCGATGAAGTCAGTTGATCTGCGGGGATCACTGTAAAGCCATCGACGAGGGAGGTCGATGGCGGATTTCGACCTGGGTGGTCGACGAAGGTGTTCGTCGATATGTGGGAACGCCGACGTAGGGATGCCGACTGACGGTGTCAACCAGGGTGGTCGACGAGCATGTGCAGTAGATGGCGGGTTCTTACCGCCAAGACGACACCACCTTCTGAGCTACCCATTCGACCAAATTGGTGGTCGACAAAAGCGGTGGTCGAGAGGCGCTGCTCGACGGAGCAGCATCGAACTAGTCAAAAGAAGCTGCTCGACTGCGAAACTTGGCAGGCGTGCGGGTTTTGCCTCGGAGGCATTGGCGAAGTCCTCTAGCGCGATCGTCGGCACGTGGCCGACTTGGCACTCGCGCAACGAGCGGGATGAGGCACGACGTGCTCGACCATCTACAAGGACCTCCGAAGCGGGTGCGTGCTTGCGCTATTGTCATCCGCGGTTGCAACGCTGTCTAGCCGCTCTGCTCTAGCGTTGGCAAGCTGCGCTGGCAGGTCATTGACTTGCAGAGTTGGCAAGCCGCCTCCCAGTTGTGTTGGCAGACTGTCAACCTGCTCTGCTCGCAGGTCGCCCTGTTGTTGCGCTGGAGGTCGACCTGCTTGGTTGCTTGGATGCTAGGTCCCAGATATAGTCACTTTGCCATTGCTTTTGCTATCATTCAGTATTCTCTTTTGCTAGTGAATATCTTGCCACATTGCTCTGTGAACACGTAAGTAGTGAGAACACAGGCATAGCTATGATCAATCAAAGCACCCGTGGCTTCATCCGTTGTTCAGCTACCACCGGTTTGGAGTGAGTCTCTCCAATCATGAGACGCAGTTCCCATGTGATGAGGTGGGGAAGTCGCGACAAGCGTTGCCAATGATGGTGGCATTCGAAGGGGCGCGGTGATCCATCATGAAAGTGGGACACCAGGTCCGAGAATGGCGTATCATCAAAACAAGCAGCAGTGGGAGGAGCCGACCGCCAGCGCGAACGAGCCATGTATTTTATGAGCAACTGTGTACCCAGAGGTGACCGAGCAGGCAAGAGGTGGGCGCTAGGGCGAGCTATGGACCTGAACGCCATGCATTGGCCTGTGTCAACCCTGCGCATGTATGCAAGCAAGGTGGGAGCAGAAGTTGGACAAGGCGACGGCCGTGCGGCCCAAACATAGAGGGTTGCAATAAAGGAAGCAGATTCCCGAATGATGCTAGGTAAGCTGGAGGAGAGGAGGGAGATCCAGCACTCCATCGGCTACCCCATGGAGCTGCGGTGGGTATACCCATGGGAGAAAGAGAAGGAAGTGCAGGGAAGGCATGCAAGCCATTCTGAGGAAGTGCTAGATGGGCCATGGGAATGAGATGCGATCCGGAAGAAGTGTGAGGATTGAGATTGGTGGGAGAAGGCGTTGGAACAGTAGATGAGGAAAGAAAGGGCAGAGAGGGAATTCACCTTGATGGCAAAAGAGGCGGAGAGAGAAAAGAGGCTAAAGAAGGGAGGAAGGGCCGGTGGAGTTGATAAAAGGAAGCAGATGAAATGGCGGACAACATGATTGCGGAACGAGAGGAGAGCACGCAAGAGAAAGCCATGGAGTTTGGAGTTGCGGTGGTAAAATAAGAGGTGGCAGAATTGCAAGATGTGTTGAGTAACCTGTAATTCATATTCTTATCTACGGAATTGCAAGAGATACAGATTAAAGGACTAGGAAGGTGCAAGGTGGCAGAATGAAGCTCACCCTGACTATGGAAGTGCTGGTGTACCAGCGAAGAAGGCGGATGAGCACCGAAGAACTGGTGGTATGCAAGACCAAGTGCTGGGAGTTGATGGAGGCGAGATTGATAAGGAGATCAGAGTAAGCATATGTTGCGTGTGAGGATCGAGTCTCAAGTTCAGAAGGTATATATGAAAACCTGGGTACAACATCGTGTTATATATAGGCATGACACAAGGCAAATAACCCGAATTTTACTAGAAGGTTCCGAGCATTGAGAAGTGATGGGACGAGACCTTCCGAGATTGTATAAGGTTTTGGTGACAATCACGTGCACACAAATTTGTGCAAGATAGCTCTAGAAACTATAGTAATTTGGTGAAGCGATCCCATTCAAAAAATATGATTACTATAGTAAAGAAAAGAACATACTCTCAACTGTCCTCCGGTAGGTCAAATCCCTTCGAGCGAATCAGAAACTTTGGTGTGTTGTTGCGTTCGCGTCAATACGCGAGTACACGTACCACCTCGTACTCTGGTACATCTTGTATGAGAACAAGTGGTGGTGGCGGTAGCTAGCTGTCAACAGGAGTTGTGGAAGGCCACGCCCTCGCTTGGGTGGAGCCGACTTCGTGGTCGGGTGTGAGGAGTGCAGCCGATCTGCAGCAGTGGGCGAGCTGGTCGGCGGGTGTGGTCGACCTGCACGGGGGCCACTCCAAGGGCGCCGACATTGGGAGGGTGCCATCTTCGGGTGGTCGACTTGGGAAGTCTACCGGTGGAGGGCGTCGACTTGGGTGACACCGACCAGTCGAAGCCGACTGAGTGTGGTCGGCTGACAGGTGTGCTGGTCGACCTGGAGCTGGTCCACCAGAAGTGTCGTCGACTTGGGTGGTCAACGGGCACGTTAAGAAGCAGCTGGTCTACGTGGTTGCCCAGTCGACCATGTTACATGGGTGACGAGGTTCTGCGGAGGAGTGCGACGGTCGCCCAGGCGATAGTGGCGAGACCGACCTCGGTGGTGGTATCCCGAGGTTGACGTGGCTGATCAGATGCAGTCGCCAGCACGAGGTTGATTTGGTGTGTGCGCAATGCAGGTGACAAGGCACAGCACGCCAATCATCTGCGAGCACCTGCGAAGTAGGTGCGCTGCTGTTCTGCAGGAGCAACGCTGGCACTTCGTCAACCTGCAGCGTTGGCACGTTGTCGACTTGCAGCATTGGCAAGCCGCGACTTTGCATTGCTGGAGCGCGGTCGACCAAGTCGTGCTGGAACGTGGTCGACCGTGCTGCACTGGCAGTCGACCTGCTTGCATGCTAGCTCTGATGTAGTCTTGTCTTGCCAACTTTATTGGATCATTGTTCTCAACTTTTGCAAGTGAAACTCTTGCGGATTTGCCCCGTGAATGCACAAGTGCTAGAGAAATACGAAGTTAACAAACGTAGAGATCACCCTTGCCCCGTGCCTAGCTTGTAGAAGCTCCCGTTGATAGAGTTATCTCCGCATGGTGCGGTGAGCGTGGATGGCACACAACTTACTGTTCAGTCTAGTCGACATAGTTGTCACTTACCTAAGTTGCTCGTAGTGAGAAAATGAACGAGAATGAATGAACTATGAAATAGTTGGGTACAACCCTAATTGGGTTGTACCCCTTATGGGTGAACACACGGATGTATAAGCTATAATGTTCGGACACACCCCCATAGGCAAAGTGGGGGAGAACAAAGGGTCACAAGACCAGTCAAGCAAAGCAAAGCAAGCTCAGGGTGGATCACAAAGTCACCACACATTCCGAGCACAAGTTCAAGGCCACAAGGCCAGTTCACATGCAGGAGTACATATATATAAAAGGCTAGACAAGCAAGAGCAGGTGGATATATATATGCAACAGTACAAACAAGATCAAGAGGTGAGCAGGTGAGGCAAGGCAGGCACAAGACCCAGCTGAGTACAGAAGTGCTGATGATCACAAGGCGCAAGCGCCTTGGTGAAGATATCAGCAGTGTTGGCCTCAGAGGCCACGTACGCAAGGCGCAGCTGACCACGCTGCTGCAACTCACGAGCAAGGAAGTAGCGAAGAGCAATGTGCTTCGTTCTGTGCTCCAGTCTCTGCTCCCGACACAAGGCCAGCATGGCCTTGTTGTCTACGTACAGCACTGGAGGAAAACGAGGTGGCTCTCAAAGGTCAGTCAGCAGGTAGGTGAGCCAGCGAAGCTCCTGTGCAACCATGGCTCCTGCGTACATCTCAGCCTCACAAGTGGAGACGAGAACAGAAGACGAACGGGTAGCCCGCCAAGAAACAGAGCCGGAACCAAGGCTGAAGGTGTAACCCTGTGACGACTGCTGCGTAGCCTGGTCGTCAGCCCAAGAAGCGTCTGCGTGTCCAGTGAGGACCGCTGGACTCTGCCCTCCAGGCACAAGCCCCATGCCCGACGTACTGCACAAGTAGCGCAACACCCTCTTCGCTGCAGCCATGTGCTCCGGTCTGTGTCTCCCAGGAGCAACATAGCATGCGAGAATGCTAAGAGGGTATGCAAGGTCAGGTCGTGTGCAGGTCATCAGGTACATGAGGCAGCCAACAAGCTCTAGGTACGGGCCACTCGACTCTACGGACTCATCCGAAGGCAGAGCTGAGAGCGAGTGGCGAGTAGGCAGAGGAGTGGCCTGAGGCGAGGAGTACGTGAAGCCGAAGCGCTGAAGGACTTGCTCCACCATGTGTGACTGAGTCAGGGTAATGGTGCGGCGTGCTCTGTCCCGGGTGATCTGCAAGCCAAGGTAGCTGCGCAGTTCACCCAGGTCAGTGCACGTATGTCTCTTCTGCAGCTCGGACTTCACGTGGGCGAGTCCAGCAGTGTCAGCTGTGGCAAAGACCAAGTCGTCGACGTACACGAGGATGTAGAACGGCGGCAAAGAGGTGTCGGTGTGCAGAAACAACGACAGGTCGGCAGTAGAGGGAGCAAACCCAAGAGCCGCAAGTGTAGTCCTCAGTGTGTCCTGCCACTCACGCGGTGCCTGGCGGAGACCGTAGACTGGCCGCCGGAGGCTCCACTTGGTGCCAGGAGGAAAAGTCCCAGTGAAGCCCATGTGGGCGGCGCAGCCAGATCTCCTCGTGCAGGCTGCCCTGCAAGAAAGCAGTGTTGAAGTCGAGAGTGTAGCTCGTAGTCACGGTGAGCAGCTATGTGCAGCAGTACCCAAAGAGTGGTCATCTTCGGGGTGGGAGAGAAGGTATGAAAGTAGTCAACTCCCTGCCGCTGACTGAAGCCACGAGCCACGTAACGCGCCTTGAAGACAGGCGGAGAACCCGGCGGCCGCTTCACCCTGAAAATCCACATGCCACTGACGATGTTCGCCCCAGGAGGGGGAACGTTGTCAACGTAGGTGCCTGTGGACTTCCAGGAAGCCATCTCTTCGTCCATAGCTGCCTGCCACTGAGAGGAGTACGGACCCTCTATCGCCTCCGCGTAAGAGTGCACAGTCGGGATGTCAAGTGCATCCGGGTCTCCCTCAGGGGTAAGCAGTACGGACACGAGATGAGGTGAAGCAGCAGCCAAACACTGGAACTCCTCGTGCCTGTCCTCAAGGACGTCCGTGCCAAGGGCACACTCACCCCCGACGGACGGAGGACAGGCAGACTCAGACTCAGCAACAAGACTGGCAGCGTAGTCTAGGCAACAGCGAGCAGCAAAGTCGACGAGCTCAGCAACTAGTGCAGACGTAGCAGTGGACTCAAAGGAAGGGTCAGTGACAAAGTAGCAAGGAGACGCGTGACAGTAGGACTGGCAGCACGAAGAGGGTCCGACTCCGGGTCGGCAAGAGCAGGAAGAGAAGACTCAGGAGGAGAAGGCAAAGGGGCACGCAGAGGAGCAGTGGACAGATGCAGAGACATCCGTTGCGTGCCAGGGACAGGTGGAGGACGCTGACGCGAACCACGACCACTAGTGCGAGCAGCACGGACAGGCGACGCAGGGCGAGACGTAGGCTCACGACGCTCAGCAAGACCTCCAGTAGGACCAGTGTAGGGAGAAGGAGCAGGCAGTGGGGAGGCCGGCTGTAACTGTAACTGTGACGGGACAGGCTGTGGATACTCTAAGGGAGGAGGAGGACCAGTAGAAGGCAGGAGACCAAGAACCTGCTGAAGGAGCGGAACGAAGTACGGCCGAGGCCGCGCGCCGACTCCAGACACAGCAGGGACAACACCAGTACCTCTAGTGGTAGCACCAGCGCCAGCAGCACCTCCAGCTCCAGGACCTCCAGCAGCACCAGTAGCAACCCCAGTAGGACCGCCTCCAGTACCGCCAGAAGTAGCCTCAGTGCCAACACCCTCAGCAGCTCCAGCTCCAGTCGGACCACGAGAAGACGCAGTGGCTCCAGCCCCAGTAGTGCCCGCAGGCCCAGCAGCTCCAGTACACCCAGTACGAGCACCTCCGGGACCCACGGCACCAGCACCCTCAGCAGCCGAAGAAACTCCAGCTCCAGCAGCACGCCTCCAGGGCCGGGCAAACCACTCGCGCAGCTCCTGTGGAGAGAGTGGCTCCCGCCGAGACGAAGCACCCGGAGAACCGCCAGGCACAGCACCGCCAAACGCCACACGAGCAGGCCCAGCTCCCTCAGGCTCCGCACCCCCAGACTCAGCACCTCCAGGCGTAGCACCCCCAAGCTCAGCACCCCCAGGCGTAGCACCCCCAGGCTCAGCACCCCCAGACTCAGTACCCCCAGGCTCAGCACCCCCACGCGTAGCACCCACACGCTCAGCACCCCCAGAGTCAGCACCCCCAGGATCAGCACCCTCAGCAGCACCAGAGTCACCAGCGACCTCGACAGGCTCAACTACGTCTACCTGGGACACACCTGAAGGGGCAGGACCCTGAGGGGGAAGGGGGTCTACCGGGGGAGGACCTGGCACAAGGAAGAGCGGTGGTGGGGGGAGGGACGAAGTGCGGTAGGGGAAGAGACGGTAGTAGGGGACTGACTCGTCGAACGTGACGTCCTGGGAGGACAGAACACGGCGAGAGGTGGGGTGGTAGAACTGCCACCCTGGCGCCTCAAGGGGGAAACCCAGGAAGACGCAAGGAGTAGCACGAGGGGACAGCTTGTCCGCAGACAAGTCGCGGACAAACGCCCGAGATCCCCAGACACGGAACGCAGACGCATCGCCAACCTTCCCCGTCCACAGCAAAGTTGGGGAGGTCTCCGGCATGGAGACCCTGGGGTGAAGGTTGATCTGATGCGCCGCGTATCGAACCGCAAACGGCCACAGAAAATGGGGGGCAGCTGCATGCATCATGGACGTACGGGCGACGTCCATGACCATGCCAATGCGACGCTCAACAATCCCATTTTGCTGTGGAGAGTCCGGAAGCGTGAAGGTCTAACGGATGCCTCGTGCACGACAGTAGGCTCGCAGAAGGCCAGAGGAGAACTCTCCGCCTCTGTCAGAGTGCAGACGCAGAACAGGAAAGTCCGAGCCGAAGCTCTGCCTGAGCTGGAGACGAGCTGCGCGGATCCAGTCGATCAACACCTCAGTGACATCACCCTTGCTGCGCAAGGGGAAGACTGTGGTGTAACGCGAGTAGTCGTCAACCACAAGCAGGAAGTAGTGCTCGTGACCCTGTCCACGGACCCGGGCCGGGCCCCACACGTCCATGTGAAGCGTCTGCAGCGGGGCCTCTGGCGGAGGAAACCGGGAGGAGTGAGGGGCAGCCCGCTGCCGCCCCTCGACACAGGGGACGCAGGTAGGGCCAGGCCCCGGTGGAAGGGGAGGGAGGTTCCGGGGAAGACCAGAGACAAGGACACGGGAGGCCATGCCTCGGAGACGAAGCAGGGAGGGGTGCCCAAGGCGGTGGTGCCAGAGGAGAGTCTCGTGAGACAGGAGGCGACACGAGCAGGGGGCAGACTCAGGACCAGACCTGGACGCTGCAGCAAACACCTGACCCGACGCAGCTACCTGACAAGACGCAGTGGGAGGAGACCCAGTGGTCAGTGTGTACAGGCTCGACCCCGGCCGACGTGTAAACGTGGCCAGGTGTCGGCCTGTCCGAGCGTCCGTGCAGTGGGTCACCCGCTGACTCGCAGGAGTGAACTGGTGAACCCCCGCATCCTATAGGTCAGCAGCACTCACCAAGTTCGTAGAGAACGAGGGGAGGTAAAGACCAGACAGGGTGCCAGAGGGGGCCGCCGGACACGGGAGGACAATGGAGAAGTGAGCAAGGACAGGACCCCAAGAGGGGTCTGCCAGAGAGATTGCAACTGGCCGACCAAGCGGCATGAGTGTGGTGCGGTCTCGAAAGAAGGAGCGAGAAGCCCCCGAGTCAAGGGTGAAGGTGTGTGAGGCCGAAGCCAACGCAGTACCTGAGAGAGCAGACTCACCAGCACCTGAGGGAGGAGACGCACCAGCACCTAGAGCAGCAGCCTCGCTAGCACCTAGAGCAGCAGCCTCACCAGTACCTAGCTCAGCAGTCTCAATGCCCGGGTCAGGCGGAAAACACCGGTAACAGTCACCCTCATCACTAATAGTCACAGCATACATGGCAGCAAGAATAGCATCAAAATCAAGGTCAAAGATAGCTACTCCCGCCCTAGACAGCTCGCCCCAGCGAGGGATCTCAGTGGCCTAAGGGAACTGGTGACGCCAAGCGTCCGTCAGGCGGCCAAAGTAGCGCTGGGTGGAGTGCGCTCCCCCGCACTGCTCACCCGCGCGGTCGCCGGTGCGTAGGACGTAGGTGCACGGACCAGTACCCCCACCCCGCTGGCATGCAGCGTACAACTCACGGAGCTGCTGAGGGGGGGGGATGTCACGAGTGCGCTGCTGCTGCTGCTGCTGCTGCTGGTGCTGGCGCTGACCACCACCGGAGCCGACCCTCTGCGCAGCGCCACCCTGACCAGCTCCGCCTCCTCCGCCGCCGCCTCCTCCTCCGCCGCCACCTCCGCCACCTCCGCTCCCACCGCCACCGCCGCCTCCGCCTCCGCCTCCACTGCCGCCACCGACACCTCCACCCCCGCCACCACTCCCACCACCACCTCCACCTCCTCCACTGCCTCCACCGCCACCTCCGCCACCCCCGCCAGCCCCTCCAGCGCCCTTGCCCCCTTTGCCCTTGCTGGGGCGGCGTCTCCCGCTCGGGGCAGACGCAGCGCCGACCAACTCGAAACCAACGAGGTCGGCCGCAGCAGCAGAGGCAACAGAGGGCAGGAGGGGGGAGGGAGAACACCCCTCAAAGATGGGGGTGCGAGGGTCACCACGAGAGGCTCCTACAGCGACTATGCTCTTCTCTGCTGCTAGGAGGGCATTCTCGAGGAGGTCAACGGTGAGAGTGGTGGGGCAAACTGAGAGGAAGTGGTCCCTGACTACGTAGAGGGAGTCAGGGAGGCAGGTGACTATGTAGTAGAGGGTGATGTACATGGGGGGGGGGGGGGGGGGGGTTCTTGGCGCAGAACTCAGCAGGAAGCGCAGCGCGGTAGCGAGTGTCACTAGTGCGGAGGTGCGTAATGAGGTCAGCGACTGTGGGAAAGGCAGAAAGGTCAGGGAAGAGGTACGGTAGCATGAGGCGGCTCAGTGCAGCAGTGGTTGGGGAAGAGTAGCGTGCAACTACAGCGTCGTACAAGGTCTGAGCACTCTTGTACTGGCTAAAGTGCGCACGCTCAGAGGTAGGCAGGTGGCGACGCACAGCAAGACGTGCAGCAGCATCGCGTGTGGCCAAGTGTGACTGAACAGTGGCGTCAGCATCAGCAGTAGGGGCAGGAGAGGCACCAGAGGTGAGGTCAAAGAGGGAAAGACTGTCTGCCCTATCGCACTGTAGGAAAAGCTGCAGGTCATCTAGCGAGACGTCAAAGTCAATGGCCCGACCCTCAGCGTCAAAAGCAAGGACACTAGGGGTAGCCATGACATTAGTAGACTAGCAGCGCGAATAGTAGGGTAAGGGCAGTGCAGTGACAGAGGCGCTGCTCTTACCGGACAGGGCGGGTCGGGCGGCTCGGCGTCTCGGCGGCTCGGCAGGAACTGCAGCTCGGCGGCTCGGCGACTCAGCGGCTCGGGTGGCTCGGGAGGCTCGGCGGTACGGCGGCTCGGCAGCAACTGCGGCTCTGCTACTCGGCGGTTCGGGCGGCTCGGGCGGCTCGGCAGCAACTGCAGCTCGGGCGGCTCGGGCGGCTCTGCGGCTCGGGTGGCTCGGGCGGTTCGGCGGTACGGCGCCCCGGCGGCTCGGGCGGCTCAGGTGGCGTGGCGGCTCGGGCAGCTCGGGTGGCTCTGGTGGCTCGGCAGCAGCTCGGCGGCGTCGGCGGCTCGGTGGTGACGGCGGGGCCGCGTGGGGACGGCGGCGAGGCTGGGTGGAGCGGTGACGGGGCCAGCAGAGGCGGCGCCGGGGCCGAGAAGGGCAGCGCCGGGGCCAGCAGAGGTAGGCGGCGGGGCCAGCACAGGCGGCGCCGGGGCCGGGAAGGGCGGCGTCGGGGCCGCAGGGGTAGGCGACGGGGCCAGCAGAGGCGGCGCCGGGGCCTGAAAGGGGGGCGTCGAGGCCGCAGGGGTAGGCGACGGGGCCAGCAGAGGCGGCGCCGGGGCCGGGAAGGGCGGCGTCGAGGCCGCAAGGGTAGGCGACAGGGCCAGCAGAGCTGTCGCCGGGGCTTGGAAGGGCGGTGCCGAGGCCGCAGGGGTAGGCGATGGGGCCGCTAGGGCGGCTAGGAGGGGGTCGCGAGGGCGGCTAGAAGAGGCCGCGAGGGCGGCACGAACAGCCCGCGAGGGCGGCGCGACGCGACGGAGCCGCGAGGGCGGCGGATCGGGGCCGCGAGGGCAGCGCGACGTGGGCGCTAGGGCGGCGCGATGTGACGGGGCCACTAAGGCGGCGCGACAGGGTCGTGAGAGGGGAGCACGACTCGGGCAGAGTCGGAGCACGCTCCGGGCAGGAAAAAAAATGTGGTGGGCCCTAGGAACAGTTCCCACAGGGGAACCTGCTCGATACCATGAGAAAATGAACGAGAATGAATGAACTATGAAACAGTTGGGTACAAGTACTAACCCTAATTGGGTTGTACCCCTTATGGGCTACCCCACTACAGCCTACACAGATGTATAAGCTATAATGTTCTGACACGTAGGGCGGCAGCCGTGTAGTCACCATTGTGAACGTAGGTGACACAGAGGTGATGGACACCCTAGAAGCACAGGTCGAGGATGCGAGGAGACGCCATAAGGCCCATAAGTACGGAGCAATCCCTTGGGCGGTCGTCGAGGCTGGCCTCCGCACCGTGTGGGCGATGGAACACCCTTCTCGGCCTACTGCTCCTCAACCGGTGAACGACGAAGGCGACGTCGACGTAGGCGTCCACGCCGGTGGTGACCAAGTCAGCAGCAGTGCAGGAGGCACGTCGAGGCAGCGGGGTGTGATACACGCCGATGAAGTCGGCGGCGTTCAGGCTCGACGGATGCGGCCGTTGGCGGCTACAGGCTCCTCGCAAGGTGACGTCGGAGGTCGATAAAGCGGTTTGTCGCCAATGTCGACGACCCATGTGATTGCAGGCGGGATAGCACCGAGCTACGGCTACTTCAAGTTCACGCCGGACATGATCTTCGTCACTACCCTCCTCGTTGGTCGACCGGACATCCCGACCTGGAAGGAAGTCATCGAGCCCCAGCTGGAGATGGCCGGGCTGATCGGCTTCGCCAGGGGTACCATGGCAACACCGTCCGTCTGAGCACTACTTCGACCTGCGTGCGGAGTTTCGCGTTGTGCAGCTGCCGACCTTCACTATCATCTTGCGGTGCTGCTCGCGCGGTGTGCAGATCGCCTTGAAGCCGTGCAGGGACTACTTGGACGCCGGCCACCAGGTGTGGCACTTCATCGAGTCACCGTACCAGGTCACCGACGACCTGTATATTGGCCAGCTCGAGGAGTAGATGACGCATCTGCGGATGGGCGACCAGGAGACGGCGACCGATTACTGCATCCGGGCTCGGTGACTTCTCGGCACGATAAAGATGGCCGGTGTGCAATATTCGACGGCGTCGTACGTCATGCACATCTTGAAGGGGCTCACGAGCAACTATAACCTGCTGAAGCGGTTGTCGGTGGCACCGAGAACGAGGGCGACACTCAACAAGGACTCCCTTACCTCGTACATCCTGCAGCATGTAGGAAGATGAGCGGCCCTCTGAGCTCCTGCCGCAAGTGAAGTACGTCGCCCCGGTGAAGCAAAATGGTCGAACAGTGCAGGACGGGCAGTCTGGCGGCAGTAGAAGCAGTGGCGGTAGGCCGACCAAAGACGTCGACAAGAAGAAGTCGGCAATGGATAGCGGTCGTGGAGGAGGAAGTCGACGTCGGCAGTGGTGGCTATGAGTGCCCCGACCGCTGTGACTCAGACGACGACGACGCCAAGAGTAGCCGAGGGAGGTTGGCTGGGCGTCGCCCTTGCCAGGAGGGTAAGCCGCGCAAGGAGAAGCAGTCGACCAGGTCGACTTCGACGAAAGACGCCGACTCCTCTGCTGGCGGCACGAAGCGTGACGACAAAGAGGTGTCGTGCTCGCTGGTCGCGTCGTGGAGCAGACAGTCTCGCTCGCGCCAAAGGCCGGCAAGGACTTCCAGGTGATGGCGGCAGCCGTGAAGGTGAACCCAGCGGTGGTCCTGCTCGACAGCAGCCGCTCGCATCACCTGATGGGGACGAAGGAGGTCTATGTTGACCTGCAGCCTAGCCGCGACGCCAAGCACGTGTGCGGCTTCAATGTTGCGCTGCAGGACGTCCGGGGCCGAGGCACTGTCGCTCTGGAAGGGGAGAGAGGGAAGCAGGTGTTGATTCCCGACGTGCTCTACGTCGCGGGTGTACAGGCGAACCTGCTGTCGGCTGGCCAGCTGAAGGAGAACGGTGTGAAGCTAAAGGAGGACGGTGACGGGATGTTGCTCGCCACGACTGCAGGGGACGTTCTCGGTCTAGCGTCCTACATCGGCCGGGTCCTCTGCACTGACCTGCGTCCATGCTCAGCGATGTCGACAACGCCCACAACAAAGGTCGTGGCCCTGCGGGCGATAGTCTCGACGACGAAGTCGACTCCAGACAGGCTACATGCGAGGCTCACACACGTCGGCATGGACACCATCCAGAGCTCGGCGAAGCACGAAGTCGCCACTGGGCTGAACCTCAAGTCGGCGTCCGGTGGCGACTCACCGTGTGTCTCGTGCGTCGGTGGGAAGCTGGCGGAGCACACCTTCCCCGACCAGGGCTCCGACGCCAACGACGTAATGGCTGGTGTGCACATCGACCTGTACGGGCCGTTCTGCGTGGCTGCCAAGGACAGCAGCCTTTACTTCTTGCTGCTGAAGGACCGCAAGACCCGCTACGTATGGGTGAGGCCGGTCGCCAAGAAGTCGGATGTGCTGCAGGAGTCCGTGCAGATTGCTAGCGGTGGCTGAGGGACAGACGAAGAAGTCGGTGCTGATGTTGCGCTCTGACCGGGGAGGGGAGTTCCTCAGGAAGGAGTTCACCGCTTTCGTGGATGGAAAGGGGATCGTCCATGACCTCACCTGCCCGTACACCTCACAGCAAAACGGCATGGCGGAGCGTGAGATGCGTACAGTGGTATAGTCGGTGCGGACGATGCTGCTGCACCTCGCTCTGCGGCACGCCGTCTGAATCTGCAACTGCCTTGAGAGGTCGACGCTGCCGCCGGGGACAACAGCATATCAGCTGCTGACTGGGAAGAAGCACGGCTTGTCGCTGGAACGCGTGTAAGGCTGCATGGCACAGTTTTTAGTCCCCGAGCAGCAGCGTGGTGGGAGGCTGAAGCCGAAAGCCCGGTGGGGTCTTCATCTAGGCGTGTTGGGAGAGAGCAAGGGCTGGGAGCTCCTCAACATCGACGACAACTGGGTGGTTACCACGTCGGACGTGGTGTTCTACGAGACGATGTCTCTGGAAATGTGGAAGTCGGAGCATGGGCCGGCGACGGAGCGGACGCTGGTCAACCTGCCGACAGACACCTCGACGGCGATGCTCCCTCTGCTTGCTAAGGTCGGTGAGCTTGCTGACGAGGACACTAAGGTTGTCCGCCCTCCCTCCCCTTGCCCTGCCCCCCCCCCCCCTCGTGGCCGACCTGCGTGGGCTGACTCCGGTGTCGGCCTCCGGTGATGAGGGGAGAAGTGGGGCGTCCCCTGTGGCACCGGCCAAGTCGACGGCAGTGCAGGAGGACGCTGAGGGCAGAGACCCCATTGACGATGGAGGGGACGCCGAGGAGTCCACCGACAGCAACGTGGTGGAGGTCGGACCACGGCGTACAGGCCGACTTTGGAGGCCGCGTGATTTCTTTGTAACGGCCGCCTTCACCACGGCGTATGACGAGGTCGACGGCGACCTGCTGTACGACGACGTCGAGGAAGATGAAGAATTGCCGAAGCTTGACCCCGCCATGCACACCGACCCCGAACACCGCTGAGAAATGTCCACGATGACGGTGAAGGTGTGGCGAGCTGGAAAGGCAAGGCGATGAAGGCCGCCATGGAGGAGGAGATACGCAGCCTCATCGACATGGGGTCCTGGGAGTTGGTCGAACGCCCACCTGGAGTGAACATCATGAAGAACCAGTGGGTGCTGAAAATGAAGTACCACATCGACGACACTGTCAAGCGCGAGAAGGCGAGGCTGTGAAGAATGAGGAATGAATGAACTAGCAAGAAGGTGGGTACAAGTAGGAAAACCTAAAAGTGTTGTACCCCATATTGTCTACCCCACTACAGCCTACACAGACTATAGCATATGAGTTTGACACACCCCCATAGGCAAAGCGGGGGAGAACAAGAGGTCACAAGACCAGTCAAGCAAAGCAAAGCAAGCTCAGGGTGGATCACAACGTCACCACACAGTCTGAGCACAAGAGCAAGGCCACAAGGCCAGTTCACATGCAAGATCATATATAAAGGTAAACAAGCAAGTGCAGGTATAGAAAGATCACAGTACAAGCAACGTCAAGAAGTGAGCAAGTGAGGCCAAGTAGGCACAAGATCTAGCATCGTACAAAAGCGCTGATGATCACAAGGTGGAAGTGCCTTGGTAAAAGATATTAGCAGTGTTGGCCTCGGAGGCCACGTAAGCAAGGCGCAGCTGACCACGCTGCTGCATCTCACGAGCAAGGAAGTAGCGAAGAGCAATGTGCTTAGTTCTGTGCTCCAGTCTGTGCTCCCGACACAAGGCCAGCATGGCCTTGTTGTCTACGTACAGAACTGGAGGAGAACGAGGGAACTCTCCTAGGTCAGTCAGCAAGTAGGTGAGCCAGCGTAGCTCCTGTGCAGCCATGGCCCCCGCGTAGATCTCAGCCTCACAGCTGGAGCCGAGAACAGAAGACGAGCGGGTAGACCGCCACGAAACAGAGCCGGAGCCAAGGCTGAAGGTGTAACCCTGTGACGACCGCTGCGTAGCCTGGTCGTCAGCCCAAGAAGCGTCTGCGTGACCTGTGAGGACCACTAGACGTCGCCCTCCAAGCACTAGCCCCATGCCCGACGTACTGCACAAGTAGCGCAACACCCTCTTCGCTGCAGCCATGTGCTTTGGTCGGTGTCTCCCAGGAGCAACTTAGCGTGCCAAGATGCTAAGAGGGTATGCTAGGTCAGGTCGTGTGCAGGTCATCAGGTACATGAGGCAGCCAACAAGCTCTGGGTATGGGCCACTCGGCTCTACGGACTCATCCGAAGGCAGAGCTGAGAGCGAGTGGCGAGTAGACAGAGGAGTGGCCTGAGGCGAGGAGTACGTGAAGTCGAAGCGCTGAAGGACCTGCTGCACCATGTGTAACTGAGTCAAGGTAATGGTGCGCTGTGCTCTGTCTCGGGTGTTCTGCAAGCCAAGGTAGCTGCGCCCAGGTCTGTGCACGTGTGTCTCTTCTGCAGCTCGGACTTCACGTGGGCGAGTCCAGTAGTGTCAGCAGTGGCAAAGACCAAGTCGTCGACGTACACGAGGATGTAGAACGGCGGCAAGGAGGTGTCGGTGCGCAGAAACAGCGACGGGCCGGTAGTAGACGGAGCAAACCCAAGAGCCGCAAGTGTAGACCTCAGTGTGTCGTGCCACTCACGGGGCGCCTGGCGGAGACCGTAGACTGGCCGCCAGAGGCTCCACTGGGTACCAGGAGGAAACGACCCAGTGAAGCCAGGTGGGCGGCGCAGCCAGATCTCCTCGTGCAAGCTGCCCTGCAGGAAAGCTGTGCTGAAGTCGAGAGATTGAAGCTCGTAGTCGCGCTGAGCGGCTATGTGCAGCAGCACCCGAAGAGTGGTCATCTTCGGGGTGGGAGAGAAGGTCTGAAAGTAGTCAACTCCCTGTCGCTGAATGAAGCCTCGAGCCACGTAACACGCCTTGAAGTCAGGCGGAGAACCCGGCAGCCACTTCACCCTGAAAATCCACATGCCACTGACGATGTTCGCCCCAGGTGGGGGAACCTCGTCGACGTAGGTGCCTGTGGACTTCCAGGAAGCCATCTCTGCGTCCATGGCTGACTGCCACTGTGAGGAGTAGGGACCCTTGATCGCCTTAGCGTACGATCGAGGAGTCGGGATGTCTGGTGCATCTGGGTCTCCCTCAGGGGCAATCAGCGTGGACACGAGATGAGGCAAAGCAGCAGCAAAACACTGGAACTCCTCCTGCCTGTCCTCAAGGACGTCCGTGCTAAGAGCACACTCACCCCCGACGGACGGAGGACAGACAGACTCAGACTCAGCAACAAGACTAGCAGCGTATTCTAGACGACAGCGAGCAGCAAATTCGACAAGCTCAGCAACTAAGGCAGACGCAGCAGTGGACTCAAAAGAATGGTCAGTGACAACAGTAGCCAGGAGACACGTGATAGTAGGACTGGCAGCACAAAGAGAGTCAGACTCCGGGTCAGCAAGAGTAGGAAGAGAGGACTCTGGAGGAGACGGCAACGGGACACGCAGAGGAGCAGTGGAAGGACGCAGTGCTATCTGGTGTGTGTCGGGGACCGCTGGAGGACGCGGACGCAGAGCACGACCACTAGTGCGAGCAGCATGAACAGGCGACGCAGGACTAGACGCAGGCTCACGACGCTCAGCGAGAACTCCAGTAGGACCAGTGTAGGGAGAAGGAGCAGGCAGGGGGGAGGCGGGTTGTAACTGTGACCGCGACTGGACAGGTTGTGGACACGCTAAGGGAGGAGCAGGACCAGTAGAGGGCGGGAGACCAAGAACCTGCTCAAGGAGCGGAACGAAGTACGGCCTCGGCCGTGCAGCGCCTCTAGAACCAGCAGGGACAGTACCAGTACCCCTAGCGGCAGCACCAGCGCCAGCAGCACCTCGAGCTCCAACAGCGCCAACTCCAACACCCTCAGAAGCACCAGCGCCAGCAGAACCACCAGCGTCAACACCCCCAGCAGCTCCAGCTCCAGCAGCTCCTGCAGCTCCAGCTCCAGCAGCTCCTGCAGCTCCAGCAGCACCAACTCCAGCAGAACCGTCAGCTCTAGTACCGACAGTAGCTCCAGCAGTACCTCCAGCAAGACTCCCAGTCCCAGCAGCTCCAGAACCGCCACGACGAGCACCTCCAGGACCAGCAGCAACAGTAGTACCTCCACCTCCAGCAGCACGGCTCCATCGCCGGGCAAACCATTCGCGCAGCTCCTGCGGAGAGAGTAGCTCCCGCCTTGACGAAGCACCGCCAGAGGCCACACGAGCAGACCCAGCACCCCCAGGCTCCGCACCCCCAGGCTCCGAACCCCCAGGCTCAGCACCCCCAGGCTCCGCACCCCCAGGCTCAGCACCCCCAGACTCAGCACCCCCAGGCTCAGCACCCCCAGACTCAGCACCCCCAGGCTCAGCACCCCTAGACTCAGCACCCCCAAGCTACGCACCCCCAGACCCGGCACCCGCAGGCTCAGCGCCCCTAGCAGCACCAGAGTCAACAGCTACCTCGACAAGCTCAACTGCGTCTACCTGGGACACACCTGACGGGGCAGGATCCTGAGGGGGGAGGGGGTCTACCGGGGGAGGACCTGGCACAAGGAAGAGCGGCGGCGGGGGGAGGGGCGAAGTGCGGTAGGGGAAGAGACGGTAGTAAGGCACCGAATCGTCAAAGGTGACGTCCTGGGAGGACAGAACACGGCGCGAGGTGGGGTGGTAAAACTGCCAACCAGGCGCGTCAGGGGGGAAGCCAAGGAAGACGCAAGGAACAGCACGAGGGGACAGCTTGTCCGCAGACAAGTCGCGGACAAACGCCCGAGATCCACAGACCTGAAACGCAGACGCATCGCCAACCTTCCCCGTCCACCGCAAGGTGGGGGAGGTCTCTGGCAAGGAGACCCTGGGCTGAAGGTTGAGCTGATGCGCTGCGTACTGAACCGCAAACGGCCACAGAAAATGGGGAGCAGCCGCATGGATCATGGACGTACGAGCGACGTCCATGACCATGCCAATGCGGCGCTCAGCAATCCCATTTTGTTGTGGAGAGGCCGGAAGCGTGAAGGTCTGGCGGATGCCCTGTGCACGACAGAAGGCTCCCAGACGAGCAGAGAAAAACTCCCCGCCTCTATCAGAGTGCAGACGCAAAACAGGAAAGTCCGAGCCGAAACTCTCTCTGAGCTAGAGACGAGCTACGCGGATCCAATCGATCAACACCTCAGTGACGTCACCCTTACTGCGCAAGGGGAACACCGTGGTGTAACGCGAGTAGTCGTCAACCACCAACAGGAACTAATGCTCGTGACCCTGGCCACGGACGCGCGCGGGGCCCCACACGTCCATATGAAGAGTCTGCAGGGGAGCCTCTGTCGGAGGAAACTCGGAGGAGTGAGGGGCGGCGCGTTGCCGCCCCTCGACAGAGGGGACGCAGGTAGGGGCAGGCCCCGGAGGTAGGGGAGGGAGGGACCGGGGGAGACCAGAGACAAGGACACGTGAGGCCATGCCTCGGAGACGAGGCAGAGAGGGGTGACCAAGGCAGTGGTGCCAAAGGAGAGTCTGGTGGGACAGGAGACGACACGAGCAGGGCGCAGACTCAGGACCAGACCTGGACGCTGCAGCAAACACCAGACTCGACGCAGCTACCTGACCAGACTCAGCAACCGGAGGAGACTCAGTAGTCAGTGTGTACAGGCTCGACCCTGGCCGACGGGTAAACATGGCCAAGTGTCGGCCCGTTCGAGCACAGGTACAGTGGGTCACCCGTTGACTCGCACGCGTGAACTGGTCAACCCCCCTATCCTGTAGATCAGCTCCACTCACCAAGTTTGTACAGAACGAGGGGAGGTAGAGACCTGACAGGGTGCCAGAGGGGGCTGCCGGACACGGGAGGACAGTGGAGAAGCTAGCAAGGATAGGACCCCCAGAGGGGTCCGCCAGGGAGACCGCAACCGGCCGACTAAGCGGCGTAAGCGTGGTGCGGTCTCGAAAGAAGGAGCGGGAAGCACCCGAGTCAAGGGTGAAGGTGTGTAAGGCCCGAGCAGACGTGGTACTTGAGAGAGCAGACTCACCAGCACCTGGGGCAGCAGACGCACTAGCACCTAGAGCAGCAGCCTCAATGCCTGGGTCAGGCGGAACACACCGGTAACAGTCACCCTCAACACTATCAGACACAGCATACATGGCAGCAAGAATAGCATCATAATCAAGATCAAAGATAGCAACCCCCGCCCTAGACAGATCTCCCCAGCGAGGGATCTCAGTGGCGTCAGGGAACTGGTGACGCCACGCGTCCGTCAGGCGGCCGAAGCAGCGCTGGGTGGAGTGCGTGCCCCGGCACTGCTCATCAGCGCGGTCGCCGGCACGGAGGACGTAGGTGCAGGGACCAGTACCCCCACCCCGCTGACGCCCAGCATACCACTCACAAAGCTGCTGAGGGGACAAGGTCTCAGGACTGTGCTGCTGCGGATGGCGCGGACCACCACCGGAGCCACTCCTCTGCGTAGAGCCACGGACCAGCTCCACCGCTGCCTCCGCCGCCTCCGCCACTTCCGCCGCCTCCGCCACCTCCGCCGCCTCCGCTCCCTCCGCCACCGCCGCCGCCTCCTCCGCCTCCACTGCTGCCACCGACACCTCCACCCCCGCCACCACTCCCACCACCACCCCCAACCCCTCCACTGCCTCCACCACCACCTCCACCGCCCCCGCCAGCCCCTCCAACGCCCTTGCCCGCCTTGCCCTTGCCGGGGCGGCGTCTCCCGCTCGGGGCAGACGCAGCGCCGACCGACTCAAAACCAACGAGGTCGGCCGCAACAGCAAAAGCAACAGAGGGCAAGAGGGGGGAGGGAGAACACCCCTCAAGGACGGGGGTGCGAGGGTCACCACGAGGCTCCTACAGCGACTATGCTGTTCTCTGCTGCTAGGAGGCGCTCCTCGAGGAGGTCAACGGTGAGTGTGATGGGGCAAACTGAGGGGAAGTGGTCCCTGACTAAGCGAAGGGAGTCAGGGAGCCGGGTGACTATGTAGTAGAGGGTGATGTACATGGGGGGGGGGGTTCTTGGCACAGAAGTCAGCAGGAAGCGCAGCGCGGTAGCGAGTGTCGCTAGTGCGAAGGTGCATAATGAGGTTAGCGACTGTGGGAAAGGCAGCAAGGTCAGGGAAGAGGTACAGTAGCATGAGGCGACTAAGCGCAGCAGTGGCAGGGGAAGAGTAGCGTGCAACTACAGCGTCGTACAAGGTCTTAGCACTCTTGTACTGGCTAAAGTGCGCATGCTCAGTGGTCGGTAAGTGGCGACGCACAGCAAGACGGGCAGCAGCATCGCGCGTGGCCCACTGTGAGCGAACAGTGCTGCCAGCAGTAGCAGGCGGGGCAGGAGAGGCACCAGAGGTGAGATTGAACAGGGAGAGTCCGTCTGCCCTATCGCACTGTAGGAACACCTGGAGGTCATCGACCCAGACCTCAAAGTCAACAGCACGACGCTCAGTATCAAAGGTAAGGACACTGGGGGTAGCCATGACGGCAGTGGCCTAGCAGGGAGTGATCTCACCAGTCCAAGGAAGTAGGGCCGGGGCGCGCCGGTAGGAACAGTAGCGACTCGACGGCAGGGCGACTCGACGGCTCGGCTGCTTGGGCGGCTCGGCTGCTGGGCGGCTGGGCGGCTCGGTTGCTGGGCGGCTCGGCGGCTCGGCTGCTGGGCGGCTCGGCGGCTCAGCTGTTGGGCGCCTCGGCTGCTGGGCGGCTGGCGGCGTGGTGGCTCGGCTGCTCAGCTGCTGGGCGGCTCAGCAGTGAAGGGGCCGGTAGAGGCAGCGACGGGGCCGGTAGAGGCGGCGACGGGGCCGGTAGAGGCGGCGATGGGGTCGCGAAGAGCGGCGACGGGGCCGCTAGGGGCGGCGAACAGGGCCGCTAGGGTTGGCGACGGGGCCGCTAAGGGCGGCGAGGTGGCCGCAAAGGGCGACGACGGGGCCTCAAGGGGCGGCGACGGGCCCGCTAGGGGCGGCGACGGGGTCGTAGAGGGGCCAAGAGGGGCGGCGACGAGGTCGCGAAGGGGACGTAAGGGGCCTAGAGGGGGCGGCGATGGGGCCGCAAGGGGCGGCGACGGGCCGCGAAAGGGCCGCGAGGGGCCTGGAGGGGCAGCGACGGGGCCTAGAGTGGCGGCGACGGGGCCGCGAAGGGGCCGCGAGGGGCCTAGAGGGGCGGCGACGGGGCCTAGAGCGGCGGCGACGGGGCCGTGAAGGGGCCGCGAGGGGCCTAGAGGGGCGGCGACAGGGCCGCAAAGGACGGCGACGAGGGGCCTCTAAGAGGGCGCGACGTGAGGGCGGCCTACGGGGCGCGCCTCGTGCAGGAAAAAAGATCGAGTTAGGTGGTGGGCCCTGAGAAGCGTTCCCACGAGGGAACCTGCTCTATACCATGTGAAGAATGAGGAGTGAATGAACTAGCAAGCAGGTGGGTACAAGTAGGAAAACCTAAAAGTGTTATACCCCATATTGTCTACCCCACTACAGCCTACACAGACTATAGCATATGAGTTTGACAGAGGCTGGTCATGAAAGGCCTCACGCAGGTGTATGGCGCCGACTATGACGAGACGTATGCGTCGGTGAGAAGCTACGTCGCGCTGAGGATCTTCCTCAGCATCGTCGCCGTCCTCGACCTCAACCTGATGCAGCTTGACATGAATAACGCCATCGTGCAGAGCAAGCTCGACAGGGTGCTGTACATGTACCAGCCGGACTACTTCAACAACGGGACCGGCCGGGTGTGCAAGCTGCTGAAAAGCCTGTACGGGCTGAAGGAGTCGCCACTCTTGTGGTATAAGGCTCTCAACGATGTGCTCTACTTCAAGGTCGCCGACGACAAGGTGGACTGCTTGGTGCTGGTCTACATCGACGACCTGCTCGCCGCCAGGAGTAGTGCCACGATGCTGAAGGAGCTAAAGGAGCTGCTGGAGGCCGGAGATCTCGCCAGCAAAAGTACCTTGGGCTGGAGATCGTGCGCGACAGGCCAGCAAGGAATCTGTGGCTCCACTAGCAGGGCTATGCAGACAAGTTGTGTAGGTGTTTTCTCGACGAGGAGAAGACCGGGCGCACCCCGAAGACGCTGGTCTCAGTCGACGCCTACGCAGAGCTCACCTTCGTCGACGAGGAGGAACGGGAGCGACAAGAGGAGGAGTACCGCCAGAAGGTCGGCTCGCTGCAGTTCGCAGCGACGACGACGAAGCAGGACATCGCCTTCGCCTG
This sequence comes from Closterium sp. NIES-65, assembly GCA_948144175.1. Taxonomy (NCBI): domain Eukaryota; kingdom Viridiplantae; phylum Streptophyta; class Zygnematophyceae; order Desmidiales; family Closteriaceae; genus Closterium; species Closterium sp. NIES-65. The sequence continues at coordinate 322,437 of CANXME010002183.1, forward strand.
CAGCAAGTTGGGGAGCGGCCTCACGGTTAGGAGCGACCAGCACTGGAGCGAGGTTGACCGCTGCCTCGCCTACCTCGCCAACACCAATGACACCACCCTAGAGTTCAGCGGTGGACCGGAGACGCTGGAGCTGGTCAGCTACGTGGACGCAAACAACGCCGGCAACAAGCAAAACTGGACATGCACGAGCGGCTACGTGTTCGTCTATGGAGGGGCCGCAGTCTCCTGATGGAGTCAGCGCATCAATTGCGCAACGTTGTCGTCGACCGAGTGAGAGTACGTGGCGGCAACTGAAGCCGGCAAGGAGGGACGTCGACTTCGTTTCCTTCTTACAGAATTCCGGCAGTTGGATGCTGGAAAGCCGACTGTCCTTCGGGTGGACAACAAGTCAACCATCACGGTCGCCGAAGGCATGGAGTTGACAGGCAACCTCAAGCACATTGATCGGCGACAGGCCTGGCTGCAGCATATGGTGAGGCGCGGAAAGTTTTCGCTGATGTACACCCCGACCACTGAACAGACGACCGACTTCCTGACGGAGGCACTGCACTTTCCGGCCTTCAACCGTTGCTCTGTCGCAATCAGCCAAGTGCGCCTGTCCGACGTGGGCGACGACGACAACGACGTGCAGCAGTAGGTGTCCTTTAGCATGGCTGGTGCGGTGACCGGCGTGTTGTGTGTTGGGTGCATGCCGACGAGCTATTCTCCGAGTAGTGCTGCTGTATGGGCTGGGGGCCAAAGCATGAACACAGCAGGGGAGTGTCAACGGGAGTTGTGGAAGGCCTCGTCCTTGCTTGGGCGGAGATGACTTCGTGGTCTGGTGTGAGGAGTGCAGCCGATCTGCATTAGTGGGTGAGCTGGTCGACGGGTCTGGACGACCTGCACGGGGGCCACTGTAAAGGCGCTGATTTTGGGAGCGCGCCAACTTCGGGTGGTCAACTTGGGATGTCGACCGGTGGAGGGCGTCGACTTGGGTGACGCCGACCAGTGGAAGCTGACTGGGTGTGGTCGGCTGACAGGTGTGCTGGTCGACCTGCAGCTGGTCGACCAGAAGTGTCGTCGACTTGGGTGGTTGACGGGCACGTTAAGAAGCAGCTGGTCGACGTGGTTGCCCGGTCGACCAGGTTACCTGGGTGACGAGGTTATGCGGATGAGTGCGACAATCGCCCAGGTGATAGTGTTAGAATGTTATCAAATGCTCTAGCCTGTAGTGGGGTGCTCTATAGCGAGTACAACCCTTCTAGGGTTTTGCTATTTGTATCCTCATTCTTGCTAGTGCAACCCCTCTTCTTTCTTCTAAACTTTGACATGCTATCAGAGCAGGTCGACCCCCTTGGGTCGATCCTGTGGGTGGGCCCACCACCTAAAGCTTCCGCTGCTCTACTGCTGTGGCGCGCCCCGAGCGCGCTACCCTTTCTTCCTGCCGCGCGCGGAGCGCGAGGCGAAATTTTTTCTTCCCGCCGCGCGTCTTCTGCGCGCGGCGGTTTTCCTGTGAGGCGCGCGCCCGGGGGGCGCGCGGCCCTTACTTCTTCCTGGCGCCCCCTGGCGAGCCGCGCACAGCCCCCGCCCGTCCGTCGTGGCACCCTGGGGAGCCGCGCGCTCCCCCCGTCCGTCCGTCGCGGCACCCTGGAAAGGCGTGCGCTGCCCCCGCCCGTCCGTCGCGACACCCTGGGGAGCCGCGCGCTCCCTCCGTCCGTCCGTTGCGGCACCCTGGGGAGCCGCGCGCTGCCCCAGCCCGTCCGTCGCGGCGCCCTAGGGATTCGCGCGCGACCCCCTGCTGCCCCGTCGCGCCGCCCTGGGGAGCCACACGCGGCCCCCTGCTGCCCCGTGGTGGCGCCCTGGGGGCCGCGCGCCGTCCACCCTGCTGTCCCCCCGCGCTCCTGCCCCTTGCAACCCGTATTAGGGTTTTGGGCTGAGGAGTGTGAGGGTGGCGGTTGTGGGGGTGCCCGTTGTGTGCGCCGTCCCCTACTCCTCCTCCTCCGTCTCCCGCTGCTGCAGCTTCCGCTCAGGGGTGTGTGTGTGGGGGGGCCGTGAGGAGTGGAACTATGCGGGTGAAGGGGGAGTGGAGCTAGGGGGTGTAGCAGTGGGTGTGTGAGAGGGGCGTTGGGCAGCTGGGGGAGGTTGAGTGGAGGCAGCAGTCTTGTCGTCCGCAGCACCTGTAGTCCGGGGCGCTGTCCTGGTAGCCCAGAGAGCCTGCTGCGCCTGTCGCCCGTGGGTCCGTTGCTCCTGTAGCTCTTCGTAGCCCGTAAGCCAGTTACTCCAGTAGTCCGGGGCGCTGTCTCGGTAGCCACTGTGCCAGCCGCTCCTGTTGCCCGTGTGTCTGCAGCTTCAGCCGACGTCTCCCATCTTCTCTCCTCTCACATTCCCTCCTCTTCCTCACTTGCCCGCTACGACTACCACTAGCTTTGCTCACAATTTTAAACTACTGCTTCTTGAACTTGTGCTCACAATGTGTGGTGACATTGTGATCCACCTTGAGCTTGTACTGCTTTGCTTGCTCTGCTGATTACACCCCACTTTGGCTATGGGGGTGTGTCAGAATGTTATCAAATGATCTAGCCTGTAGTGGGGTGCTCTATAGCGAGTACAACCCTTCTAGGGTTTGCTATTTGTATCCTCATTCTTGCTAGTGCAACTCCTCTTCTTTCTTCTAAACTTTGACAGATAGTGGCGAGACCGACCTCAGTGGTGGTATCCCGAGCTCGACGTGGCTGATCAGATGCAGTCATCAGCACGAGGTTGATTTGGTGTGTGCGCTGTATTGGTGCAACCCCACTGTTTGCACTCGGCTTGTTGTCCATGTGCGTGCATGCGTGTGTGCATGGAATGGTATGAGGGCTTGAGATAATATATACTCATGCTTATAATAGTGTGTGCATGATGATTTGTGAATTCGAATGTGTCTGTGCCGAGTCAATAGCGATTCATCGCTAGTCGCGTGTCTACGTCGTCGTTTGTGTGTCTCGCGCGGTTTCTATTTTGAAGTTTGTGCATGTTGCAGGTGTGTGCAGCAGACCCATCAAGAACTCAAGGATGATTTTTTTATGAAGAACCAGAGCCTTGGTGTCAAGATTCAAGACACGAAAAAAGGGGTACACTTCAAGATATTGAGAATCGTTGCATTTCTTTGTGTAGTGTAACATTTCACTTGATATAGGCCCTTGTGAAGGTTATTTTGGAGACCCTTCGTGGTTGGGGACAGTGTGACACTGTTCTACATCATTGTAACTCGGCTCTTGGGGTTTTTAGGAGCTGGGAGTCATTCCCAACCCGTAACTCTTCCTAATTTGTGTTCTGAGACTATAAAGGCTGCCATGGTGTCGTTCGTTCAAACCAACGCTGTGTCGTCAATTCTTAATGAAAGCGTGTTATCTAAATTGCCTATTGTAGGGAAGACGCTCCAGATCCAAGTTGAATCAGGTCATGTGAAGCTGTGACCAGAACGCTATGAACGTTTAAAGCCGCTGTGCAGAAATCCGGCTCTACACTCTATCTTTCGTTTTAGGCACATTTGAGCCTACTATGACTATAACACGCGGTGCAGGTGACAAGGAACAGCACGCCAATCATCTGCGAGCACCTGCGAAGTAGGTGCAGTGCTGTTCTGCAGGAGCAACGCTGGCACGCCGTCGACCTGCAACGTTGGCACGCTGTCGACTAGCAGCGTTGCCAGGCCGCGACATTGCATTGCTGGAGCGCGGTCGACCAAGTCGTGCTGGAACGTGGTCGACCGTGCTGCGTTGGCAGTCGACCTGCTTGCATGCTAGCTCTGATGTAGTCTTGTCTTGCCAACTTTATTGGATCATTGTTCTCAACCCTTGCTAGTGAAACTTTTGCGGTTTTGCCCCGTGAATGCACATGTGCTAGAGAACGATTAAGTTAACGAACGTAGAAATCACTCTTGCCCCGTGCCTAGCCCGTAGAAGCTCTTGTTGATAGAGTTATCTCCGCATGGTGCGGTGAGCGTGGACGGCACACGATTTACCTTTCAATCTAGTCGAGATAGTTGTCACTTACCTAAGTTGCTCGTAGGCCGGCAGCCGTATAGTCACCGTTGTGAACGTAGGTGACACAAAGGTGATGGACACTCTGGAAGCACACGACCACCGCATAGAACTTGAACCAGGGGCATAGCCAACCGTACAGCGACAGTTCAAACTGACACAGCCCGAGCTCGACGAACTGAGGAATCAGTTAGACTACATGTTAGAGAAAAAATTTATCCTACCGAGCTCATCACCGTTCGCCGCACCGATACTATTCACACCGAAAAAAGACGGAGGGTTTTGCATGTGTATCGACTACCGAGCACTGAGCGATACCCCATCCCTCCTTCACGAATTTATAGACCAACTGCGAACAACACGGTTTTTTTTTTTTTTAATTGATTTACGGGGAGGTTACCATTAGATTAGAGTCGAACCATCGTACTGCGCCAAGACAGTATTTGGGACTAGGTACGGGTCATTCGAATACACCGTGTTGTGAGAAAGTGAACGAGAATGAAAGTTTAGAATGAAGAAGAGGGGGGTTTGACTAGCAGCAGTTGGGATACATATAGCAAACCCTAACAGGGTTGTACTCGCTATAGAGCACCCCACTACACGCTAGATAAGAACATTCTGACACACCCCCATAGCCAAAGTGGGGAGTAATCAGTAGAGCAAGCAGGCATAGAACAAGCTCAGGGTGGATCACAATGTCACCACACATTCTGAGCACAAGTACAAGAAGCAACAGATTAAAGTTCACAATTATGAGCAGAGCTAGTGGTAGTCACAGCGGGCAAGTGAGGAGGAGGAGGGACTGTGAGAGGAGAGGAGATAGGAGGCGACGGCTGAAGCTGCAGACACACGGGCAACAGGAGACACACTGGCACAGCGGCTACCGGAACAACGCTCCGGACTACTGGAGTAACTGGCCTCGCGGCTAAAAGTAGCGGCAGACGAGCAACGGACCCTCGGGCGACTGGCACAGCTGGCTGCGACTGGGCTACCGGAGCAACTCCCCGGACTACAGGTGCTGCTGGCGACATGACGGCAACCTACGTTCAACCTCCCCAAACAGTCCCACTCCCCCTGACACACACCCCCTGCTTCACCCCTAGCTCCACTCCCCCTTCACCCCCCTTAGTACCACTCCGACGGCTCCAACAGGTCCACCCCCCTCAGCGGCAGCTGCAGCACTGGGAGATGGAGGAGGAGGAGGAGCAGGGGACGGCACACAGAAGCTGCACCCCCATACCCCCCACCCCAAACCCTAATGCCGGAGAACGGGCAGCAGCAGGGGTGGGGTGCCATCAGAAGCACGGGGGACAGCGGGCAGGGCAGGGGCAGTGAAGAACGGGCCGCCCACGGGCCTGGCACAGCCGCCCGAACCGCGCGCAGGCGGCCCGAGCCGCGCGCGGGCCTGGCGCAGCCCGTACGGGCCGCGCGCAGCCTGTATGGGCCGCGCGCAGGCCACGACGGGCGACGGGGGGCGACGCGCGGGTCCCCGTCGCCCGTCGCAGCGCCTCCCGAGGGCGACGCGGCGAGGGACGGGGCAGAAACCCGCCGCGCGCCTCGGGGCGCATGGCGGGCAGAAAACCGCCGCACGCTCCGAGCGCGCGGCAGGATGAAAAGTCCGTTGCACGCCACGGGGCGTGCAACACAGAGAGTAGCAGTAGCAGTAGCAGCGGAAGCAGTGAGGTGGTGAGTCCACCCACAGGATCGATCCAAGGGGATCGACCTGCTCTGATAGCATGTGAAAGTTAGGAGGTAGGAGAAAGTTTAGAATGAAGAAGAGAGAGGTTTGACTAGCAGCAGTTGGGATACATATAGCAAACCCTAACAGGGTTGTACTCGCTATAGAGCACCCCACTACAGGCTAGATAAGAACATTCTGACATGTTGCTATTCGGGCTGACCGACGCATCAGCGACATTTCATATGACCATGAACGAGGCGTTTAGGTCGCCTTTTTTAAATGCGTGATAGGTTACCTAGACAACGTCCTCGTCTATAGTCGAAATAAGCAGCAGCACTTAGCAGATCTGGAAGCAGTATTTAAGATTTTAGACGAGGACCGACTCCAAGTACGAGTTTTTTTCCTGACAGGTTAGAGTTTTTGGGGCACGTTATTTCGGAGGCTGGCGTCAAGATTGACCCAAAGAAGTTGGACAAGGTGAAAGCGTGGCACCCCCCGACAAATATCACGGAGCTGCAGAGTTTTTTAGGGTTCGTTAATCATGTGCGTTGGTTCGTTTGCGACATGGCACGGTTTACGGCCCCACTGACGGATTTGCTACGGAAGGGGATCGCTTTTACGTGGGGGAAGAAAGAGCATGTTGCCTTTTTTGCCCTGAAAAATGTTCTCTGCTCACCGCCTGTACTGCGCATTGCCGACCCACACCGCCCATTCGAAGTAGTTACAGACACCAGCGACATCGCCATCGAAGCCGTACTGCTACATGAATTTGGCAACGGCCTACACCCCATTGCATATGAGTCACGAATATTGCATCTGCCTGAGAAAAAGTACCCGTTACACGACCGCGAAATGCTCGCGATCGTGCATGCGTTCAAGGTCTGGCGCTGTTACTTGACCGGCGCAGACGTGACAGTATGGACAGACCACAAATCTCTACAGTACTTCTGCGCACAGCCCCACCTCAACCCACGACAGGTTCGCTGGCTCGATTTCCTCAAGTCAATTTTCCATTACACGGTCACCTACAAGAAGGGGGCATCCAGCATCGCTAACGCACTGACCCGCCCACTGCCCAAATCCACGCCATACTACTTGCCCAGACCAGCCCACTACTTCCAGGACTATTCACCCACGGTTATGAGACAAACCCATTCTTCACCGGAGGCAACTCGCAGCATTTTGCAGCAGCAAATGGGGATTTATTACGTAAAAGCCAGCACCGATCGCATCTGGGTACCGGGCTACACTTTACTAAGGGAGTTGATACTAGGGGAGGCACACGACGGGGTTACCTCAGGCGATTTCGGAGTAGAGAAAACACGGCAACAGCTGCAGCGGTATTATCACTAGCCCGAGATGCTGTCCGACATGCAACGACACGTGGCATCGTGTCCCACCTGCCAACTCATGAAATCATCACGGAAGCGGCCGACAGGACAATTGCAGCCGATACCACCCCCAGAGCGGGAATGGCGCTCGTCACGGGGGTACTGGCTGGAGCAAGTGGGAATGACGTGATCCTGGTCGTCGTCGATCGTCTGACGAAGATGGCACATTTTGCAGCCTGTAAGAAATCAATCACAGCCGAAGAAACAGCCCGCCTCTTCATCGCCACTGTCGTTTGACTGCACAGGATACCAGCGGCGATCATCAGCGACCGCGACACTAAATTCACCAGCAACTTCTGGAGGAACCTGTGGTAGCATTTCGTCACACGACTACAGTTCAGCTCATCGTACCACCGTGAAACTGACGGACAGACAGAACGGACAAACCATACCATGGAGCAATTAATCTGAGCCACGTGCGACGACCTGATCATGTGGGAACAACAAGTGCCACTCATCGAATTCGCATACAACAACTCGCCATCCACCACGACCCAACAGTCACCGTTTTACCTGAACCACGGACAAGACCCTACAGTACCCATGACCTCGAATTCCGACAACCCAGTACCACGAGCGCAACAGTTCGCAGAAATCTTACATGTAGCACGGACCCGAGCAGCAGACGCAATAAAAAAAATCGAACATCATCGCTAAACGCAACGCTGACCGCCATCGACGCCCCGTCACTTATCAACCCGACGACCTCGTACTCCTCGACACCCAAAACCTCCTCCTTCCCATTACCCCGAAACTCCACCCTCGATATTGTGGGCCGTTTTGTATCAGCCACATGATCACCCCTGTCACCGCCCACCTCCTCCTCCCTGCTGACTGGTACGTCAGCCCGTCATTCCATGCCAGCCTTCTCCGCCCATACGTCCCATCCACCAGCTAACTGCCTCGCAACCGCCCAAACAGATTAACCCGACCGCCAACAGGGCCAATCATCACGCCCAAAAAAATACTGAGCCACCGAGTTCGTGACCCACGAGGAGCCCGCATAATCGAACTTCTAATCCGCTGGAAAGATCGCACACCCACCGAAGATAACTGGGCCCCCCTGAATAGAATTGAGAACCACCCTTTCTTCACCGAGTATCTTCGCAGCTGCAATTTCCGGGATGTACACGCGCTTTCGTAAGGAGGGCCTCCTTAGGGGGGTGGTGTAGTGTAAGGAAAATTCATTTTTCTTACTTTGCGTCCCTCCTCAGCTCGTACATCACTGTTCCCGCCAAGAACTCTCTGTTGGGCTGAGAAAGCCCTTAAGGATCTTTGCAGAGGATGACTCTGAGTAAGAAACTTTGTAATAGCGGAAGCGTTTAATGAAACTTGTGAACCGACCTTGCACTAGTGTGTGAGAGCAAAGTGGATTAAATTAAACAAGCAAATACAAGGTTTTATATAAGAGTACAGGGAATACGAATGGATAGATAACTGTATTTGCTGTTGCGATTCGATACAGTGCGACTCGGGCAACTGCTCTGTAACGAGTCAGTTGTGTGTCCTTAACTGTCGCGCTGTATTTGTCGAGTCAAAGGTCGCTGTCCTTTGACTTTCCCGTAACCTCCAGGCGGTTACCCTAACCTCCGAGGTTTGACTCGATGCTTCGATTCGGACTGCTTCGCTAGTGTCTTGGGTTTTGACACGACAGAAGCGCACTAAGACTTATTGTTTCCAACACTCCCCTTCGCTTCTGGAGTGTCGCCGCAGGTGACGTGGCCTTGTCCAGTCAGCAGCATGCAGTATTCGAATTTCTGCTTTCCGAGCTTCTTGGTCAAGTAATCGGCTGCCATCTCAGACGTGGGACAGTATGACAGATCGAGTTTCCCCTTTTCGATCTCGTCCTTCACGAAGAAATAGCGCAGGGCGATGTGTTTCGTCCTGTTTGCAAAGCCGTTCTTGTTGGCGATGCGAATTGCTGACTGGTTGTCGCAGAACACGGTGAAGCTGGGTAACTCGGCTAACTTTGCTTCTTCCAGCAGTTCGCGAAGGTAAAGTCCCTCCTTGGTGGCTGAGCAGAGTGCAATATATTCCGTTTCAGCTGAAGACAGTGCGATTAACTCCTGCTTACTCGACTGCCAGGAGATAGGACCGATAGGCTCGAGGCGGTAGACATAGCCGGTGCGTGAGCGCCTGTTATCGGTGTCGCCGGCGTGATCGGCGTCGACGTAGCCGATTAGCTTGGTCGGTGTAGTTGCGTTTTTGTAATAAGTTAATCCGATCGTCGCGGTGCTGACGAAATAGTGGAGAGCGCGATCGAGTTCCGCCAGATGCTCTGCTTCAGGCTTCTTGAGATAGGTGGCGAGCTGGCTCGCGGAGTAGGATAAGTCGGGACGGCATGTGACTGCTGCGAAGAGAAGACATCCGAGCTTCTTCTGATAGTCGCGTATGCCGGCGGGCTTGAGTAGGGTAGATCGTCCCTTTTCGGTTCCTGACGTGTAGCGGTAAGGCGTGGAGATGGCGCTTGGTGTGAGGCTGAAGCGTTTCGCGATGGTGTCGGCGTACTTCTCGGCGCTTAGATAGATTGCGTTTTCTTCCTCGCGGATGTTGAGCCCGAGGTACTGCGTAACGGTAGAAGAGACCGTGAGCGTGAGATCTTTCTGAAGCTCCCCTTCGAACCACATGGCGATGCCGTCGGTTGACCCAATGTAGAGGAGATCGTCCACGTAGACGATTAGGAGAACGTAGTCACTTCCCTTTGTGAGGCAATACATGCCCTGGTCATGCGGGAGTTGTTTGAAACCGATGCGAATGAGGCGGGCGTGTAGGTACTGCTGCCACAGTCGCGGTGCCTGCTTGATCCCGTAGAGCGACTTAAGCAGTTGACAGACTCGGTTGGGTTCGCCGTGGGAGTCGTGCGGGAGCTCGACGAAGATTTCTGCATCCACAGGTGCGTAGAGAAATGCGTTTGCGACGTCGATTTGTCGCAGTTTCTTTTTCTTCATGGCGGCGACGGCGATGAGGATTCGGAGTGAGGTGTGACGGCTGACCGGAGCGAAGGTTTCGGTGTAATCTCTTCCGTGCTCCTGGTCAAAGCCGCGTACGACCCAGCGAGCTTTGAATTTGTCGATGGTGCCGTCAGCTTTCGTCTTCACACGGAAGACCCACTTCCCGGTAAGGATAGTCTTATTTTGTGCTACGCCGATGGGAACGATTTTCCAGGTTTTGCGCTCCTCCAGTGCCTTCAGCTCTTTGTCCATGGCTTCACGCCATTTCTCCCTATGTTCCCCCTCCAGAGCCTGTTGAACCGTCGCAGGCTCCTTAGGAATGGCGGCGCCATGGACTGCGGTGACGAGACCAAGGATTTGCAGTCCAGTCTGTGAGTATCGAGGGAGTTCTGGATCCTCGGGATAAGCTGCTTCGTCTCCCACTTCTGGGTCGGGTATGAAATTTGGCCCTACCCTTTCTGCTTCGTTGGTGTTGACTGTCGCAGGTGTTACGTAACCATTGTCGGCGAAATGGTAGAAGACTTCGGCGTTGTTACTGTCGCGAGGATTTTCCTCATCCATGGGCACGTCGACGGAGCAGTACGGAAGAGGTCCGGCTTCCTACGATGCGTTGTCGACGTTCTGCTCGTCCCATTCTGCTTCATCTGCTGCTGACGCGAAGGCTCGGTCACCACGAAAACCACCGGTGAGGTCCCGATTCTCGTGCAAGTTGGCGAGGTACGTCTGAAGGGTGAGTCGTTCGTAGAAGATCACATCACGTGCTGCTACTGTTTCTTTTGTGTGGACGTCGAAGATTCTCCACGCGTTGTAATTTTTCTCGATGCCGAGGTGTAGTCCCCACTGTGCCCGTTGCGAAAATCTTCCCGCTCGTGCTTCTGGGGGTCTGTACTGTACCATGCACCCGAAGACTCGTAACATTTTTGTGCTGCCCTGCTTCCCTGTCCACAGCAGATGCGGTGATGCGTTGTTCGGGAGTGACGACGACGACAACAAGTTGTGCAGCATGACAGCATGGTCCATTGCTGCTGGCCACTGGTGGTTGGGTAGCCGCATGCCACGTAACAGTTTGCGCATGCTGTTCTGCAGAGTCCTGTTCATTCTTTCTGCAACACCTTGCTGCTGATGTGCGTAGGGAAGGGAGAGGAGTTGCTTGATCCCCCTTTCCGCCAGGAACTGCTTGAAGCGCTGAGAGGTGTACTCGCCACCTCCGTCTGACTGGAAGCTTTTCAGTTGCGTTCCAGACTCTCTCTCTGCTATCGGTAGCCAGGCGGCGAATGCTGCGAGCGCCATGTCGCGGCTAGGTAGGTTACGATGCCAGACGTATCGAGTGGCGGCGTCGATGAAGGTGATGGTGTAAATGTAGTTGACTTGTCCTGGTTCGCGATTGTAGAGGATATCGCTGTAGACTTTTTCGAGTGGTGCGTACGCTGGAGCGCTCGGGTTGTGATGTGGAGCGAACGGTCGATGAGGTAAGTCAGCTTCGGGGCATATAAGGCAAGTCCCTCGTGCCTTTTGGAGTCCTCTGCCGTCGGGTAGAAGTAGGGAGTCTTTGTCAAGAACTCCTGCTCTTATCATGTTGTTTAAAACCGTGTTGCTTGGATGTCCTGTGCGTGCGTGCCAGATTTCTTCAGAGGCGCGGTGTCCGGGTGAACGTTGGTATGCGTCGGAGTTGGAGTAAAAACTGGCGACGAAGTTGGCGCTTCGGTGGACTTCACGTTGAGTCGGATTCAGCTGTTGCGCGGGTGTTGGTGGTGCTTCGTCGACTGTGACTGGTGTCGTTGTTCCTGCTGCTGTTGATGTTGTCTCTGCTGCTGCCGATGTTGTTGCTGCTGCCGATGTTGTTGCTGCTGTCGATGTTGTCTCTGCTTCTGGTGTTTGTTGAATCGTTGCTAACGCTCGTGTTCGTTCTGCTTCAGGGATAGTGTGGGAGTACCAGAAACCTCCCGGGCTGAAGTCGGGGTCGAGATCCGGAGGGTGTGTCCAGTCGGTAAAGTTCACGATGGCGTCGCTGTCTGCAGTGCCCAGGTCAGGAACGAAGTCGAGGACGAAGACGTTGTTCTTCAGCACTGCCTTCCCGATGTAGAGGCCGCCTCTCCCGTGGTATAGCTTGAACTCTTGGGTGGTGCTGTCGGCTTCCAGGTGAATCCCCTTCGCCGTCAACTGGCTAACACTCAGTAAGTTGTAACCGAGTCCTTCAGCGATGAGTACCTTTGACATGTGCAGTATGACATTTGTTTCTCTTGACTGAAGCTGTACCACTCCTTGTCGTTGTGTGCGCAGGTTTTGATTGTTGGCGACCGTGACAACAACTTCTCGTTGGAGTCGGTGTTCGCGTTGTACGAAGCGTCCGGACGAGCACATGTGTTGCCCGCAACAACTATCCAAAAACCAAGTGTCTTGGCCGGACGGTTCACTTTGAGCGATGGCGGCGTAAGTCGGATTCGGGTGGAGTGATTCGCGGCGGGGCGTCCTGTTGTCGAGCTCCTCTTCTGGTGAGTAGTGGGGTGGTGACTCTGTTATGCAAGAATCGTTTATCTTGACCATGCAGTTGACTATGTTTCTTGCTCCTTGTGCAGGTTGTTCAGTTGAAGTCGTTGAAGCTTGAATCGTGGTTGTCGGACTTGCTTGTGTCGAAGCAACTTGGGAGCTTGAAGGCCGCAGTTGTCGCTGTGGTGTTGTCTGACGAGACGGGCAATGCGTGCGTGGGTGTCCTGATGTCTTGCAGATGTGACAAAACGGAGGTACTGGTTTCGGCTGCTGCTGTCGGTTGTTGTAGTTGTTGTGTCGTCGTTGAGTATGGAAAGCGAACTCCGGTGCTAATGCCCTTTTCTTGTGCCTTTCTTCTTGCAGGTCCATATCCTGCTGCTCGGCGTGGATTTCGGCGCAGAGTGCCGCTTCGGAGATCCTCTCGTGTGCTCGAAGAATTGCTTTGGCGGCGCGCCACTGAGGACCAAGGCCACCGATGATGACTGTCACGAAGGCGTCTTCAGAGATTGATCCTCCGCATCGAAGAAGCTTGTCGCGCAATTCGCGACATCGGCTGATATACGCCAATCCCTTTTCTCCTGGTTTCATTTCAACTGTTGTCAATTGCGCCATTAACCTGCTCTGGTTTACACTGTCTGTTGCTTGATACAGGTTCTTCAGATGGCCGTACGCGAGTTCCGCCGAGTTGCTGAAGTTCCGGTAAGAGCGAATGTTCTGCTGCTGAGTTGGTGTAATGTTTCTCAGTAGAATAGTGTACGCCATCATCGATTGATACGTATACTGCTGCTTCTCATATTGTGTGCCGTTTGCTGGATACTGCAGGTGATCCGTCGAAGAAGCCGAGTATCTGCGCGCCCTCCATCATCAGCTCGAATTCAAAGGACCAGGTGAAGAAGTCTTTTCCGTCGAAAGGTCTTGATGTTTGTAGTTTCAGGACATGCGCCAATTGCGACTGAACTTGTAAAGCGTCCATTGGTTTGTCTTGCGTAGGTGAAGGTTGAGGCAGGAAGCTGATCGACCCGCGCTCGTACGGGGCGAAGGTGGGTTGCTGCTGTTGATTCCCTCGCGCATATGACGACCCGTAAAGGCTCATGGGTGTCGCTCCGTTGTTGCTGTTGTGTGTCTGTGCAGGTCCCGACTGCTGGTGTTGCTCGTAGAAGGACATGAAGGAGAAAAATTTCTCCATCATGCTCTGGTCGAAGTCAGAAGGATGGTTCGTGGGGGTCTCGGTTGACGTTCCCCTTGGTCTTGCTGCCGTGCCTTCCTCTGTCTGCAGGCCAGAGGCTGGCGGTGGAGTAGGAGTAGTGCCCGAGGAGCCATTAGGGGAGCTCCTTTCCTTATTTGTTGCCATGTCTTGTAATGATCTTAAAAGAAAGTTAGAGTTTTCCCCTGTCAGCTCTCATACCATGTTGGGCTGAGAAAGCCCTTAAGGATCTTTGCAGAGGATGACTCTGAGTAAGAAACTTTGTAATAGCGGAAGCGTTTAATGAAACTTGTGAACCGACCTTGCACTAGTGTGTGAGAGCAAAGTGGATTAAATTAAACAAGCAAATACAAGGTTTTATATAAGAGTACAGGGAAACGAATGGATAGATAACTGTATTTGCTGTTGCGATTCGATACAGTGCGACTCGGGCAACTGCTCTGTAACGAGTCAGTTGTGTGTCCTTAACTGTCGCGCTGTATTTGTCGAGTCAAAGGTCGCTGTCCTTTGACTTTCCCGTAACCTCCAGGCGGTTACCCTAACCTCCGAGGTTTGACTCGATGCTTCGATTTGGACTGCTTCGCTAGTGTCTTGGGTTTTGACACGACAGAAGCGCACTAAGACTTATTGTTTCCAACACTCTCAACAGTGCACCGTTACCACCCGCGACACTCGCATCGACCACTGTTCCCGCCACTGTTCACGACACGACCCAACCTCACGATTAGGTTGGTAACCCGCGATCCGGACCTCCGCCTCGACAATTCCCAGCCTCGGCGCTAGGCCCGTAGCGCACCCCATTTCACACATTACCGTTACCACTGTATTTCGCTATATATTCTTCGCTCATACCTTCGCTCAATGTACTGTTTTGCTTCGAGTGCAATTCTTGCTCGCTCGCTCAATTGCACTCGTAACAACTTGTAACAAACTCAAAACACTTTTATAACTCAACGTATCCCAGGGAATGTACCTAGTGGCGGACCTATCGAAGGTTGGTGCGTGCTTCGAGTTTCCCCAAGGAGAGGATGTGCCGAGCGTCTACCCACTCAGAGCAGGGTGTGTTCTTGATTCTCACGTCGCGCTGCTGCTCCCCCTACCTCGCGCCGCCGAGCTGTAAATCGCACAACGCTCCCCTCCGAGTCGGCCTACAGGGCTGCTCATTTCGTCGCGAAAAGGCGTACGGTGTGGCCCCTGGCCAATCAGAGGGCCGCTGAAGTCGCCGAGCGATATGTTCATCGCGAATGCGTCGCGCACATGTAGTTTCCAGGTTGGCGCGCCAGCCCCCCCACCACCTGGGTTTCGCCGCGGCGTTGCTCGGCGGAGCGATAAGGCGGGCGGTGTGTGGCCGGGCGATGGGGGAGGCGGCGGAGCAGATGTGGGCGGTTCGGTGGGTGCGTTGTTCCGCCTCAGCGTCCGCCACTCCGCGGCCCTCACGCCACCCAGCGGAATCAGGAAATGCGCTGGGCTTCACGCGAGCGCAGAACAGCGAGTCGCTGTTGAGAGGAAGTGGGGAGAGGCGAGGGGATGGGAGGGGCGTTTAAAGGAGACGCGTGCGGCGAGGCGAGCAACGACGCCTCGTCTCTCATCGCGTGGCGCCCCTTCCCACCGTCGCATCCACCGAGCCTTCCCCGCCTGCCGCCAACTCCTGCTGCTGCCGCTACCCACTGCGCTCGTCTTCTGTCGCTCACTCGCTCAACCACTGTAAGAGCAGCGACGGCGCGTGTGGCGCGGCGAGAGCGCGGCTGTGCGAGAGGGCGCGAGGAGTGGCGAGAGCGCGAGGGCGGACGCGAGTGACGCTCGGGTTGGGAGAGAGGCATGGCGTGGAGCGAGGAGCGCGACGAGTGGGCTATCGCTGGCAGCGAGGGCGACGCGATGCGGCGAATGGGGCAGCTGGCCCTGGCGGACGTGACTCGCCTGCTGCTGGACGGCGATGACGGCGATGCGGGTGAGGGGAAGGCGGGTGACATGAGGGGAGGGAACAGCGATGGAGGAGCAGCTGAGGGCGACGAAGGGAGAAAGGAAGGCGGGCAGTGGCATGAAGGCGAGGTACGAGGAGGAGGCGGAAGGTGCAAGGAAGGCGAAGAGGGACAGCAGGGCGAGCAGGCGCCATGGGCGGGTGGGAGCACAGCTTGGCAGGCAGCAGCCACAGCACCCAGTCACACCAACGATCGTGCTGTTCTTGGTGCTGCCAGTGCCGATGCCAGTGCTGATTCATATAGTCCCTCTACCGCCCCCGCTGCCCCTGCTGCTGCCGCCACTGCCCCTACTGCCGCGGATCCAGACTCTGCTGCCGCTGCCTCGAGTGCCACTGCTCTCCCCATCGCTGCTCATGCTGCCCACGGGAGCAACCAAGCCACTGTGGCGGGCACGGAGCGCTCTGCTGCAGGGGTGGAGGGCATGGCAGCAGCAGGTGGAGCAGACGACTGGCTGCACGTGCTGCACGACGACGCCCACTGGGACCTGCTCCCTCCCTTCTCCCTACCGCCCCTCGCCCTCCCTCCCCTGCATCTGCCCGCCTGCCCTACCATGCATGCCCCTCCAATGCACCCTACCGTTCACAACCGCCTCGGGGCGGGGCAGCGGGGGAGTGCAGGCGAGGGCGCCGTGGGAGCGGCGGACATCTCCCAGATCGGCTCGTGCGGCGACCTGGTGGCCGCCGCTGGGGGCGCCCCCGCGCTGCCCGCCAGCCCTGGCCTCGGCGCCGCGTGCTGCAGCCCCGACGGCGCTGCGTGTGGGTCGGGCGTGTGGCACGCCCTGGGGGCGCGCCTGGGCTCTGGGCTGCCCAGCGACGCCAGTGGCAGTGCTGGCGCCGGGGGCTTGGGCGGTGGCACGCGGGCGAGGAGTGCTGCTGCTGGCGGCAGTGGCAGTGGCAGTGGGAGATGCAGGGGCGATGCGGAGGGAGTGGCGCGTGGCAGCGTGGCAGCAGAGGCGATGAGCGAACGGGAGAGGGCAGCATCAGCATCAGTGGAGCCAGTTGGAGGCGGAGACGAGATGGGGGAGGGCGTGGAGGGTGGGGAGCAGGGGGCGGGGGGTTGGGCGGTGGGCGACAGCGAGGTGGAGGGGCCGTTTGCTGCGGCCCTTGTGACGTGCGTCCACTGCTCCTCGCTGCTTCAGGTCTGCACCCTCCTTCACTTCTCTCCTTTACAATTGTTCTTTCCTTCACCTTGTATTTCTTTCCGTGCCTCGTATTCTCATGCCGCTGCCCCCATCGCCTCATCACGTGGCCGACCATCATCGCCCCGTCCCCATCGCTCTCGCACCCTCTCAGGTGGACATGCCGGCCGCCATCCCCGCTGCGGCCATCTGCACGCTCTCCTGCGGCCACTGCTCCGCGCTCCTCGCGCTGCCCTCCAACGCCCTGCCCGCCATCGCTCGCACGCGCTGCGCTCGCCCGCTCACACCGCCTCATGGCGCCGGGGTGCACGTGGCATCTGCCGCTGCTGGCGGGGGGGCGAGGGGGGCCCACAGAGGAGCGCTCAGCAATGACGCGCCGCCAGGGGCGCTCGCCCCGCTGCCTGCTGGGCGCACTGTGCACGCGTGCGGTGAGGCGCTGGCAGCGCGTGTGGAGTCCGTGGAGCGCACGTGGTGCGACGGCAGCCCCACAGCGGGTGACAGCGCTGGGCTGGCACGCACACCGCGCCGTGTGCTGCCTGCTGTGCCCCGTGGGGCGATAGCATCGGTGGGGAGTGGCAAGCGAGGCCAGCTGGCTGTTGCTGGGGAGATGGCGCTGCAGGAGGGCATGGGCCATGAGGTACGTGCCTGGAGGGCATGGGCCATGAGGTACGTGCCTGGAGGGCATGGGCCATGAGGTACGTGCCTGGAGGGCATGGGCCATGAGGTACGTGCCTGGAGGGCATGGGCCATGAGGTACGTGCCTGGAGGGCATGGGCCATGAGGTACGTGCCTGGAGGGCATGGGCCATGAGGTACGTGCCTGGTGGACGCCTGAGTGTTGCCTTTCGCACTCCTCATCCTCCTCCCCTTCCCCTTCCTCATCTCTCTCTCTCTACTGTCAGACCCACCCTCTTTCCCTTCTTTCTTGATTCCTGCCAGTCCTTCTCATCCGCCCCTCGTCCCACCCCCCCGGCAGCCACTCTTCCCGCGCATGCACCTGCCCGCTGCGCTGCGCTGTACCACCGGACCATCGCACCCCTCCCTGCCGCTCACGGCGGCCCACCTCACCGTCGCTGCTGACTCGCAAGAGGCGGCACCGGCCAGCGATGGAGGGGTGGGTGGGGCGGGGAGTGCGGCGGAGAGCAAGAGGGCGCAGCGAGCGCTCAGGAAGCGCAAGCGAGCCGCCACTCTCACTGGTACGCCCACCCGCTACTGTCACTGGTACGCCCACCCGCTACTGTCACTGGTACGCCCACCCGCTACTGTCACTGGTACGCCCACCCGCTACTGTCACTGGTACGCCCACCCGCTACTGTCACTGGTACGCCCACCCGCTACTGTCACTGGTACGCCCACCCACTCGTGCCTCTTTCTCCCATCTTGCTCGTGCCTCTTTCTCCCATCTTGCTCGTGCCTCTTTCTCCCATCTGCACGCTCCAGCAGCTCGTGCTCACTCCCCCTCGCTGCATGCCTCGGCCCGCCCCGTGTACCCATTCATCGCATGGCATGTGCACCCTCTCATGGCATGTGCACCCTCTCATGGCATGTGCACCCTCTCATGGCATGTGCACCCTCTCATGGCATGTGCACCCTCTCATGGCATGTGCACCCTCTCATGGCATGTGCACCCTCTCATGGCATGTGCACCCTCTCATGGCATGTGCACCCTCTCATGGCATGTGCACCCTCTCATGGCATGTGCACCCTCTCATGCCATGTGCACCCTCTCATGGCATGTGCACCCTCTCATGGCATGTGCACCCTCTCATGGCATGTGCACCCTCTCATGGCATGTGCACCCTCTCATGCCATGTGCACCCTCTCATGGCATGTGCACCCTCTCATGGCATGTGCACCCTCTCATGGCATGTGCACCCTCTCATGGCATGTGCACCCTCTCATGGCATGTGCACCCTCTCATGGCATGTGCACCCTCTCATGGCATGTGCACCCTCTCATGCCATGTGCACCCTCTCATGGCATGTGCACCCTCTCATGGCATGTGCACCCTCTCATGGCATGTGCACCCTCTCATGGCATGTGCACCCTCTCATGCCATGTGCACCCTCTCATGGCATGTGCACCCTCTCATGGCATGTGCACCCTCTCATGGCATGTGCACCCTCTCATGGCATGTGCACCCTCTCATAGCATGTGCACCCTCTCATGGCATGTGCACCCTCATGGCATGTGCACCCTCTCATGGCATGGCAGGGTGTAAAGCAGTGGCGAGGGAGGGGTCAGAGGAGGTGGGTGATGGCTGCGGGAAGGAGGAGAGGTGCAGGGGGGGAGAGGCGAGGGGTGGCAGGGCAAGCAGCAAGGCGGCAGGGAGGGAGGGAGGAGCCGCTGTCAAGAGGCATCGCAAGGCGTCCACCTACAACCTCTTCATCCGGTGGGTGCTCTGCTCCTCCTGCTCCATCCCTCCTCTGCATTCTCTCCACGTGCCTGAAACCTGCTCTGCTCCATCCCTCCTCTGCATTCTCTCCACGTGCCTGAAACCTGCTCTGCTCCTCCTGCTCCATCCCTCCTCTGCATTCTCTCCACGTGCCTGAAACCTGCTCTGCTCCTCCTGCTCCATCCCTCCTCTGCATTCTCTCCACGTGCCTGAAACCTGCTCTGCTCCTCCTGCTCCATCCCTCCTCTGCATTCTCTCCACGTGCCTGAAACCTGCTCTGCTCCTCCTGCTCCATCCCTCCTCTGCATTCTCTCCACGTGCCTGAAACCTGCTCTGCTCCTCCTGCTCCATCCCATCTGCTCTGCATTCTCTCCACGTGCCTGAAACCTGCTCTGCTCCTCCTGCTCCATCCCTCCTCTGCATTCTCTCCACGTGCCTGAAACCTGCTCTGCTCCTCCTGCTCCATCCCTCCTCTGCATTCTCTCCACGTGCCTGAAACCTGCTCTGCTCCTCCTGCTCCATCCCATCTGCTCTGCATTCTCTCCACGTGCCTGAAACCTGCTCTGCTCCTCCTGCTCCATCCCTCCTCTGCATTCTCTCCACGTGCCTGAAACCTGCTCTGCTCCTCCTGCTCCATCCCTCCTCTGCATTCTCTCCACGTGCCTGAAACCTGCTCTGCTCCTCCTGCTCCATCCCATCTGCTCTGCATTCTCTCCACGTGCCTGAAACCTGCTCTGCTCCTCCTGCTCCATCCCTCCTCTGCATTCTCTCCACGTGCCTGAAACCTGCTCTGCTCCTCCTGCTCCATCCCTCCTCTGCATTCTCTCCACGTGCCTGAAACCTGCTCTGCTCCATCCCTCCTCTGCATTCTCTCCACGTGCCTGAAACCTGCTCGGCTCCGTCCTCTGCCTGTCCCTCGCGTCTCTCTCTCGCCGCGTGTCCGCCGCCCCGCCATGCCGTGCACAGGGATGAGATGATGCGCCTGCGGGCGGGCAACGCGGACATGGACCACCGCGAGGCCTTCAAGGAGGCCGCCAGGCGGGTGGGTGTTGGGGGTGGGTGCACACACCTGTTGTGTGGGGCCGTGTGCTGTGCATACAGCTGTTGTGTCCGCATCGTATCAATGGCTGACAAAGAGTGCTTTCCGCATTGTATCTCATGGTGGTTCTTCTCCCCACTGCTTCACATCGCCCCTCTCCGCACTGACATGGCCCTCCCCTCACATGCCGCCCTGCCATGCTCGCGGCTGTGCAGTGGGGCAGTGCAGCGGAGAACGTGCGCGGCTCACATGCGCTCGCAGCAGCAGCCAGGGCCAGGGCGCTGCTGCTCTACCCCATGCACGCCCCCCCCATGCACGCCGCCCCCATGCACGCGCCCCCCATGCACGCCCACGCCACACCCTGCATGCCATCCGCTGCTGCTGCCACTGCGGCTTCTCTGCCTGGCGCACGGGTGGGAGCAGCGGTGGTGGGTGGGGGGATGGCGGGGCAGCAGCGTGTGCGGGAGGGGGGGCAGGAAGGCTGTGAGGGGGGCGAGGCGCGTGCTGGCAGTGCGGGCTTGGTGGCAGGGGTGCGTGGTGCAGTCAGGGAAGGGCGGTGGGTGGTGTGGGGCGAGCAAGGGGCGGGCGGGGCAGGGGCAGGTGAGGTGGCAGCAGCGGCAGAGAGGGTGGTGGCGGGGTGGTGGGGCGCTGGCTGTGGCGTGGACAGGGGGGCACGCAGTGATGGGTGGGAGGGCGGCGGCCATGTTCATGGACTGGGGTGTGTGCCCCTGGAGATGGGGAGGGAGAGGCATGGAAGCGGTTTGAGCAATATGGTGGGCGAGAGTCATATGCAGGCAGGCGGGTGGCACATGGAGCAGAGGGAGGAGCAGGCAGGCGGTGTGGCGCACGGGCTGGCAGGCGAGGCAGCAGCAGCCCGTCCCCTGGAGCAGCACGTGTGGGAGGTGGAGCGCAGTGAGCAGCAGCAGGCGCCACCGGTGCTGCACAGCGATGCGTACCGCCGGCTGGCTGCAGGCATCAGCAGCAAGCTCATGTCATCCTGACTTGCACGAAACACGTGGATGTCAGGGCCTATTACGGTATTGGTTCAGGGCATTCTGAGCCATCACACTTGGTCCATAGAGTAGTCATGAACTTCAGACTTGAGTTTCGCAAAAGTCATATTCATACTACCGTAAATTTTCGCTTTGCTGATGTTTATACACTTGTTCAAGTTGGACTAAATCTTCTACAGTAGAACAGAAACAATGAATTTAGACACTACACACCGAGTCCTCGCCAATTTCACGCCCTGCAACTCCTTTCGGGAAGCGCCCCGAACCCGATTCTGGCTTGACCAGTGAACTCCCAGAATTTGAAGGCTATGAATGTGTCAATCAAGTGTCGAGATGTAAGCAAACTGCCGCAGTGAGATCGCAGTGCATCGCTTGAAGTTTTATTGAGACCCACTTTTTGCTCAGCTCTAACTCGTCTGAGAAGTCTGAAACGTACCCTCTTAAAAACGACCGTCGTCCTAACCACCTTTAGGAATATATTTGCCGAGCGGGGTGAAGTTGGCCCTAGTGAAGTTGGCGAGGACTCGGAGTACCGTCATACCCCAGATAAGCCCCCATGGGGGGCACAAATAAAACATATTTTTTTTAGGGGGTGGGCTTATACTATAGCAAAATTATAAGCGCCGGTGGTTATGTTCTGTCAAAAATGAAATTTGTTTTTAAATATACCAAATCGAAGCATTCTCAAAGGCGAATTCACCTGAGTCGAGAACGTTCGAAATTGTGCATGCTTTGCGCGTGAAACGACCAACAAGGCGTGGCATGACGCCTTCCACGCCTTGTTGGTCAGGCCAGGTTCATCGAATGTGAACCTGGCCCATGCCAGCGCACACGTACTTCGCATCACAGCAGCCCAATCATGGTTGCATGCGATCGTGGGCACGTCGTGGTTCAGCCACGACGTGCCCATCAACATCAAGATTCCCTGCCACAGAGGCAAAGAGCTTCCCAGCTCAGCTCCTCTGCGGGGAATCTTGACTGTGGCTGGACTTTCCCCGCAGAGGAAGCCGGGCCGCAAAACTGAAGGGGTCTCGGGCGAGGGCTTCATACGGCCCTCATTCTCAGCTTTTGATTCAGTTTTCTTTGTTCGTTTGGCCTGCCGTGGCCATGGCGGGCCTTCCAGGCTTTCATTTCTTGTTCCGCCGCCAACCTGCTGCTAGAGAAAGTACCCGCAGAGACACCCGTGACTACTCTCAATGGCAGTCGCGCCCTGCGCCCATCCCTCCATCACAACCAGTAGTGCCTCCCGTTCCTCCCACTCCTCCTACGCCTCCTACCCCCCCCCGCTCCCCCGGCGCCTCCTATTCCTCCCGTTCCTCCGGCCCCTCCCGTCCCGGCTGCTTTTGGTGTTCCGGGACAGGGGGTTCTGCAGCTTCTCCTCCCCCCTGGCTACTCGGCGTTCGACGCCTTCCTGTCCGACCCTGAACGCAGCGGCGGCGAAGGATCTTCCTCCGCACCGGAGCCACGGTGGGGAGCGCTGGCTGATTGCCCGTTGGACGAATCCGCAACAGGTGCAGACGACGACGTGGAGTTCTGGGCTGCTGACGGTCTCCCCGAGCACCTTCCGATTCCCTCCTTCCCCCCTCCGAATAAAAAAAGGCCCCACCCATCTCGCGATAATCGTGATGCCCGTCCTCCCTCACCCAGGCACAGGCCGACAAAGCACAGGCGCAATTCCTACACCTCGCATAAGAAGCTGCAATGGATTCTGAAGCTCGAAAACGGAGAGATGAGTGTGCGGCGCATGTCTCGCGAATCCGGCATCTCTCGAAGGTGTCTCACGGAGTGGAAGAACCGCAAAGCTGAGCTTGAGGGCGCGCACGGTGCACGCTGTCGCCTGCACGGCCGCGGAAGGTGCTCGTGGTATCGGGACATGGAAGCGGAGATGTACCGGAGGTTTCTCGCCCACCGCAAGAAGTGCCTCGCCGTCTCGATCGCACGACTGCAAAAGTGGTCGCACGAGGTGATGAAAGAGTTACACCCAGGTGAAAAGTGGGCCGGCTCTCAGCGGTGGACTCAGCGCTTTCGCCGCCGCTGGAACCTGACGACCAGAGCGAAGACCCGGGTCGGCCAGAAGCTCTCGTCAAGTGAGTTATTTGGTGGTGTTGTTGTTTGTATGAACCGTCTATTCACGGCTCTCACTCTGTGTTTGTGATTTCTGTTCCTCCCATCCCGTGTCCCAGACTGCGAGACTGATGTCAAGAGCTTCTGGACGTACGTGCGTCACTCCCGCCGCCAGTACAAGATCGACCTGCCGTGGATCTTAAACGCGGACCAGACGCCCCTCTGGCTTGAGATGCCATCCGAACGTACCGTTGAAGAGGTTGGCTCGCGCTCCGTGCCCGTCCGCAGCGGCGGCTACCAGAAAGAGCGGGTTACCATGATGCTCGCCTGCACCGCCAGCGGGGAGAAGTTGAAGCCGTGGGTCTTCTTCAAAAGGAAGACCGTCCCAAAAGGAGATTTTCCTTCAGGTATGAAGCACACGTCGATTACGCGGTGGCATGTTCATGTCAGGTAATAAACGTACGGTAACTAACATCGTCGTTTTGATGTTGTGCAGATATCCACGTGGGGGTCCATCCCAACGGTTGGATGGACGCGGACGGGGTCATCGAGTGGCTGGACGGGGCGGTGAAGCCGTACATCAACCCCAAGTTCGGAGTCCGTCCCCGCAAGGCTCTGCTCGTCCTCGATTCGTACCGCGGGCACCTGACCCCGGAGGTGAAGAAGAAGTTTGGCGAGCTCAACCTGGTCCCTGCGGTTATCCCTGCTGGCTGCACCTCGGAGATTCAACCCCTCGACGTCGCGGTTAACCGCTCCTTCAAGGCCGCCGTTCGCCAGCTCTACCAGGAGTGGTTTGAGCGTGAGGGGGTCGACACCTTGACGAACAAAGGTGAGAGGTGCAGCACTGATTATGTTTTTATTTCTTTAACCCGTGCTGACCTGGTTAGTGGATTTGCGTGGCAGGCAACATCAAGAAGCCTCCTGTCGAGCTGACGCTCAAGTGGATCTCGGCGGCCTGGAAGTCCGTGCCCAAGGAGCTCATTCAACGGGCGTTCCTCACTTGCGGCATCAGCAACGCCCTGGATGGGTCCCAGGACATGCTCTGCCTGCAACACAGGCGAGACGAGCTCGAGGGCGAGGAGGTTGACATGGATGATGAAATTGCAGCAGACGGTTTCTTCTGCAACAACGTAGAGGAACCTGAGTCGGACTCTGAGGCCGACCCAGATGACCCCACTGCAGCTGATGATTAGAGTAGGGTAGATTTCTAGAAAATGGTGAAGCCTGTGTGAGGCTCGTAAGTAGAAGTAGATTAACTAGAAGTAGATAAACTAGTTGTAGATTAACTAACATGATATGCTAGTGGATTAAATGTATAAAATGTCTTCAAATAAAAAAAACAACAAAAAAACACGGTGGCGGTTATAATGTGTACGGTATAGGTATGCGGTTATAATCTGTAAGCCTTTTAGGTATGCGCTTATAATCGAGCACCGGATATAAGCGCCACACGCCAATTAAAAGCGCCATGCGCTTATCCGCGGGTGGCGCTTATATCCGGGGTATGACGGTACCTATCAAGAGTCTAATCACAAGTGCCATCACTACCCTCCCCACCACTCGGTTCATGTGGGCAATGCTGGTCGCTAAAAAAAGAGACATGCTGCGGGAGTTTCATAAGTGGCTGGTGCTGGTAGAGCGGCAGGCGAAGAAGTCGGTGCTGATGCTCCACTAAGACCGAGGAGGGGAGCTCATCGAGGAGTTTACCAACTTCATCAACGGAAAAGGCATCGTCCACGACATGACGTGCCCATACACTCCGCAGCAGAACGGCATGGCTGAGCGGGAGATGCGCACGGCCGTCGAGTCCACGGGGACGATGCTGCTGCACATGGGCGTGCAGCACCACTGGTGGCACCTCGCCCTACGACAGGCCGTCTGGGTGCGCAACGGCTTGGAGCGGTCGACGCCGCCACCGGGGATGACGCAGTGCCTACTGCTGACTGGGAAGAAGCCAGACCTCACGCTGGCGTGGGTGTAGGGCTGCATGGTGCAGTTCATGGTTCTCGAGCAGCAGTGCGGTGGGAAGCTGGCACCGAAGGCTCGCTGGGGGCTTCACCTAGGCGTGTTGCCGGAGAGTATGGGCTAGGATGTGCTAGACTTGACTGACAATATGGTGGTCACGTCGGTCGATGTGATCTTCTACGAGACGCCATCGCTGGAGGTGTCGAAGGCGAAGTATGGGCCGGCGTCAGGGCGGACATAGGCACACCCGCCGACGGACAGCTCGACGGCGACGGTTCCGCTGCTTGCCGAAGTTGACGAGCCTGCTGATCCAGACTTCGAGAAAGTTCTTCCTCCACCCCCTATTCTTGCTCCACCCACCCCCGTCACAGATCGGCCTACATCGACACCTGCGTCAACCACTGGTGATGAGGGGAGCCTTGAGGCGTCCCCTGTGGCCGACAGGCGCCAAGCTCGTCGACAAGGACGAGAAGCCGTCGATGACAAGGGAGCAGCAGACAGGGGAGCCAGCCGAACAGGAGGCAGCAGCAGGAGTGCAGTCGACAAGGGAGCAGCAGACGGGACACTCGATAGGGGAGCTGTAAACGAAAGAGCTGGTTGACGATGAAAACAGTGACGAGGAAAGGGAACTGTCGGCAGGAGAAGAATCCACTGACAGCGACGTGGTGGAGGTTCTGGTCGAAAAGCCTGAGCTGCGACGCTCAGGTCGAACTCGGAGGCCCCAAAGTGGCTGAGCTACCATGCCTGCCTGCCACAGGCTGCCTTCACCACGGTGTATGACGACCCCCACAATGACCTGCTGTACGACGACACCGAAGCTGATGTCGACCTGCCGAAGCTCAACCACGACGTGCATGCCGACCCCGAACACCGCTGGGACATCGCAACGATGACAGTAAAGAATGCGCTGGCGAGCTGGAAGGGTGAGGCGGTGAAGGCCGCCATGGACGAGGAGATCCGCAGTCTCATCGGTATGGGCTTCACGCAGGTGTACGGCGCCGACAACGACGAGACGTACTCGCCGGTTAGCAGCTACATCATGCTGAGGATCTTCCTCAGCATCGTCGCCGTCCTCGACCTCAACCTGATGCAACTCGACATGAAGAACGCTTTCATGCAGAGTAAGCTCGACTGGGTGCTGTACATGTGCGAGCCGGACTACTTCGACGACGGGACCGGTCGGGTGTGCAAGCTGCTGAAAAGCCTCTACGGGCTGAAGCAGTCGCCGCTGCTGGTGTACAGAGCTTTCAACTGTGTGCTGCTGGGCACTGGCTGGAAGAAGAGCCAGGTCAACACAGCGTTTTACTTCAAGCCTCTACGGGCTGAAGCAGTCACCGCTGCTGTGGTACAGAGCTTTCAACGGTGTGCTGCTGGGCGCTGGCTGGAAGAAGAGCCAGGCTAATACGGCGCTCTACTTCAAGACCGGCGACGTGAGAGCTCGACGATTATGCTGAAGTACCTTGGGCTGGAGATCATGCGTGACAGGCTGGCAAGGATGTTGTGGCTGCACCAGCACTACGCAGACAAGCTGCGCAGGCGCTTCATTGACGAGGAGCATTCCGAGCGCATCCCGAAGATGCAGGTCTCGGTCGACGCCTACGCCGAACTGAGATTCGACGAAGAGGAGGCGTGGGAGCGCCAAGAGGAGTACGGGCAGAAGGTTCGCTGCAGTTCGCGGTGACGACTATTGGTGTAAGGGCCTAATAAAGTCAAACTAAAACCTCTCCTCAAGGTCACCTCAAAGGGTCCTTGGGTGCCTGGTACAAGACCAGGCCCTATCCTCAGTTCCGAGTTTGTACAGAGAGGGATCAAGAATAACTTTGCCAAAATAGCAAGAGCACCTTGAACGTCGCGCAACATATCATGCAAACCGTTGATCAGATTAAGCTGAGTATTTTCTTTATCGAAGCTCGCTCCAAGAGCTTTAAAATGAGCCAAGTTGCCTCACGAAAAGTTCTGCCATTACAGAGTTATGGCTCGGACAGCATTTGGCGTAGCATTCCATTATACTCAACTGCAAAGCTTCCATATAGGGTTCCTTTGCAAGCCCGACCTTTCTGCTTGCACTGTTCTTAGCGCGTACAATGTCGTGCCGAAGCGCACATTGCGCGCGTACTTGCAAATGTTTCAAGCAGAAATTGCAAAAGCAAATAAACACACGAACACACCATTCACGCAAATGCACTCGTACACGTATACACGTACAAACAGATGGCAGAATGTCGTGCAATGTGAATTTGCACCCAACAACGACGACAATGTCGGACATCGCGTTCGCCTGCAGCATGCTGGGGATCGGCCTCACGGTGAGGAGTGACCAGCACTCGCGGTGACGGCGTGCTGTGTGTGGGGTGCACGCCAAGGACGAGTTTTCTCCGTGGAGTACTGCCGTCTAGGCTGGGAGCCCACGCGTGAGCACGGCAGGGGAGTGTTAACGAGAATGGAGTGTTGGCCCGGCCCTAGCTTGGGTAACGCCGACGTTCAGGTTGGATGACGGGAGAAGCAGCCGACCGTTCATAGTGAAGGAGCTGCTCAACGGGCTTTGTCGAGCTGCAGGGGATCACTGTGGTGTTGCCGTCTACTGGGGGTGCTCGACGGCTTCCTTCTGTGGGGCAGGTCGACGAGATGGTCGTCGACCTGCACAGGCCTGTCACAAGGCTGGAGCCGTCGACCAGTGAGCTCGACAGCGGCAGCTGACCAGGCTGGTCGACGGACGGGCCGTCGACCAGGAGGAGCATTTCGACGGAGAGGTCGATGGTGGAGTCCGTCGACCTGATATGTGAACAGCAGTTGACAAGGGGAGCTCGGCAACAGCAGCTGATAGAGCTAGTTGACGGAGGGGTTCGTCGACCAGGCAGTTGCTCAACGAAAGCTGTGGTCGATGAGGGAGTCGTCGACCGGAGCATTGGGCGGTCGACTAGGTCGACTGAGTAATTCTCTCGGCGAGTTCTGCGGAGGCACACGAACGTTGTTGAGGCTACAGTGACGAAGGCGACTTTGGGCTCGTATCCCGAAGTCAAAGTGGCTCGTCAGATGCAAGTCGGGTGAACGTCTGTACGCATCTGCATACGTGCGCACTGCTGTGCTCTACAGGTGCAACGCTGGGCAGCCGCTCTGCTGCAGCGGTGGCACGCCGTCGACCTGCTGCGTTGGCAGGTCGTGTTTCTGCAGTGCTGGAGCGGCTCCTCTGCACAACGCTGGCAGGCGGTCGACCATGCAGTGCTGGCGGTCGACCAGGCTAGCTGCAGAGTTGCTAGGTGCCTGATATAATCATTTCTGTCATTGTCATTGCTATCATTCTGTGATATAATATTTGCCCAGTGAAAAATCTTGCCGATTGCTTTCGTGAATGTACAAGTGCTAAGGAACTACGCAAAGCTACGATCACTCATACAATTCAAGCAATACACCGTAGTCTAGCTCAAGACTATCGTAGAGTGAATCTTCGTAGTGATTGGCTGAGGAGGCTGTTAGAGGAGATTGGCTAGGAGCAGAAGGTTGATATGCTGCTATTTTGTGACAGCAAAAGGGCTCTTGGGATAGCCAGGAACGATGTGCTTCACGGGCTGAATAAGTACATGCGTATCAAGTAGCATTGGCTGCGTAAGGAGGAGAAGAGGGGGAAGGTGAATCGAATCTATAGCAAGACTCACCAGCAGCCAGCAGACTTCCTCACCAAGAGGCTTGTTGATGAGCCTCATTGGCGTTGTGTGCGCATGAGTCGAATGCGCATGAAATAGCATAGAACGATGAGGATGCAGCCGGTAGGCTGAGGGGGAGTGTGTTGGGTGAAAATTTTCATTGAGGAACATCATGCCGTCTGTTTGTGTGAGTATGCGTGTGCGAATGGTGCATTCGTGTGTTTATTTCCTTTTGCAATTTTAGTTTGATGCATTTGCAGGTACTCACGCAATGTGCGCTTCGGCACAATATTGTACGCGTTCTGAATAGTGCAAGCACAAAGGACGAGCTCGCAAAGGAACCCAATATGGAAGCTTTGCAGTTCGGTTAATTCGAATGTGCAGATTCTGTTTCATCCAACGCAGGGTACAATAAGGTGCAGATTGGATGTTGTTTGTCTGTATCAAGAAGAACCAGAAATTGGCTGTTTGGGCAAGGACAAAACAGGTTCTGTTTTTAGGACCTCAAACTGGTTGTTGATTTTCCCAGGTTGGAAGTGTTGGGTGCAAAGTATTATTTTTGCACTGCAACTAGCCGCTTGCATCATGTTATGCATTTTGTGTATGTTCTGTGTGCATTCGTTTTCGCATTTTGTTTCATGTGCTGTTGCTGCGGGATCATGATCGGTCGTGACGGATCATGACGAGTCATGTTCGTTCATGTCGGCTCATGGCCGCTCATGTTTGTTTTCATCGACGAACATGTGCGTTCATGAATATTCTGTGTTTCATGAATGTTCTGCGTTTCATGAATGTCGAATTATTTTCATGAGTGCTGTTGAGAGTGTCGAGTATGTTGAGTTAGGGGCTCGATTGTTTGACCAGCCCCGTTGACCATTTCGCGCTGGTCAATAAAAAAGTGCGCGAAGTCAGGACCCGCGCGTGGGGTCCTGATACGCGCGTGTGGTCGTGCAAGGCACACGCGTGTGTCGCCACTGTTTCGAATGTGCACAGTGCTCACGATCGATACAAGACGGAGCGACATGATCGCTCCGTCACGAGCA
Source organism: Closterium sp. NIES-65 (assembly GCA_948144175.1). Classification (NCBI taxonomy): domain Eukaryota; kingdom Viridiplantae; phylum Streptophyta; class Zygnematophyceae; order Desmidiales; family Closteriaceae; genus Closterium; species Closterium sp. NIES-65. The sequence goes on from CANXME010002183.1 coordinate 352,431, forward strand.
GGACAACGCACGATCCCGTCAGCGATCGTCTTGTCCTGCACGGCCGAGAAATATCTCGGTCGTGATGAGGGGCACGTGGGGCACGCGAGACTTCGCAGTTGACTAACAGAATTTTTGCGCTGACTCGGCGAGCAAGAAAATTCACCAGAAAGTCGCACTGCTTTGCGTCATTGTTTCGACAGAGGTACAAAACGGTAAAATTCGTTTGTAACTGGAAAACGGGAATCTCACACGGGCGTTCATGATCGCACACGAGTAAACATGAATGTTCGCGATGAGAGTCAGCAGGAGAATTTGGCAGCAGTGCAAGTTGAAGACAGTTATTCTACAGCGGCAAATCAAGCCAGATTCTAAAGCAGTTTTACAACCGTTTTTCAATGACAGCAAAGCGAAGACCTGGACGACAGTTAGACAACTGTTTTGTGTGTTTTCCTTTGTGTGCCTAGGACCTCTCTTATATGTGTGCTTGTATTTGCTTTCATCAACAATGCTTTCATGATTTCAAGCTTACAATCTACTACTACGTATTGACGAGAGTAGATCCACACCGAAGTACTGCCGAAACTCTGCTCAACCAGAACACTCACTCTACAAGCTAAGCTTGGCATAACTACTCACTTGGTTCACAAGTGATGTTAAGTGTTGCCTAGTTTATGTTTGTGGCACTGAGTTAATCGCTTCCACATAGTACTTAGACTTAACAGGAAGAACAGAACTAGAGGTTCTTTACCAACCTACCACCTGCTGTTTTGTTCAGCCATATTTTTCTGTTCTGTTGCTTGAAATTATTTGGGATCATCCCTGGTTGTTCCTAGCTTGATTCCCAAGGTCCCTGCTAGCTAGAAGTATTTGTTCCTGTTTGTACCTGGACATGATTAATTGATTCAAGCAGATTTTCTCCTTGCTGGAACAGTTTCATAACGGAATGCTACCCGAGTCAACGCTAGTACGCTAGCACTCCAACGCTAGGCCAACGCTGTCCGAGCTATAACTCCGTAATCTCGCGAGGCAACTTGAGTCATTCTAAATTTCTTGGAGCGAGCTTCGATCTAGGAAACTACCGGCTTAATCCGATGGACGGTTTTCACGTTACGCTGCGCGACGTTTAAGGTACTCTTGCTAATTTGGCTAAGTCATTCTTGACTCCTCTCTTGACAAACTCGGACCCGAGGATAGGGGCGGGTCTTGTACCAGGCACCCAAGGACCCTTGGAGGTGACCTCGAGGAGATGTTTTAAGTTTGATTATGCCATGTTAGCCTGAGTTTATTAGGCCCTTTAACCAACATCTGGTACTACAAGTAAGTGCGTTACGTAACCATGTGGATGTTATGTAAAATTACTAGCAAGGTTTAAGAGCCATGGCTAGAGAGGTAGGAGAAGTTGAGCTCGAGTGAGTTTAGAAAAGTCGAGAGGAATGAGGTTCACTAAAGAGAATGGCAAGTACAAATAGGTAAACAGCAACACAAGGAGGTGCACCACCAAACATGATGCAATATCTACACTACAACTGCAAGCGATTATATAAAATATGTACACATATTTTGACACGCCCCCATAATTGATTGCAGGAGTAAGTGTAAAACGCCCACTCTAGTAAGTGTAAACCGCCCACGCTTGTCACCCACTCCATCCCCTCACCCTCCCCTTCCCCTTCCCCCTCCCCCACACACTGCTGCAGGAGCAGCAGAGGGGGGAAGAGAGGAGAGGTGGAGGGACGGCGGCTGGGTGGTCTCACACCCGCCACCCCAGTGCCACTCCTCGGGCTCCCCCACACCCTCACACCCTCCCCCCCAGCGGTAGCTGCAGCTGAGGGAACAAAAGGAGGAGGAGAGGGGGGGGGGGGGGGCGACGCACGGCCTCCTCGGGCGCCAAAGCAGGCGGCAGAGGGGGCGACGCCTGCCCCCCCCTTCCAGGTCGCCCCTCCCGTCACCTGTCGCGGCTCCTTCGGGGGCCGCACGCAGCCCCCTCAGGTCGCCTCGACAGGTGACGGGAAAAGGGGGGGGGACGGTGCACTTGCCCCCGGTGTGCCGCAGCCGGTGACGGGGCATGGCCGGGGCGGGGTCGGGGCCGCAAGTGGGCGGGGTCGTAGGTGACGACGGGGCCTCAGGTGGCGGGGCCGCAGGTGGCGACGGGGCCTCAGGTGGCGGGGCCGCAGGTGGCGACGGGGCCGGGGCCGCAGGTTTAGGAGACGGGGCCGGGGCCGCAGGGAGGTGACGTGGCCGGGGCCGCAGGTAGGTGACGGGGCCGGGGCCGCAGGTAGGTGACGGGGCCGGGGCCGCAAGTAGGCGACGGGGCCGTAGGGCCGCAGGTAGGGGACGGGGCCGGGGCCGCAGTTAGGCGACGGGGCCGGGGCCGCAAGGTAGGCGACGGGGCCTGCTGAAGGGCGGGCGACGGGGCCGCGAAGGGGCCGCGAGGGGCCTGGACGGGTGGCGACGGGCCGGTAAAGGCGGCGACGAGACCGCAAAGGGGCCGCGAAGGGCCTTGACGGGCGGCGACGGGCCGGTAAAGGCGGCGACAAGGCCGCAAAGGGGCCGCGAAGGGCCTAGAAGGGCGGCGACGGGGCCGCGAAGGGGGGCCGCGAGGGGCCACTAAGGGTCTTGCGAGGGGCACGCCACGGGGCGTGCAGTACACAGAGTAGCAGCGGAAGCAACAGGCCAGGAACGTAACACGCTCTGATAGCATGTGAAATTACTAGCAAGATTTAAGAGCCATGGCTAGAGAGGTAGGAGAAGTTGAGTTCGAGTGAGTTTAGAAAAGTAGAGAGGAATGAGGTTCACTAAAGAGAATGGCAAGTACAAATAGGTAAACAGCAACACAAGGAGGTGCACCACCAAACATGATGCAATATCTACACTACAACTGCAAACGATTATATAAAATATGTAAACAGATTTTGACATGTTACTAAGAGTATGTGTGTTTCTTACACATATAGACTATACTAACGTAAATGCGTTACTTACCGATGTGGATTGTACCAATAGTTAGTACGTTACTTATTCATGTAGATGGTACAAAGAGTAAGTGCGTTACTTACACATTTTGATGGTACTATTTGTAAGTGTTTTCTTATCAATATGGATGGTACTATCAGTAAGGGCGTTACTTACCCACGATCATGGGTAAGTGCGTTATTTACCCCAAGTACTAGGAGTAAGTGCGGTACTTTCTTATGTGGATTGTATTATGAGTAAGTGCGTTACCTGCCCATGAGAATCGTTGTAAGATTATGTGCGTTACTTACCCATATGGATGATACTAAGAGAGTGTACTCTACTTACCCATGTGGATAGTAATAACAGTATCTGCGGTACTTACCCATATGGATGGTACTAAGCCTAAATCCGTTACCTGCCTATGTTTATGGTATTAAGATAAAGTGCGTTTGTTTCCCATGTGGATGGTACTAAGAATAAGTGTTGTACTTAACCATGTGGATGGAACCAAAAGCAAGTGCGTTACTTACATATGAGCATAGTTCTAAGAATTAGTGCGTTATTACCCAAATGGATGATACTAGAAGTAAGTCCGTAACTTACTCACGCGGATAGTACGAGAAGTAGGTACGTCACTTATTCATGACTAGTATTAACTGTAAATGCGTAACTTACCCATGTGGATGGTATTAAGAGAAAGTGTGTAACGTATCCATAAGGAAAAGTGCATTAAATCCCCAATGTTCCTACGAATAAGTGTGTTACTTAATCATGTGGATGGTGTTATATAACTAAAAAAGGCTGCAATAGTACGCGATAGCTAAAGTAGAACCTTGATATGATTGCGTGATGGAGTAGCGTAGTGTAGAGAGAACAAATGAAGGCAGTAGAGAGGAATGTCAAGAGGACCGAACCTAGCCAAAGGCAAACCGAAAGCGGGAAGCAACCTTAAAGTGTGAGAATCTGAGGAAGGAATGATTGCATTGAGCAGCATGAGGAGTACAAGTAGGAAACCCTAAAGTGTTGTACCCGATATTGACTACCCCACTACAGCCTAAACAGACTATAGCAAATATAGTTCGACACATCCCCATAGGCAAAGTGGGGGAGAACAAGGGGTCACAAGACCAGTCAAGAGAAGCAAGGCAAGCCCAGGGTGGATCACAACGTCACCACACAATCTGAGCACAAGCACAAGGCCACAAGGCCAGTTCACAAGCAAAGTTATACATCAAGAAGAACAAGCAAGGCAGTGATCACAATCTAGCAAGAGTATGCATGCAAGTGCAGGTATATATAGATCACAGTACAAGCAAAGTCAAGAGGTGAGCAAGTGAGGCCAAGTAGGCACAAGAACTAGCAAAGTACACAAGCGCTGATGATCACAAGGCGGAAGTGCCTTGGTGAAGATATTGTCAGAATCCCAACCACTAGACCATCGGGATAAAAGGGCTTGTTTCAGTAGCGGGTCAGTGCGCCCATAACCCCCCAGGCGAACGCGCCTGTAACCCTCTCCAGGATCAATCGGGCATCCACAGTGAAGATCTACTGACACCCCCCCACACTGGGAGGCCCAGGACTAAGCACAGCGGCAACGGCCTACATGTGCATACACCGAGAATCGAACCCGAGACCGCTCTGATAACATGTCAGAATCCCAACCACTAGATCATTGGGATAAAAGGGCTTGTTTCAATAGCGGGTCAGTGCGCCCATAACCCCCTAGGAGAACGCGTCTGTAACCATCTCCAGGATCAATCGGGCATCCACAGTGCAGATTCACATTGCACGGCATCCTGCCATCTGTTTGTACGAGTATGCGTGTGCGAATGCATTTGGGTATGAATGGATTGTTCGTGTTTTTGTTTGCTTTCGCAATTTTCGCTTGAAGCATTTGCAGGTACTCACGCATTGTTCGCTTCGGCACAACATTGTATGCGCTATGAACAGTACAAGCACAAAGGACGTGCTCGCAAAGGAACCCAAGATGGAAGCTTTGCAGTTCGGTCGAATTGATTGCGCAGATTCAGTTCTATCCAACTTGTAATTGTACTGTTTTGTTTGGTTAACTATAGTGTAGCAGGGCAGGCACTATAGGGGTACCATTTAGGTGAAGGTTGGATGTTGTTTGTTTGTATCTGCATGCTACAGGGCCAGGGGAAACCAGCGGAACCAGCATTTGGCTGGTTGGGCAAAGACAAAACAGGTTCTGTTTTTAGGAGCTGAACCTGGTTGTTGTTTTCCCAGGTTGGAAAAACAGAACCAGAGGTTGTTTACCGACCTACCAACTCCTGTTTTGTCCAACCAGGTTGGTTCTGTTGCTTGGAATTATTTGGGATCATCCTTGGTTGTTCCCAGGTTTATTCCCAAGGTCCTTGCTAGCTAGAACTATTTATTCTTTCTCTGTTTGTACCTGGATATAGTCAATTTGATTCAAGCGAATTCCTCCTTTCCTGGAATTTCGTTTCTACGCGGTTCAACGGCGTAATGCTACCCGAGTCAACGCTAGTACGCTAGCACTTTAACACTAGGCAAACGCTGTCAGAGCCATAACTTCGTGATGGCAGAACTTTTCGCGAGGCAACTTGGTTCATTTTAAAGCTCTTGGAGCGAGCTTCGATATAGAAAATTCTCAGCTTAATCCGATCGACGGTCTGCACGATACGCTGCGCGACGTTCAAGGTACTCTTGCTGTTTTGATCCCTCTCTCTACAAACTCGGACCCGAGGATAGGGGCTGGTCTTGTACCAGGCACCGAAGGACCCCTGGAGGTGACCCCGAGGAGAGGTTTTAAGTTTGATTAAGTCTTAATAGCTTGAGTTTATTAGGCCCTTACACCAACAAGCTGGTATCAGAGCTGCGTTATAGTGATCCTCGATATAGGTAGCTATGGCGGGCAACACCTCGACGGGAGCTGGTGAATCTTCAGCCCAAGATCGTAGCAGCAGTCATGATTCTGGTGTTTTAGCGCCAAGGGGAGCGCGAACAAACCAGGGCTCGCTGGTCAAGGAGGTGCTGAAGAATTTCACCGTCGAGAAGTTCAATGGTGAGGGCTATGATGATTGGGCCTGGAAAATGCAACTCTATTTCCGTCAGATTGGATTGTTGAAACTAATGATTGGGGAGGAGCCTAGACCGAGTGACCCCGCGCTGCAGGAAGATTGGGACGAGCGCTGCTCGGTTGGCTACTATTTGATGTCGCAGTGTTTGGAGCTGAACCAGCGTCACCACGTCATGCACCTGCTGCCGGAGGTTGAGTGCGGTCCGAAGGCGTGGACCGTGTTGAAGGAGCTGCACGCCCAGACCTCCGTTCTTGCAACATTGATGCTGGAGAGGGAGCTGTCCACGTTGCGCCTGAGCGAGGGAGAGCCGGTGCAACCTGTCCTGGACAAATTGCGCGACCTCTACGCGAAGTTGGCGACCGCGGGAATCACCTACCCGGAGCAGACCAAATGCTTGAAGATGCTCTCGCTGCTGCCGGAATCGTGGCTTCAATTCACGAGCGGATTGAGCCTGCCGCAGAACCAGAGCTCGTCGACACTCGAGTGGGTGCGGACAAAGATTATAGAGGAGGACTTCCGTCGCCGTCAACTGAGGGGTGGAGACGACGGCAGCAGCGGCTACGGAATGCAAGGGAGCTGACGTGGCAGAGGACGTGGCTTCGGTGGTGCTGGACGCGGTGCAAAGAAGGACGACGACTCCAACGACCAACAAGGAGGTACCGGTTGGGGTCGCGGTGCGAAATCTGGACGTGGGGGCAAGTCGGGTGCTGGTGGCAAAATGAAAGGGAGTTGCTGGTATTGTGAGAAGGAGGGGCACCCCTGGTTTTTGTGCTATAAGAAACCCGATGAATGGACCCCCCAGAATCGTCACCAGGATGGCGGCGCGCGGAGGAACCAGAAAACCGGCGAGAGCATGGTTGCCGATTCGTCCAACAGCAACCCGAAGAGCAACGGAAGAAAGGAGGGCACCGTGGGCCAGTTTCTTCCATATTGGAGAGCAGGGGGAGGAGGGCACCCGAAGAGCAACGGAAGAAAACCGGCGGTGTAGAAAGGAAGAAGGAGCGCACCGCGGGCCAGTTTCTTCCATATTGGAGAGCAGGGGGAGGAGGGGGAGCAAGGAGACGCCTCTGCCAAGGTTGGAGCAGAGCTGCACCCCCTGGATTATTGGGTGTTGGACACGAGCGCTGCTTGGACGATGACGCCGCGAAAAGACCTGTTGGACCATGTACAAGCTGCACCGATCAACGAGGTGTGCTCCGCCTCTGGACACGCGCTGAAGGTGGCTGGTGCGGGACGAGCTGCGTTTAAGGGAGCAGATAGCAAGCCGGTGGTGCTGCACGACGTTCTCCTTGTTCCTGAACTCAAGGCCAACCTCATCTCCCTCCGTAAGCTTGGCAAGTCTGGGGTGAGCACTAGCACGGATGGGGCACGCACTTACAAGGGGCAGCTGGGCAATCGGGTGCTTTGGGATCTGCACGAGAGCACGGACGTGTACAGATCCATGTGGCAGCTGCCGGCGTTGGCGTGGCATGGTCAGGGGCAGGCTGGAGAGGGGTCTGCATCCCAGGGGGAGTGCAACGCCGTTGGAGGGGTTGGTGTTGGGTGCAAATTCACATTGCACGACATCCTGCCGTCTGTTTGTACGAGTATGCGTGTGCGAATGCATTTGCGTGTGAATGGTATGTTTGTGTGTTTGTTTGCTTTCGCAATTTTCGCTTGAAGCATTTGCAGGTACTCGCACAATGTGCGCTTCGGCATAACATTGTACGCGCTATGAACAGTACAAGCAGAAAGGACGAGCTCGCAAAGGAACCCAAGATGGAAGCTTTGCGGTTCAACTTACTTGATTGCGCAGATTCAGTTCTATCCAACTCGAAATTGTACTGTTTTGTTTGGTTGACTATAGTGTAGCAGGGCAGGCACTATAGGGGTACAATTTAGGTGAAGGTTGGATGTTGTTTGTCTGTATCTGCATGCTACAGGGCCAGGGGAAACCAGCGGAACCAGCATTTGGCTGGTTGGGCAAAGACAAAACAGGTTCTGTTTTTAGGACCTGAACCTGGTTGTTGTTTTCCCAGGTTGGAAAAAACAGAACCAGAGGTTGTTCACCAACCTATCACCTGCTATTTTGTCCAGCCAGGTTGGTTCTGTTGCTTGGAATTATTTGGGATCATCCCTGGTTGTTCCCAGGTTGATTCCCAAGGTCCTTGCTAGCTAGAGCTATTTATTCCTTCTCTGTTTGTACCTGAATATAGTGAAATTGATTCAAGCGAATTCCTTCCTTGCTGGAATTTCTTGTCTACGCGGTGCGACGGCGGAATGCTACCCGAGTCAACGCTAGTACGCTAGCACTCCAACGCTAGGCTAACGCTGTCCGAGCCATAACTTCGTAATGGCAGAACTTTTCGCGAGGCAACTTGGCTTATTTTAAAGCTCTTAGAGTGAGCTTCGATATAGGAAATTCTCAGCTTAATCCGATCGACGGTCTGCACGATACGCTGCGCGACGTTCAAGGTACTCTTGCTGTTTTGACTAAGTCCCTCTTGATCCCTCTCTCTACAAACTCGGACCCGAGGATAGGGGCTGGTCTTGTACCAGGCACCCAAGGACCCTTGGAGGTGACCCCGAGGAGAGGTTTTAAGTGTGATAAAGTCTTAATAGCTTGAGTTTATTAGGCCCTTACACCAACAAGCTGGTATCAGAGCTGCGTTATAGTGATCCTCGATATAGGTAGCTATGGCGGGCAACACCTCGGCGGTAGCTGGTGAAACTTCAGCCCAAGATCGTAGCGGCAGCCATGATTCTGGTGTTTCTGCGCCAAGGGGAGCGCGAACAAGCCAGGGCTCGCTGATCAAGGAGGTGCTGAAAAACTTCACCGTCGAGAAGTTCAATGGTGAGGGCTATGATGATTGGGCCTGGAAAATGCAACTTTATTTCCGTCAAATCGGATTGCTGAAACTAATGATTGGGGAGGAGCCTAGACCGAGTGACCCCGCCCTTCAGGAAGATTGGGACGAGCGCGCCTCGGCTGGCTACTACTTGATGTCGCAGAGTTTGGAGCTGAACCAGCGTCACCACGTCATGCACCTGCTGCCGGAGGTTGAGTGCGGTCCGAAGGCGTGGACGGTGTTGAAGGAGCTGCACGCCCCGACCTCCGTTGTTGCAACATTGATGCTGGAGAGGGAGCTGTCCGCGTTGCGCCTGAGCGAGGGAGAGCCGGTGCAACCTGTCCTGGACAAATTGCGCGACCTCTACGCGAAGTTGGCGATCGCGGGAATCACCTACCCGGAGCAGACCAAGTGCCTGAAGATGCTCTCGCTGCTGCCGGAATCGTGGCTTCAATTTACGAGCGGATTGAGCCTGCCGCAGAACCAGAGCTTGTGGACACTCGAGTGGGTGCGGACAAAGATTCTAGAGGAGGACTTCCGTCGCCGCCAACTGAGGGGTGGAGACGACGGCAGCAGCGGCTACGGGATGCAAGGGAGCCGACGTGGCAAAGGACGTGGCTTCGGTGGTGCTGGACGCGGTGCAAAGAAAGACGACGACTCCAACGACCAACAAGGAGGTACCGGTTGGGGTCGCGGTGCAAAATCTGGACGTGGGGGCAAGTCGGGTGCTGGTGGCAAAATGAAAGGGAGTTGCTGGTATTGTGAGAAGGAAGGGCACCCCTGGTTTTTGTGCTATAAGAAACCCGATGGATGGACCCCCCAGAATCGTCACCAGGATGGCGGCGCGCGGAGGAACCAGAAAAACGGCGCCAACATGATCGCTGATTCGTCCGACAACAACCCAAAGGGCAACGGCGGTGCGGAGAAGAAGAAGGAGCGCACCGCGGGCCAATTCTTCCATATGGGAGACAAGGGGGAGCAAGGAGACGCATCTGCTAAGGCTGGAGCAGAGCTGCACCCCCTGGACTATTGGGTGTTGGACACAGGCGCCGCTTGGACAATGACGCCGCGCAAGGACCTGCTGGACGACGTACGCGCTGCACCGATTAATGAGGTGTGCTCTGCCTCTGGACACATGTTGAAGGTGGCTGGTGCGGGACGAGCTGCATTTAAGGGAGCGGATGGCAAGCCGGTGGTGCTGCACGACGTTCTCCTCGTCCCCGACCTGAAGGCCAACCTCATCTCCCTCCGTAAGCTTGGCAAGGCTGGGGTGAACACCAACACAGATGGGGCTCGCACTTATAAGGGGAAGCTGGGCAATCGGGTGCTTTGGGATCTGCACGAGAGCAAGGACGTGTACAGATCTATGTGGCAGCTGCCGGCGCTGGCGTGGCACGGTGGGGGGCAGGTTGGAGAGGGGTCTGCATCCCAGGGGGAGTGCAACGCCGTTGGAGGGGTTGGTGTGAAAGTGTCGGCCAGATCTGGGGAGACGGATTGGGCAACGGCACACCGACGCTTGGGGCATGTGGCAATGCCTTTGCTGAAGCAGCTGGAGAAGGATGGAGCCGTTAAGGGCTTGAAGCTGAACGGACAACCACCCGATGATAACTGTGAAATCTGTTTGCTCTCAAAGTTTACCCGTTTCCCCTTCCATAGTGTGGCTGGCAGGAGCAAAAAGCCGTTGGAGCTGGTCCACATGGACTTGGTGGGGCCGCTGCCGGTTCAGGGACACAAGGGGGAGCGGTACTTCCTGACCATTGTGGATGATTGGAGCAGGCTTATGTGGGCATATCCGCTGAAGCAGAAGAACCATGCCGCCTCTACGATACGGGAAGATTGGCTGCCATTCGTGGAGAAGCAAGCGGAGTGTGTGGTGAAGCGGATTAGGACAGATCGGGGTGGTGAGTTCCTTGGAGCTGAGATGACAGCCTGGCTCAAGAAGCAGGGCATCCAGAGGGAGCTGACCACGGCTTACACCCCACAGTCTAACGGTGTAGCAGAACGGGCGAACCGGACAATTCTGGAGACAGCTAGGGCGCTGCTCATAGAATCTGGGCTGGGCAACCCATGTGGCCCCATGCTGTTCGGCACGCTACCGTCGCTAGGAACAGGGTACTCACAAAGGTTGGGGATGACTCGTGGGTGCCGTTGGAGAGGTGGCTTGGGAGGAAGCCGCCGGTGGACATGCTGAGGGTGTTCGGTTGCATGGCAGTCGCCCACGTTCCCAAGACCTACCGCAGTAAGTTGGGGGCGAGTGCAATCTGGTGTGTGCATTTGGGGCTGGCTGCTGAGAGCAAGGGATGGCTGCTGTGGGAACCCTCCAAGGGTGTGTTGTTTGACAGCAGGGATGTGAAGTTTGTTGAGGGCATGATGTATGGGAGCTGGGAGAAACAGCCGGAGGCCAGGGTGTCCCAGCAGATGGAGCAGATCACCATGCAGCTGGACCTGACTCCTAGTGTGTGGGAGGAGGGAGAGGAGGCAGCTGCAGAGGGTGGTGATAAAGAGAAGGTGCAGGAGGCACCTGCTGGTGGAGGTGATGGTGTGGAGATTAGCGGTAGCACTAGTGGAGCTGCTGGATCCGAGGGAGGAGAGCAGCAGCAGGGGAAAACTAAGAAGCCGAAGGGTGTTATTATGAAGGGATGGGAGACACCCGTCTCCAGGCCAGGACGTACCCGTATGGCTACTAAGAAGCTGACTGCAGGAGCTGATGTAGCGGAGCAGCAGCTTGGGACCGAGGAGGCATTGCTGATTCTACCGCATGGCTATGACCCGGATGAGGAGGATCAACCTGCGTACTGTTTTCTTGCCCCTGCACCAGAGGAACCAGCTAGCATGGAGGAGGCATTAGCTGGACCAGATAGGGACAAATGGCTAGCTTCCAGGGATGCTGAGTACCAGAGCCTGCTGGAGAATGGGACTTGGGAACTAGTGGTGCTGCCTGAGGGAAAGAAAGCGGTACAATGCAAGTGGGTGCTAAGGATCAAGACTGACGACAAGGGGCAGGTCACCATCTACAAGAGTAGGTTGGTGGCTAAGGGGTTTATGCAGAAGGAGAAGCGGGACTTCAATGAGATCTTTGCTCCCACTGCCAAACCCCCTACCCTTCGTGTCTTGTTGGCAGATGCAGCCGTTAGTGGAAAGTTCATTATCCAGATGGACATATCAACGGCATTTCTCAACGGGATTTTAGAGGAGGAGGTGTTCATGACGCAGCCACCTGGGTTTGAGGATGGTACGGGCAGGGTGTGCAAGCTGAAAAAGTCCATCTATGGCTTGAAGCAGGCGCCACGCTGCTGGTACCAGAAGCTGGCAGCTGTTTTAGAGGAGATGGGATTCAGGACCAGCAGCTGTGATGAGAGCCTCTTTCTCAAGGGGGAGGGGGAGAAGCTGGTGCTGTTTCTGGTCTATGTGGACGACATTCTTCTCTTTAGCAGCAGCATGAAGGAGATCCAGAAGGTGCAGCAGCAGCTGATGGAGAACTTCAAGTGCAAGAACCTTGGGGAGGTAAAGTACTACCTCGGGATGCACGTGGAGAGGGATCTGGATCACAGGTGGTTGAAGCTGCACCAGGAGAAGTTCATCAAGGAGCTTGGGGAGAAGTATGGAATTGAGAATGAGCGCAAGGTTGCAACTCCCCTGCCAGCAGAATTCAAGCTTGTGAAAGCTGCAGAGGATGAAGGGGTTGAAGCCGAGGAGCAGCAGCAATTTCAGTCCTTGGTGGGCAGCCTCTTGTATGCAGCAGTTCACACGAGACCCGACATCTCTTTCTCGGTTGGGCAGCTGGCTAGGGTAGTGCAGAATCCATCAGAGGAGCAGGTGGATGCAGCTGAGCGTGTGGTGAAGTATCTGAACTCTCACCCAAGCATTGGAGTTCAATACTCCACATCTGCACAGGTGAAGCAGAAAGGGGTTGAGGTGCTGAAAGAGAAGGGGGAGAGGCTTGGAGAAGGCAAGCTTTTTCTCACTTGCTTTACTGATGCTACGTGGGCCTCTGAGAAGGAGGATTCCTCATCTGTGGGAGGATACATCTGCGTAGTTGGGGGAGGACCGGTTAGTTGGAGGTCAAAGAAGCAGACGGAGACAGCACTCTCTTCCGTGGAATCAGAGTACATGGCGATGTTCCATGGGGTGAAGGAGGTGATTTGGCTGAGGAGGCTGTTGGAGGAGATTGGCCAGGAGCAAAAGGTTGCTACGCCGCTGTTTTGTGATAGCAAGGGAGCTCTTGGGATGGCCAGGAACGCTGTGCTTCATGGGCTGAATAAGCACATGCGTATCAAGTGGCACTGGCTGCGTAAGGAGGTGAAGAGGGGGACGGTGAATCCGATCTACATCAAGACTCACCAGCAGCCAGCAGACTTCCTCACCAAGAGGCTTGCGGATGAGTCTCATTGGCGTTGTGTGCGCATGAGTGGAATGAGCATGAACTAGTATGGAATGATGGGGATGCAGCCGGCAGGCTGAGGGGGAGTGTGTTGGGTGCAAATTCACATTGCACGACATCCTGCCGTCTGTTTGTACGAGTATGCGTGTGCGAATGCATTTGCGTGTGAATGGTATGTTTGTGTGTTTGTTTGCTTTCGCAATTTTCGCTTGAAGCATTTGCAGGTACTCGCACAATGTGCGCTTCGGCATAACATTGTACGCGCTATGAACAGTACAAGCAGAAAGGACGAGCTCGCAAAGGAACCCAAGATGGAAGCTTTGCGGTTCAACTTACTTGATTGCGCAGATTCAGTTCTATCCAACTCGAAATTGTACTGTTTTGTTTGGTTGACTATAGTGTAGCAGGGCAGGCACTATAGGGGTACAATTTAGGTGAAGGTTGGATGTTGTTTGTCTGTATCTGCATGCTACAGGGCCAGGGGAAACCAGCGGAACCAGCATTTGGCTGGTTGGGCAAAGACAAAACAGGTTCTGTTTTTAGGACCTGAACCTGGTTGTTGTTTTCCCAGGTTGGAAAAACAGAACCAGAGGTTGTTCACCAACCTATCACCTGCTATTTTGTCCAGCCAGGTTGGTTCTGTTGCTTGGAATTATTTGGGATCATCCCTGGTTGTTCCCAGGTTGATTCCCAAGGTCCTTGCTAGCTAGAGCTATTTATTCCTTCTCTGTTTGTACCTGAATATAGTGAAATTGATTCAAGCGAATTCCTTCCTTGCTGGAATTTCTTGTCTACGCGGTGCGACGGCGGAATGCTACCCGAGTCAACGCTAGTACGCTAGCACTCCAACGCTAGGCTAACGCTGTCCGAGCCATAACTTCGTAATGGCAGAACTTTTCGCGAGGCAACTTGGCTTATTTTAAAGCTCTTAGAGTGAGCTTCGATATAGGAAATTCTCAGCTTAATCCGATCGACGGTCTGCACGATACGCTGCGCGACGTTCAAGGTACTCTTGCTGTTTTGACTAAGTCCCTCTTGATCCCTCTCTCTACAAACTCGGACCCGAGGATAGGGGCTGGTCTTGTACCAAGCACCCAAGGACCCTTGGAGGTGACCCCGAGGAGAGGTTTTAAGTGTGATAAAGTCTTAATAGCTTGAGTTTATTAGGCCCTTACACCAACAGTTGGTGTGAAAGTGTCGGCCAGATCTGGGGAGACGGATTGGGCAACGGCACACCGACGCTTAGGGCATGTGGCAATGCCCTTGTTGAAGCAGTTGGAGAAAGATGGAGCCGTTAAGGGTCTGAAGCTGAACGGACAGCCACCTGATGAGAATTGTGAAATCTGTTTGCTCTCAAAGTGTTGGTGTAAGGGCCTAATAAACTCAAACTATTAAGACTTTATCACACTTAAAACCTCTCCTCGGGGTCACCTCCAAGGGTCCTTGGGTGCCTGGTACAAGACCAGCCCCTATCCTCGGGTCCGAGTTTGTAGAGAGAGGGATCAAGAGGAACTTAGTCAAAACAGCAAGAGTACCTTGAACGTCGCGCAGCGTATCGTGCAGACCGTTGATCGGTTTAAGCTGAGCATTTACTATATCGAAGTTACTCTAAGAGCTTTAAAATAAGCCAAGTTGCCTCGCGAAAAGTTTTGCCATTACGAAGTTATGGCTCGGACAGCGTTAGCCTAGCGTTGGAGTGCTAGCGTACTAGCGTTGACTCGGGTAGCATTCCGCCGTCGCACCGCGTAGAAACGAAATTCCAGGAAGGGAGGAATTCGCTTGAATCAATTTCACTATATTCAGGTACAAACAGAGAAAGAATAAATAGTTCTAGCTAGCAAGGACCTTGGGAATAAACCTGGGAACAACCAGGGATGATCCCAAATAATTTTAAGCAACAGAACCAACCTGGCTGGACAAAATAGCAGGTGGTAGGTTGGTGAACAACCTCTGGTTCTGTTTTTCCAACCTGGGAAAACAACAACCAGGTTCAGGTCCTAAAAACAGAACCTGTTTTTGTCTTTGCCCAACCAGCCAAATGGTGGTTCCGCTGGTTTCCCCTGGCCCTGTAGCATGCAGATACAGACAAACAACATCCAACCTTCACCTAAATTGTACCCCTATAGTGCCTGCCTTGCTACACTATAGTCAACCAAACAAAACAGTACAATTTCGAGTTGGATAGAATTGAATCTGCGCAATCAAGTAAGCCGAACCACAAAGCTTCCATCTTGGGTTCCTTTGCGAGCTCGTCCTTTCTGCTTGTACTGTTCATAGCGCGTACAATGTTATGCCGAACCGCACAATGCGCGAGTACCTGCAAATGCTTCAAGCGAAAATTGCGAAAGCAAACAAACACACGAACATACCATTCACACGCAAATGCATTCGCACACGCACACTCGTACAAACAGACGGCAGGATATCGTGCAATATGAATTTGCACCCAACACACTCCCCCTCAGCCTGCCGGCTGCATCCCCATCATTCCATACTAGTTCATGCTCATTCCACTCATGCGCACACAACGCCAATGAGGCTCATCCGCAAGCCTCTTGGTGAGGAAGTCTGCTGGCTGCTGGTGAGTCTTGATGTAGATCGGATTCACCGTCCCCCTCTTCACCTCCTTACGCAGCCAGTGCCACTTGATACGCATGTGCTTATTGAGCCCATGAAGCACAGCGTTCTTGGCCATCCCAAGAGCCCCCTTGCTATCACAAAACAGCGGCGTAGCAACCTTTTGCTCCTGGCCAATCTCCTCCAACAGCCTCCTCAGCCAAATCACCTCCTTCACCCCATGAAACATTGCCATGTACTCTGACTCCACGGACGAGAGTGCTGTCTCCGTCTGCTTCATTGACCTCCAACTAACCGGTCCTCCCCCAACTACGCAGATGTATCCTCCCACAGATGAGGAATCCTCCTTCTCAGAGGCCCACGTAGCATCGGTAAAGCAAGTGAGAAAGAGCTTGCCTTCTCCAAGCCTCTCCCCCTTCTCTTTCAGCACCTCAACCCCTTTCTGCTTCACCTGTGCAGATGCGGAGTATTGAACTCCAATGCTTGGGTGAGAGTTCAGATACTTCACCACACGCTCAGCTGCATCCACCTGCTCCTCTGATGGATTCTGCACCACCCTAGCCAGCTGCCCAACCGAGAAAGAGATGTCGGGCCTTGTGTGAACTGCTGCTTACAAGAGGCTGCCCACCAAGGACTGAAATTGCTGCTGCTCCTCGGCTTCAACCCCTTCATCCTCTGCAGCTTTCACAAGCTTGAATTCTGCTGGCGGGGGAGTTGCAACCTTGCGCTCATTCTCAATCCCGTACTTCTCCCCAAGCTCCTTGATGAACTTCTCCTGGTGCAGCTTCAACCACCTGTGATCCAGATCCCTCTCCACGTGCATCCCGAGGTAGTACTTTACCTCCCCAAGGTTCTTGCACTTGAAGTTCTCCATCAGCTGCTGCTGCACCTTCTGGATCTCCTTCATGCTGCTGCTAAAGAGAAGAATGTCGTCCACATAGACCAGAAACAGCACCAGCTTCTCCCCCTCCCCCTTGAGAAAGAGGCTCTCATCACAGCTGCTGGTCCTGAATCCCATCTCCTCTAAAACAGCTGCCAACTTCTGGTACCAGCAGCGTGGCGCCTGCTTCAAGCCGTAGATGGACTTTTTCAGCTTGCACACCCTGCCCGTACCATCCTCATACCCAGGTGGTTGTGTCATGAACACCTCCTCCTCTAAAATCCCGTTTAGGAATGCCGTTGATATGTCCATCTGGATAATGAACTTCCCACTAACGGCTGCATCTGCCAACAAGACACGGAGGGTAGGGGGTTTGGCAGTGGGAGCAAAGATCTCATTGAAGTCCCGCTTCTCCTTCTGCGTAAACCCCTTCGCCACCAACCTACTCTTGTAGATGGTGACCTGTCCCTTGTCATCGGTCTTGATCCTTAGCACCCACTTGCATTGTACCGCTTTCTTTCCCTCAGGCAGCACCACCAGCTCCCATGTCCCATTCTCTAGCAGGCTCTGGTACTCAGCATCCCTGGAAACCAGCCACTTCTCCCTATCTGGTCCAGCTAATGCCTCCTCCATGCTAGCTGGTTCCTCTGGTGCAGGGGCAAGAAAACAGTAGGCAGGTTCATCCTCCTCATCCGGATCATAGCCATGCGGTAGAATCAGCAATGCCTCCTCAGTCCCAAGCTGCTGCTCCGCTACATCAGCTCTTACAGTCAGCTTCTTAGTAGCCATACAGGTACGTCCTGGCCTGGAGACGGGTGTCTCCCATCCCTTCATAACGACACCCTTCGGCTTCTTAGTTTTTCCCTGCTGCTGCTCTCCTCCCTCGGATCCAGCAGCTCCACTAGTGCTACCGCTAGTCTCCACACCATCACCTCCACCAGCAGGTGCCTCCTACACCTTCTCTTTATCACCACCCTCTGCAGCTGCCTCCTCTTCCTCCTCCCACACACTAGGAGTCAGGTCCAGCTGCATGGTGATCTGCTCCATCTGCTGGGACACCCTGGCCGCCGGCTGTTTCTCCCAGCTCCCATACATCATGCCCTCAACAAACTTCACATCCCTGCTGTCAAACAACACACCCTTGGAAGGCTCCCACAGCAGCCATCCCTTGCTCTCAGCAGCCAGCCCCAAATGCACACACCAGATTGCACTCGCCCCCAACTTACTGCGGTAGGTCTTGGGGACGTGGGCGACTGCCATGCAACCGAACACCCTCAGCATGTCCACTGGCGGCTTCCTCCCAAGCCACCTCTCCAACGGCACCCACGAGTCATCCCCAACCTTTGTGAGTACCCTGTTCCTAGCGACGGTAGCGTGCCGAACAGCATGGGGCCACATCAAGTTGCCCAGCCCAGATTCTATGAGCAGCGCCCTAGCTGTCTCCAAAATTGTCCGGTTTGCCCGTTCTGCTACACCGTTGGACTGTGGGGTGTAAGCCATGGTCAGCTCCCTCTGGATGCCCTGCTTATTGAGCCAGGCCGTCATCTCAGCTCCAAGGAACTCACCACCCCGATCTGTCCTAATCCGCTTCACCACACACTCCGCTTGCTTCTCCACGAACGGCAGCCAATCGTCCCGAATCGTGGAGGCGGCGTGATCTTTCTGCTTCAGCGGATACGCCCACATTAGCCTGCTCCAGTCATCCACTATGGTTAGGAAGTACTGCTCCCCCTTGTGTCCTTGCACCGGCAGCGGCCCCACCAAGTCCATGTGGACCAGCTCCAACGGCTTTTTGCTCCTGCCAGCCACACTATGGAAGGGGAAACGGGTGAACTTTGAAAGGAGGCAAATTTCACAGTTATCATTGGGTGGTTGTCCGTTCAGCTTCAAGCCCTTAACGGCTCCATCCTTCTCCAGCTGCTTCAGCAAAGGCATTGCCACATGCCCCAAACGTCGGTGTGCAGTTGCCCAATCCGTCTCCCCAGATCTGGCCGACACTTTCACACCAACCCCTCCAACGGCGTTGCACTCCCCCTGGGATGCAGACCCCTCTCCAGCCTGCCCCCCACCGTGCCACGCCAGCGCCGGCAGCTGCCACATAGATCTGTACACGTCCTTGATCTCGTGCAGATCCCAAAGCACCCGATTGCCCAGCTTCCCCTTATAAGTGCGAGCCCCATCTGTGTTGGTGTTCACCCCAGCCTTGCCAAGCTTACGGAGGGAGATAAGGTTGGCCTTCAGGTCGGGGACGAGGAGAACGTCGTGCAGCACCACCGGCTTGCCATCCGCTCCCTTAAACGCAGCTCGTCCCGCACCAGCCACCTTCAACATGTGTCCAGAGGCAGAGCACACCTCATTAATCGGTGCAGCGCGTACGTCGTCCAGCAGGTCCTTGCGCGGCGTCATTGTCCAAGCAGCGCCTGTGTCCAACACACAATAGTCCAAGGGGTGCAGCTCTGCTCCAACCTTAGCAGATGCGTCTCCTTGCTCCCCCTTGTCTCCCACATGGAAGAATTGGCCCGCGGTGCGCTCCTTCTTCTCCGCACCGCCGTTGCCCTTTGGGTTGTTGTCGGACGAATCAGCGACCATGTTGGCGCCGTTTTTCTGGTTCCTCCGCGCGCCGCCATCCTGGTGACGATTCTGGGGGGTCCATCAATCGGGTTTCTTATAGCACAAAAACCAGGGGTGCCCTTCCTTCTCACAATACCAGCAACTCCCTTTCATTTTGCCACCAGCACCCGACTTGCCCCCACGTCCAGATTTCGCACCGCGACCCCAACCGGTACCTCCTTGTTGGTCGTTGGAGTCGTCGTCTTTCTTTGCACCGCTTCTAGCACCACCGAAGCCACGTCCTTTGCCACGTCGGCTCCCTTGCATCCCGTAGCCGCTGCTGCCGTCGTCTCCACCCCTCAATTGGCGGCGAGGGAAGTCCTCCTCCAGAATCTTCGTCCGCACCCACTCGAGCGTCCACAAGCTCTGGTTCTGCGGCAGGCTCAATCCGCTCGTGAATTGAAGCCACGATTCCGGCAGCAGCGAGAGCATCTTCGGGTAGGTGATTCCCGCGATCGCCAGCTTCGCGTAGAGATCACGCATCTTGTCCAGGATGGGTTGTACCGGCTCTCCCTCGCTTAGACGCAACGCGGACAGCTCCCTCTCCATCATGAGCGTCGCAGCGACGGAGGTAGGGGCGTGCAGCTCCTTCAACACTGTCCACGCCTTCGGACCGCACTCAACCTCCGGCGGCAGGTGCATGACGTGGTGACGCTGGTTCAGCTCCAAACTCTGCGACATCAAGTAGTAGCCAGCCGAGGCGCGCTCGTCCCAATCTTCCTGAAGGGCGGGGTCACTCGGTCTAGGCTCCTCCCCAATCATTAGTTTCAGCAAACCGATCTGACGGAAATAAAGTTGCATTTTCCAGGCCCAATCATCATAGCCCTCACCATTGAACTTCTCGACGGTGAAGTTTTTCAGCACCTCCTTGATCAGCGAGCCCTGGCTTGTTCGCGCTCCCCTTGGCGCAGAAACACCAGAATCATGGCTGCCGCTACGATCTTGGGCTGAAGATTCACCAGCTACCGCCGAGGTGTTCCCCGCCATAGCTACCTATAACGAGGATCACTATAACGCAGCTCTGATACCAGCTTGTTGGTGTAAGGGCCTAATAAACTCAAGCTATTAAGACTTTATCACACTTAAAACCTCTCCTCGGGGTCACCTCCAAGGGTCCTTGGGTGCCTGGTACAAGACCAGCCCCTATCCTCGGGTCCGAATTTGTAGAGAGAGGGATCAAGAGGGACTTAGTCAAAACAGCAAGAGTACCTTGAACGTCGCGCAGCGTATCGTGCAGACCGTTGATCGGATTAAGCTGAGAATTTACTATATCGAAGCTCACTCTAAGAGCTTTAAAATAAGCCAAGTTGCATCGCGAAAAGTTTTGCCATTACGAAGTTATGGCTCGGATAACGTTAGCCTAGCGTTGGAGTGCTAGCGTACTAGCGTTGACTCGGGTAGCATTCCGCCGTCGCACCGCGTAGAAACGAAATTCCAGGAAGGGAGGAATTCGCTTGAATCAATTTCACTATATTCAGGTACAAACAGAGAAAGAATAAATAGTTCTAGCTAGCAAGGACCTTGGGAATAAACCTGGGAACAACCAGGGATGATCCCAAATAACTCCAAGCAACAGAACCAACCTGGCTGGACAAAATAGCAGGTGGTAGGTTGGTGAACAACCTCTGGTTCTGTTTTTCCAACCTGGGAAAACAACAACCAGGTTCAGGTCCTAAAAACAGAACCTGTTTTTGTCTTTGCCCAACCAGCCAAATGCTGGTTCCGCTGGTTTCCCCTGGCCCTTTAGCATGCAGATACAGACAAACAACATCCAACCTTCACCTAAATTGTACCCCTATAGTGCCTGCCCTGCTACACGATAGTCAACCAAACAAAACAGAACAATTTCGAGTTGGATAGAATTGAATCAGCGCAATCAAGTAAGCCGAACCACAAAGCTTCCATCTTGGGTTCCTTTGCGAGCTCGTCCTTTCTGCTTGTACTGTTCATAGCGCGTACAATGTTATGCCGAACCGCACAATGCGCGAGTACCTGCAAATGCTTCAAGCGAAAATTGCGAAAGCAAACAAACACACGAACATACCATTCACACGCAAATGCATTCGCACACGCACACTCGTACAAACAGACGGCAGGATATCGTGCAATGTGAATTTGCACCCAACACAAAGTTTACCCATTTCCCCTTCCATAGTGTGGCTGGCAGGAGCAAGAAGCCGTTGGAGCTGGTCCACATGGACTTGGTGGGGCCGCTGCCGGTTCAGGGACCCAACGGGGAGCGGTACTTTCTGACCATAGTGGATGATTGGAGCAGGCTTATGTGGGCATATCCGCTGAAGCAGAAGGACTATGCCACCTCTACAATACGGGAAGATTGGCTGCCATTCGTTGAGAAGCAAGCGGAGTGTGTGGTGAAGCGGATTAGGACAGATCGGGGTGGTGAGTTCCTTGGAGCTGAGATGACGGCCTGGCTCAAGAAGCAGGGCATCCAGAGGGAGCTGACCACGGCTTACACCCCACAATCAAATGGTGTAGCAGAACGGGCGAATTCTGGAGACAGCTAGGGCGCTGCTCATAGAATCTGGGCTGGGCAACTTGATGTGGCCCCATGCTGTTCGGCACGCTACCGTCGCTAGGAACATGGTACTCACAAAGGTTGGGGATGACTCGTGGGTGCCGTTGGAGAGGTGGCTTGGGAGGAAGCCGCCGGTGGTCATGCTGAGGGTGTTCGGTTGCATGGCAGTCGCCCACGTCCCCAAGACCTACCGCAGTAAGTTGGGGGCGAGTGCAATCTGGTGTGTGCATTTGGGGCTGGCTGCTGAGAGCAAGGGATGGCTGCTGTGGGATCCTTCCAAAGGTGTGTTGTTTGACAGCAGGGATGTGAAGTTTGTTGAGGGCATGATGTATGGGAGCTGGGAGAAACAGCCGGAGGCCAGGGTGTCCCAGCAAATAGAGCAGATCACCATGCAGCTGGACCTGACTCCTAGTGTGTGGGAGGAGGGAGAGGAGGCAGCTGCAGAGGGTGGTGATGGAAAGAAGGTACAGGAGGCACCTGCTGGTGGAGAAAATGATGAGGAGAGTGGCACTAGTGGAGCTGCTGGATCTGAGGGGAAAGAGCAGCAGCAGGGGAAAACTAAGAAGCCGAAGGGTGTCGTTATGAAGGGATGGGAGACACCCGTCTCCAGGCCAGGACGTACCGGTATGGCTACTAAGAAGCTGACTGCACGAGCTGATGTAGCGGAGCAGCAGCTTGGGACAGAGGAGGCATTGCTGATTCTACCGCATGGCTATGATCCGGATGAGGAGGATGAACCTGCGTACTGTTTTCTTGCCCCTGCACCAGAGGAACCAGCTAGCATGGAGAAGGCTTTAGCTGGACCAGATAGGGAGAAGTGGCTGGTTTCCAGGGATGCTGAGTACCAGAGCCTGCTAGAGAATGGGACATGGGAGCTGGTGGTGCTGCCTGAGGGGAAGAAGCCGTACAGTGCAAGTGGGTGCTAAGGATCAAGACCAATGACAAGGGACAGGTCACCATCTAGAAGACTAGGCTGGTGGCTAGGGGGTTTACGCAGAAGGAGAAGCGGGACTTCAATGAGATCTTTGCTCCGACTGCCAAACCCCCTACCCTCCGTGTCTTGTTGGCAGATGCAACCGTTAGTGGAAAATTCATCATTCAGATGGATATATCAACGGCATTCCTCAATGGGATTTTAGAGGAGGATGTGTACATGACGCAGCCACCTGGGTATGAGGATGATACGGGCAGGGTGTGCAAGATGAAAAAGTCCATCTACGGGTTGAAGCAGGCGTCACGCTGCTGGTACCAGAAGTTGGCAGCTGTTTTAGAGGAGATGGGATTCAGGACCAGCAGCTGTGATGAGAGCCTCTTTCTCAAGGGGGAGGGGGAGAAGCTGGTGCTGTTTGTGATCTATGTGGACAACATTCTTATCTTTAGCAGCAGTATGAAGGAGATCCACAATGTGCAGCAGAAGCTGATGGAGAACTTCAAGTGCAAGAACCTTGGGGAGGTAAATTACTACATCGGGATGCACATGGAGAGGGATCCAGATCACAGGTGGTTGAAGCTACACCAGGAGAAGTTCATCAAGGAGCTGGGGGAGAAGTACAGGATTGAGAAGGAGCGCAAATTTGCAACTCCCCTGCCAGCAGAATTTAAGCTTGTGAAAGCTGCAGAGGATGAAGGGGTTGAAGCCGAGGAGCAGCAGAAATTTCAGTCCTTGGTGGGCAGCCTCTTGAATGCAGCAGTTTACACGAGGCCCGACATCTCTTTCTCGGTTGGGCAGCTGGCTAGGGTGGTGCAGAATCCATCAGAGGAGTCGGTGGATGCAGCTGAGCATGTGGTGAAGTATCAGAACTCTCACCCAAGCATTGGAGTTCAATACTCCGCTTCTGCACAGGTGAAGTAGAAAGGGGTTGAGGTGCTGAAAGAGAAGGGGGAGAGGCTTGGAGAAGGCAAGCTCTTTCTCACTTGCTTTACCGATGCTACGTGGGCCTCTGAGAAGGAGGATTCCTCATCTGTGGGAGGATACATCTGCGTAGTTGGTGGAGGACCAGTTAGTTGGAGGTCAAAGAAGCAGACGGAGACAGCACTCTCTTCCGTGGAGTCAGAGTACATGGCAATGTTTCATGGGGTGAAGGAGGTGATTTGGCTGAGGAGGCTGTTGGAGGAGATTTGCCAGGAGCAAAAGGCTGCTACGCCGCTGTTTTGTGATAGCAAGGGAGCTCTTGGAATGGCCAGGGACGCTGTGCTTCATGGGCTCAATAAGCACATGCGTATCAAGTGGCACTGGCTGCGTAAGGAGGTGAAGAGGGGGACGGTGAATCCAATCTACATCAAGACTTACCAGCAGCCAGCAGACTTCCTCACCAAGAGGCTTGCAGATGAGCCTCATTGGCGTTGTGTGCGCATGAGTGGAATGAGCATGAACTAGTATGGAATGATGGAAATGCAGCCGGCAGGCTGAGTGGGAGTGTGTTGGGTGATAGGATATAAAGTGACCCCGGGGAGAGGTTTTAAGTTTGATAAAGTCCTAATAGCTTGAGTGTATTAGGCCCTTACACCAACAAGCGCGAATATGGAATGTCAGGGCGTTTTTGCTGTGATTGGTCGAAGATTGTTGTACCCTGACAGCGCAAATCTGTTGTGTCAGGGCTACTTTCCTATGATTGGGCAAAAATCTAGTGCTGTAAGACTCGGATTTGCTGTGTTAGTGCGAATCTGTTGTGACCCGTAAGTCCGAATCACCAGTCAAGGATGCGTTTGTACTCTGAATTATCAGAGTACAGTCTCTGAAAACTCTGAACTCTTAGAGTAAGCCTTAAAAAGAGTCTAAAAATTACAGAGTTGAGGCCCAAAAAAGTCTGATTTTATCAGAGAACACAGGAAAAAAAATCTGAAATATGAGAGAAAATTTTCCAAATCAGAGAAAAAAGTCTGACTTCTGAGGGCCTGTACCTGATACACTGGCACATTAAATGTTAAATCTCTTCTGACATGCATTTTGCTATACCTGATACACTGGTACATTAAATCGAATCAAACGCATGAACATACATTTTTTCCATGCAACCAGCCTTGTACAACGGTAACTACCTTTTTTAAAGGGGTGTTAGTTCGATTTTGGGGCCAGTGTAATCATACAATAGCATTTTCAAATGTGAACAACACCATTTTCACGCGTGCACAACACCGTTAGTTATGCACATGTTTTCTGTACTTAACTCACTTGGTTGATCGAATCGAGCGGAAACAAAATTTGCAATGCGAGACATGTGATGCAGAGTGAGACAGGCTCTTCACACGCCAGAATTCATCAACTGCAGCCCTCCAGGCTTGCCCGACAACCTTTCAACAACTCATTTAGTATCACCTTGTTATACGTAGATCAGAAAGGGAAATTGGGAGACAGGGGGCAACGAGAAGGCATCACAAGGAAAATAGGGGTAACATTGGGATATGGGAATCTTGGGGAGGCATGGGAAAAAAACGAAGGCATAGGGAAACAGGGAGGCATGGGAAAAAGCGGAGGCACGGGGAAACAGGGAGACATGGGGAAACGGGGAGGCATAGGGAAACAAGGAATCATGACGAAAAAGGGGGATTTGGGGAAGGGGGCAGGGAGATGGGACAAGGGGAAGCAGGGGGACCTGATGACACAGGGGGACTTGGAGAAACATGGGGAAACAGGGAGCAAGGAGGTATAGGAAACAGGGAAACACGAAAAAATAATAGACATGCTGAAAGGAGGAGCAAGGGATGGGGAAAAACGGAGGCATGGGGAAATAGTGAGGCATGGGGAGAAGAGAGACATTGGGACGAAGGGAAGCATGGTCACCTTGGGAAGCATGGTCACAGTGGGAGATGAGGAAACGTGAGGTTTGGGGATATAGTGAGGCATGAGGGAACAGGGAGAAATGGGGTAAAGGGGAACTCGGCAAACAGAAAGCAAGGAGGTATAGGAAACAGGGAAGCACAATGGGAAAAAGGGAGAAACGGTTTAGGTCAACTTGTGAGACATGAAGTCACATATACGAAGAAGAGGAGGGAAAAACAGAGGCATGGAGAACGTATGCGATATGGGGAAATGTATGAGGAAAGAGGCATAGGGAAATGAGGAAACACGGAGACGTTGGGAAACATGAGGAATTGGGGAGGCATAAGGGAACAGGGAGATATGGGGAGACAAGGGGACATGGGGAAAAAAAGGGGAGCATGGGGAAACAAAGAGACATGGTGAAAGGGGTACATTGGGAATCACCGAGATTTGATGAAGCAGGGAGACATGGGAAAAGAGAGAGGCATGGGGAAACATGGGGAAACTGGGAGGCACAGGGAAAAGAGAGGCATGGGAAAATAGGAAGCAATGTATGACGAGGAGGAATAAACGCAATCACAAATTGCAATTGCATGACAAAGGGTGAGGCATGGTAAAAATGGGAGTGACATGGGAAAATAGGGAGGATTGGTGAAGCAGGAAGACATGGGATTAGGGAAACATAGAGGCATGGAGAAACGAGGAGGTATTGTGAGACGAGGAGACATGCTGAAACAGAAGGACAGGGAGACAAGGTCAAACAAGGAAGGAGGCATAGGGAAAAGGGGAATAGGAAGGCATAGAGAAACAGAGAGGCATGACAAAACACAGGGAAACGGGGAGACATAGTGAATCGGGGAGACATTGGGAACCAAGGAGGCATGTGGAAACGAGACAAGGGGTTAAAGGAAATCATTGGGCGGTATAAAAGCCTGGAATCAGCCCACATCATTCATTTCTGCAAGTCTGTGCTCATCATATCTGCAAACAGTTGTTGAGTCGACTAACTGAATAAAGGAACCGGCCAAGGAGACATGGGGAAATAGAAAGACATGGTGAAATTGGTAGAACGGGAAAACAGTAAGGCAAGGGCAAGACGGAGACATGGAGAAACAAAGAGGCATGGGGAAACAAAGAGGCATGGGGAAACAAAGAGGCATGGGGAAACAAAGAGGCATGGGGAAACAAAGAGGCATGGGGAAAAAAAAGAGGCATGAGGGAACTGGGAGAAATGGGGTAAAGGGGAGGCATGGGGGAACAGGGCGAAATGGGGTAAAGGGGAGGCATGAGGGAACAGGGAGAAATGGGGTGAAGGGGAGGCATGAGGGAACAGGGAGAAATGGGGTAAAGGGGAGGCATGAGAGAACAGGGAGAAATGGGGTAAAAGGGAGGCATGAGGGAACAGGGAGGAATGAGGTAAAGGGGAGGCATGAGGGAACAGGGAGAAATGGGGTGAAGGGGAGGCATGAGGGAACAGGGAGAAATGGGATAAAGGGGAGGCATGAAGGAACAGGGAGAAATGGGGAGGAATGAGAAACGACGGGAAAGTTGGGGAAACCGACGAACATGTGCAAAGAGAGGAGACTAGGGAAAATGGGGAGCCTGGGGAGATCGCAAGAGAAGAGGAAAGAGGTTTCACGATGTCTCATTACCGGGTTTCTTCTTGTTTCCCTAGCTGCAAGGGGTTAAGCATCTCAGGTTATTGGTTTCCGGCAACACCCTTTGTGGTGAACATGGGAAACATGGAGCGACATGGAGAAACATGAGGCGACATGGGGTGACATGGGGTGACATGGGGTGACATGGGGAACCAAGGGGATATGGGAAAACAGGGAAACATGAGACATAGGGAAACAAGGGAAAGAGGAAGTGGGGAAGCATGGGGAAACAAGAAGGCATTGTGAAGAAGGGATGCGTAGGTTATCACAGAGCATAGTGAAACAGTAAGACATGGAAAAACAGTGAAGCATGGGGAAATAGGGGGACATGAAGAAAGAATTTTTAAAACAGCGAAACATGTGGAAATAGAGGGGCATGGGGGAACTGGGTGGAATAGGCTTAAAACTAGAGCCATGGTGAAACAAGGAGTAATTGTAAAGCAGGAGAAAAGGGAAAAGAATAGGGAACTATGACAGGAGACACCCTGACATAGGGAGGCATGTGAAAAGGGGAAACATGGCAGATAAACACATAGATGAAGACAAGAGAAGAATAGGGAAAGACAGAGATGTTGGGAAACAAGAAGACTTGGGAAGGCATGAGAGACATCGAGACAGGGTGAACAGGGAGGCCTGGGGAAAGAGGACGACATGGTACAAAAGGAAGGCGGGAAAAAGGGAGACATGGGGAATCAGGGAAGTATGGTGTAACAGGGAGACACGAGGAAAGAATGGGACACGGGGAAACAAGGGGACGCGGGAAAACAAGGGGACATGGGAAAACATGGGAGACATGGTGAAACAGTGGGGTAAGGTGAAACAGGGAGTAGCCTAAGAAATTAGGGGAGGAATGATGAAACAGGGAAATATGTGGAAACTGTTGGTGTAAGGGCCTAATAAACTCAAGCTATTAAGACTTTATCACACTTAAAACCTCTCCTCGGGGTCACCTCCAAGGGTCCTTGGGTGCCTGGTACAAGACCAGCCCCTATCCTCGGGTCCGACTTTGTAGAGAGAGGGATCAAGAGGGACTTAGTCAAAACAGCAAGAGTACCTTGAACGTCGTGCAGCGTATCGTGCAGACCGTTGATCGGATTAAGCTGAGAATTTCCTATATCGAAGCTCGCTCCAAGAGCTTTAAAATGAACCAAGTTGCCTCGCGAAAAGTTTTGCCATTACGAAGTTATGGCTCGGACATCGTTATGGTTCTGCGGCAGGCTCAATCCGCTCGTGAATTGAAGCCACGATTCCAGCAGCAGCGAGAGCATCTTCAGGCACTTGGTCTGCTCCGGGTAGGTGATTCCCGCGATCGCCAGCTTCGCGTAGAGGTCGCGCAATTTGTCCAGGACAGGTTGCACCGGCTCTCCCTCGCTCAGGCGCAACGCGGACAGCTCCCTCTCCAGCATCAATGTTGCAACAACGGAGGTCGGGGCGTGCAGCTCCTTCAACACGGTCCACGCCTTCGGACCGCACTCAACCTCCGGCAGCAGGTGCATGACGTGGTGACGCTGGTTCAGCTCCAAACTCTGCGACATCAAGTAGTAGCCAGCCGAGGCGCGCTCGTCCCAATCTTCCTGAAGGGCGGGGTCACTCGGTCTAGGCTCCTCCCCAATCATTAGTTTCAGCAAACCGATCTGACGGAAATAAAGTTGCATTTTCCAGGCCCAATCATCATAGCCCTCACCATTGAACTTCTCGACGGTGAAGTTTTTCAGCACTGCCTTGATCAGCGAGCCCTGGCTTGTTCGCGCTCCCCTTGGCGCAGAAACACCAGAATCTTGGCTGCCGCTACGATCTTGGGCTGAAGATTCACCAGCTACCGCCGAGGTGTTGCCCGCCATAGCTACCTATAACGAGGATCACTATAACGCAGCTCTGATACCAGCTTGTTGGTGTAAGGGCCTAATAAACTCAAGCTATTAAGACTTTATCACACTTAAAACCTCTCCTCGGGGTCACCTCCAAGGGTCCTTCGGTGCCTGGTACAAGACCAGCCCCTATCCTCGGGTCCGAGTTTGTAGAGAGAGGGATCAAGAGGGACTTAGTCAAAACAGCAAGAGTACCTTGAACGTCGCGCAGCGTATCGTGCAGACCGTAGATCGGATTAAGCTGAGATTTTACTATATCGAAGCTCACTCTAAGAGCTTTAAAATAAGCCAAGTTGCCTCGCGAAAAGTTTTGCCATTACGAAGTTATGGCTCGGACAGCGTTAGCCTAGCGTTGGAGTGCTAGCGTACTAGCGTTGACTCGGGTAGCATTCCGCCGTCGCACTGCGTAGAAACGAAATTCCAGGAAGGGAGGAATTTCGCTTGAATCAAATTCACTATATTCAGGTACAAACAGAGAAGGAATATATAGTTCTAGCTAGCATGGACCTTGGGAATAAACCTGGGAACAACCAGGAATGATCCCAAATAATTCCAAGCAACAGAACCAACCTGGCTGGACAAAACAGCAGGTAGTAGGTTGGTAAACAACCTCTGGTTCTGTTTTTCCAACCTGGGAAAACAACAACCAGGTTCAGGTCCTAAAAACAGAACCTGTTTTGTCTTTGCCCAACCAGCCAAATGCTGGTTCCGCTGGTTTCCCCTGGCCCTGTAGCATGCAGATACAGACAAACAACATCCAACCTTCACCTAAATTGTACCCCTATAGTGCCTGCCCTGCTACACTATAGTCAACCAAACAAAACAGTACAATTTCGAGTTGGATAGAACTGAATCTGCGCAATCAAGTAAGCCGAACCACAAAGCTTCCATCTTGGGTTCCTTTGCGAGCTCGTCCTTTCTGCTTGTACTGTTCATAGCGCGTACAATGTTATGCCGAAGCGCACATTGTGCGAGTACCTGCAAATGCTTCAAGCGAAAATTGCGAAAGCAAACAAACACACGAACATACCATTCACACGCAAATGCATTCGCACACGCATACTCGTACAAACAGACGGCAGGATGTCGTGCAATGTGAATTTGCACCCAACACACTCCCCCTCAGCCTGCCGGCTGCATCCCCATCATTCCATACTAGTTCATGCTCATTCCACTCATGCGCACACAACGCCAATGAGGCTCATCCGCAAGCCTCTTGGTGAGGAAGTCTGCTGGCTGCTGGTGAGTCTTGATGTAGATCGGATTCACCGTCCCCCTCTTCACCTCCTTACGCAACCAGTGCCACTTGATACGCATGTGCTTGTTCAGCCCATGAAGCACAGCGTTCCTGGCCATCCCAAGAGCTCCCTTGCTATCACAAAACAGCGGCGTAGCAACCTTTTGCTCCGGGCCAATCTCCTCCAACAGCCTCCTCAGCCAAATCACCTCCTTCACCCCATGGAACGTCGCCATGTACTCTGATTCCACAGAAGAGAGTGCTGTCTCCGTCTGCTTCTTTGACCTCCAACTAACCGGTCCTCCCCCAACTACGCAGATGTATCCTCCCACAGATGAGGAATCCTCCTTCTCAGAGGCCCACGTAGCATCAGTAAAGCAAGTGAGAAAAAGCTTGCCTTCTCCAAGCCTCTCCCCCTTCTCTTTCAGCACCTCAACCCCTTTCTGCTTCACCTGTGCAGATGTGGAGTATTGAACTCCAATGCTTGGGTGAGAGTTCAGATACTTCACCACACGCTCAGCTGCATCCACCTGCTCCTCTGATGGATTCTGCACCACCCTAGCCAGCTGCCCAACCGAGAAAGAGATGTCGGGCCTCGTGTGAACTGCTGCATACAAGAGGCTGCCCACTAAGGACTGAAATTGCTGCTGCTCCTCGGCTTCAACCCCTTCATCCTCTGCAGCTTTCACAAGCTTGAATTCTGCTGGCAGGGGAGTTGCAACCTTGCGCTCATTCTCAATCCCATACTTCTCCCCCAGCTCCTTGATGAACTTCTCCTGGTGCAGCTTCAACCACCTGTGATCCAGATCCCTCTCCACGTGCATCCCGAGGTAGTACTTTACCTCCCCAAGGTTCTTGCACTTGAAGTTCTCCATCAGCTGCTGCTGCACCTTATGGATCTCCTTCATGCTGCTGCTAAAGAGAAGAATGTCGTCCACATAGACCAGAAACAGCACCAGCTTCTCCCCCTCCCCCTCGAGAAAGAGGCTCTCATCACAGCTGCTGGTCCTGAATCCCATCTCCTCTAAAACAGCTGCCAACTTCTGGTACCAGCAGCGTGGCGCCTGCTTGAAGCCGTAGATGGACTTTTTCAGCTTGCACACCCTGCCCGTACCATCCTCATACCCAGGTGGCTGCGTCATGAACACCTCCTCCTCTAAAATCCCGTTGAGAAATGCCGTTGATATGTCCATCTGGATAATGAACTTCCCACTAACGGCTGCATCTGCCAACAAGACATGGAGGGTAGGGGGTTTGGCAGTGGGAGCAAAGATCTCATTGAAGTCCCACTTCTCCTTCTGCATAAACCCCTTAGCCACCAACCTACTCTTGTAGATGGTGACCTGCCCCTTGTCGTCAGTCTTGATCCTTAGCACCCATTTGCAATGTACCGCTTTCTTTCCCTCAGGCACCACCACTAGTTCCCAAGTCCCATTCTCCAGCAGGCTCTGGTACTCAGCATCCCTAGAAGCTAGCCATTTGTCCCTATCTGGTCCAGCTAATGCCTCCTCCATGCTAGCTGGTTCCTCTGGTGCAGGGGCAAGAAAACAGTACGCAGGTTCATCCTCCTCATCCGGATCATAGCCATGCGGTAGAATCAGCAATGCCTCCTCAGTCCCAAGCTGCTGCTCCGCTACATCAGCTCCTGCAGTCAGTTTCTTAGTAGCCATACGGGTACGTCCTGGCCTGGAGACTGTTGGTGTAAGGGCCTAATAAACTCAAGCTATTAAGACTTTATCAAACTTAAAACCTCTCCTCGGGGTCACCTCCAAGGGTCCTTGGGTGCCTGGTACAAGACCAGCCCCTATCCTCGGGTCCGAGTTTGTAGAGAGAGGGATCAAGAGGGACTTAGTCAAAACAGCAAGAGTACCTTGAACGTCGCGCAGCGTATCGTGCAGACCGTCGATCGGATTAAGCTGAGAATTTCCTACACCGAAGCTCACTCTAAGAGCTTTAAAATAAGCCAAGTTGCCTCGCGAAAAGTTCTGCTATTACGAAGTTATGGCTCGGACAGCGTTAGCCTAGCGTTGGAGTGCTAGCGTACTAGCGTTGACTCGGGTAGCATTCCGCCGTCGCAACGCGTAGAAAGGAAATTCCAGCAAGGAAGGAATTCGCTTGAATCAATTTCACTATATTCAGGTACAAACAGAGAAGGAATAAATAGCTCTAGCTAGCAAGGACCTTGGGAATCAACCTGGGAACAACCAGGGATGATCCCAAATAATTCCAAGCAACAGAACCAACCTGGCTGGACAAAATAGCAGGTGGTAGGTTGGTGAACAACCTCTGGTTCTGTTTTTCCAACCTGGGAAAACAACAACCAGGTTCAGGTCCTAAAAACAGAACCTGTTTTGTCTTTGCCCAACCAGCCAAATGCTGGTTCCGCTGGTTTCCCCTGGCCCTGTAGCATGCAGATACAGACAAACAACATCCAACCTTCACCTAAATTGTACCCCTATAGTGCCTGCCCTGCTACACTATAGTTAACCAAACAAAACAGTACAATTTCGAGTTGGATAGAACTGAATCTGCACAATCAAGTAAGCCGAACCGCAAAGCTTCCATCTTGGGTTCCTTTGCGAGCTTGTCCTTTCTGCTTGTACTGTTCATAGCGCGTACAACGTTATGCCGAAGCGCATATTGTGCGAGTACCTGCAAATGCTTCAAGCGAAAATTGCGAAAGCAAACAAACACACGAACATACCATTCACACGCAAATGCATTCGCACACGCATACTCGTACAAACAGACGGCAGGATGTCGTGCAATGTGAATTTGCACCCAACACACTCCCCCTCAGCCTGCCGGCTGCATCCCATCATTCCATACTAGTTCATGCTCATTCCACTCATGCGCACACAACGCCAATGAGGCTCATCCGCAAGCCTCTTGGTGAGGAAGTCTGCTGGCTGCTGGTGAGTCTTGATGTAGATCGGATTCACCGTCCCCCTCTTCACCTCCTTACGCAGCCAATGCCACTTGCTACGCATGTGCTTATTGAGCCCATGAAGCACAGCGTTCCTGGCCATCCCAAGAGCTCCCTTGCTATCACAAAACAGCGGCGTAGCAACCTTTTGCTCCTGGCCAATCTCCTCTAACAGCCTCCTCAGCCAAATTACCTCCTTCACCCCATGAAACATTGCCATGTACTCTGACTCCACGGACGAGAGTGCTGTCTTCGTCTGCTTCTTTGACCTCCAACTAACCGGGTCCTCCCCCAACTACGCAGATGTATCCTCCCACAGATGAGGAATCCTCCTTCTCAGAGGCCCACGTAGCATCGGTAAAGCAAGTGAGAAAAAGCTTGCCTTCTCCAAGCCTCTCCCCCTTCTCTTTTAGCACCTCAACCCCTTTCTGCTTCACCTGTGCAGATGCGGAGTATTGAACTCCAACGCTTGGGTGAGAGTTTAGATACTTCACCACACGCTCAGCTGCATCCACCTGCTCCTCTGATGGATTCTGCACCACCCTAGCCAGCTGCCCAACCGAGAAAGAGATGTCGGGCCTCGTGTGAACTGCTGCATACAAGAGGCTGCCCACCAAGGACTGAAATTGCTGCTGCTCCTCGGCTTCAACCCCTTCATCCTCTGCAGCTTTCACAAGCTTGAATTCTGCTGGCAGGGGAGTTGCAACCTTGCGCTCATTCTCAATTCCGTAAATCTCCCCAAGCTCCTTGATGAACTTCTCCTGGTGCAGCTTCAACCACCTGTGATCCAGATTCCTCTCCACGTGCATCCCGAGGTAGTACTTTACCTCCCAAAGGTTCTTGCACTTGAAGTTCTCCATCAGCTGCTGCTGCACCTTCTGGATCTCCTTCATGCTGCTGCTAAAGAGAAGAATGTCGTCCACATAGACCAGAAACAGCACCAGCTTCTCCCCCTCCCCCTTGAGAAAGAGGCTCTCATCACAGCTGCTGGTCCTGAATCCCATCTCCTCTAAAACAGCTGCCAACTTCTGGTACCAGCAGCGTGGCGCCTGCTTCAAGCCGTAGATGGACTTTTTCAGCTTGCACACCCTGCCTGTACCATCCTCATACCCAGGTGGCTGCGTCATGAACACCTCCTCCTCTAAAATCCCGTTGAGAAATGCCGTTGATATGTCCATCTGGATAATGAACTTCCCACTAACAGCTGCATCTGCGAACAAGACACGAAGGGTAGGGGGTTTGGCAGTGGGAGCAAAGATCTCATTGAAGTCCCGCTTCTCCTTCTGCATAAACCCCTTAGCCACCAACCTACTCTTGTAGATGGTGACCTGCCCCTTGTCGTCAGTCTTGATCCTTAGCATCCCTAGAAGCTAGCCATTTGTCCCTATCTGGTCCAGCTAATGCCTCCTCCATGCTAGCTGGCTCCTCTGGTGCAGGGGCAAGAAAACAGTAGGCAGGTTCATCCTCCTCATCCGGATCATAGCCATGCGGTAGAATCAGCAATGCCTCCTCGGTCCCAAGCTGCTGCTCCGCTACATCAGCTCCTGCAGTCAGCTTCTTAGTAGCCATACGGGTGTCTCCCATCCCTTCATAACGACACCCTTCGGCTTCTTAGTTTTCCCCTGCTGCTGCTCTTTCCCCTCAGATCCAGCAGCTCCACTAGTGCTACCGCTAGTCTCCACACCATCATTTTCTCCACCAGCAGGTGCCTCCTGTACCTTCTTTCCATCACCACCCTCTGCAGCTGCCTCCTCTCCCTCCTCCCTTACACTAGGAGTCAGGTCCAGCTGCATGGTGATCTGCTCCATTTGCTGGGACACCCTGGCCTCCGGCTGTTTCTTCCAGCTCCCATACATCATGCCCTAAACAAACTTCACATTCCTGCTGTCAAACAACACACCCTTGGAAGGCTCCCACAGCAGCCATCCCTTGCTCTCAGCAGCCAGCCCCAAATGCACACACCAGATTGCACTTGCCCCCAACTTACTGCGGTAGGTCTTGGGGACGTGGGCGACTGCCATGCAACCGAACACCCTCAGCATGTCCACCGGCGGCTTCCTCCCAAGCCACCTCTCCAACGGCACCCACGAGTCATCCCCAACCTTTGTGAGTACCCTGTTTCTAGCGACAGTAGCGTGCCGAACAGCATGGGGCCACATCGAGTTGCCCAGCCCAGATTCTATGAGCAGCGCCCTAGCTGTCTCCAGAATTGTCCGGTTCGCCCGTTCTGCTACCCCGTTGGGCTGTGGGGTGTAAGCCGTGGTCAGCTCCCTCTGGATGCCCTGCTTCTTGAGCCAGGCCGTCATCTCAGCTCCAAGGAACTCACCACCCCGATCTGTCCTAATCCGCTTCACCACACACTCCGCTTGCTTCTCCACAAATGGCAGCCAATCGTCCCGAATAGTGGAGGCGGCGTGATCTTTCTGCTTCAGCGGATACGCCCACATTAGCCTGCTCCAGTCATCCACTATGGTTAGGAAGTACCGCTCCCCCTTGTGCCCTTGCACCGGCAGCGGCCCCCACCAAGTCCATGTGGACCAGCTCCAACGGCTTTTTGCTCCTGCCAGCCACACTATGGACGGGGAAACGGGTGAACTTTGAAAGGAGGCAAATTTCACAGTTATCATCGGGTGGTTGTCCGTTCAGCTTCAAGCCCTTAACGGCTCCATCCTTCTCCAGCTGCTTCAGCAAAGGCATTGCCACATGCCCCAAACGTCGGTGTGCAGTTGCCCAATCTGTCTCCCCATATCTGGCCGACACTTTCACACCAACCCCTCCAACGGCGTTGCACTCCCCCTGGGATGCAGACCCCTCTCCAGCCTGCCCCCCACCGTGCCACGCCAGCGCCGGCAGCTGCCACATAGATCTGTACACGTCCTTGCTCTCGTGCAGATCCCAAAGCACCCGATTGCC
Organism: Closterium sp. NIES-65; assembly: GCA_948144175.1. Taxonomy (NCBI): domain Eukaryota; kingdom Viridiplantae; phylum Streptophyta; class Zygnematophyceae; order Desmidiales; family Closteriaceae; genus Closterium; species Closterium sp. NIES-65. The sequence goes on from CANXME010002183.1 coordinate 388,604, forward strand.
CAGCTTCCCCTTATAAGTGCGTGCCCCATCCGTGCTAGTGCTCACCTCAGACTTGCCAAGCTTACGGAGGGAGATGAGGTTGGCCTTGAGTTCAGGAACAAGAAGAACGTCGTGCAGCACCACCGGCTTGCCATCCGCTCCCTTAAACGCAGCTCGTCCCGCACCAGCCACCTTCAGCGCGTGTCCAGAGGCGGAGCACACCTCGTTGATCGGAGCAGCTCGTACGTCGTCCAGCAGGTCCTTGCGCGGCGTCATTGTCCAAGCAGCGCCTGTGTCCAACACCCAATAGTCCAGGGGGTGCAGCTCTGCTCCAGCCTTAGCAGATGCGTCTCCTTGCTCCCCCTTGTCTCCCATATGGAAGAATTGGCCGCGGTGCGCTCCTTCTTCTTTTCCGCACCGCCGTTGCCCTTCTGGTTGTTGTCGGACGAATCAGCGACCATGTTGGCACCGTTTTTCTGGTTCCTCCGCGCGCCGCCATCCTGGTGACGATTCTGGGGGGTCCATCCATCGGGTTTCTTATAGCACAAAAACCAGGGGTGCCCTTCCTTCTCACAATACCAGCAACTCCCTTTCATTTTGCCATCAGCACCCGACTTGCCCCCACGTCCAGATTTCGCACCGCGACCCCAACCGGTACCTCCTTGTTGGTCGTTGGAGTCGTCGTCTTTCTTTGCACCGCGTCCAGCACCACCGAAGCCACGTCCTTTGCCACGTCGGCTCCCTTGCATCCCGTAGCCGCTGCTGCCGTCGTCTCCACCCCTCAGTTGGCGGCGACGGAAGTCCTCCTCCAGAATCTTCGTCCGCACCCACTCGAGCGTCCACAAGCTCTGGTTCTGCGGCAGGCTCAATCCGCTCGTGAATTGAAGCCACGATTCCGGCAGCAGCGAGAGCATCTTCAGGCACTTGGTCTGCTCCGGGTAGGTGATTCTCGCGGTCGCCAACTTCGCGTAGAGATCACGCATCTTGTCCAGGATAGGTTGCACCGGCTCTCCCTCGCTTAGGCGCAACGCGGACAGCTCCCTCTCCATCATGAGCGTCGCAGCGACGGAGGTAGGGGCGTGCAGCTCCTTCAACACCGTCCACGCCTTCGGACCGCACTCAACCTCCGGCAGCAGGTGCATGACGTGGTGACGCTGGTTCAGCTCCAAACTCTGCGACATCAAGTAGTAGCCAGCCGAGGCGCGCTCGTCCCAATCTTCCTGAAGGGCGGGGTCACTCGGTCTAGGCTCCTCCCCAATCATTAGTTTCAGCAAACCGATCTGACGGAAATCAAGTTGCATTTTCCAGGCCCAATCATCATAGCCCTCACCATTGAACTTCTCGACGGTGAAGTTTTTCAGCACCTCCTTGATCAGCGAGCCCTGGCTTGTTCGCGCTCCCCTTGGCGCAGAAACACCAGAATCTTGGCTGCCGCTACGATCTTGGGCTGAAGATTCTCCAGCTACGGCCGAGGTGTTCCCCGCCATAGCTACCTATAACGAGGATCACTATAACGCAGCTCTGATACCAGCTTGTTGGTGTAAGGGCCTAATAAACTCAAGCTATTAAGACTTTATCACACTTAAAACCTCTCCTCGGGGTCACCTCCAAGGGTCCTTGGGTGCCTGGTACAAGACCAGCCCCTATCCTCGGGTCCGAATTTGTAGAGAGAGGGATCAAGAGGGACTTAGTCAAAACAGCAAGAGTACCTTGAACGTCGCGCAGCGTATCGTGCAGACCGTAGATCGGATTAAGCTGAGATTTTACTATATCGAAGCTCACTCTAAGAGCTTTAAAATAAGCCAAGTTGCGTCGCGAAAAGTTTTGCCATTACGAAGTTATGGCTCGGACAGCGTTAGCCTAGCGTTGGAGTGCTAGCGTACTAGCGTTGACTCGGGTAGCATTCCGCCGTCGCACCGCGTAGAAACGAAATTCCAGGAAGGGAGGAATTTCTCTTGAATCAAATTCACTATATTCAGGTACAAACAGAGAAGGAATATATAGTTGTAGCTAGCATGGACCTTGGGAATAAACCTGGGAACAACCAGGAATGATCCCAAATAATTCCAAGCAACAGAACCAACCTGGCTGGACAAAACAGCAGGTAGTAGGTTGGTAAACAACCTCTGGTTCTGTTTTTCCAACCTGGAAAAACAACAACCAGGTTCAGGTCCTAAAAACAGAACCTGATTTGTCTTTGCCCAACCAGCCAAATGCTGGTTCCGCTGGTTTCCCCTGGCCCTGTAGCATGCAGATACAGACAAACAACATCCAACCTTCACCTAAATTGTACCCCTATAATGCCTGCCCTGCTACACTATAGTCAACCAAACAAAACAGTACAATTTCGAGTTGGATAGAACTGAATCTGCGCAATCAAGTAAGCCGAACCACAAAGCTTCCATCTTGGGTTCCTTTGCGAGCTCGTCCTTTCTGCTTGTATTGTTCATAGCGCGTACAATGTTATGCCGAAGCGCACATTGTGCGAGTACCTGCAAATGCTTCAAGCGAAAATTGCAAAAGCAAACAAACACACGAACATACCATTCACACGCAAATGCATTCGCACACGCATACTCGTACAAACAGACGGCAGGATGTCGTGCAATGTGAATTTGCACCCAACAGAAACTAGGGGATATGGGGAAACTAGGACATATAGGCATGGGAAAACAGGGTAATGCAGTGAAATAGGGAGGCATGGGGAATCCGTGAAGCATGGGGAAACAAGAAATGCCATGGGGCAACAAGGGGACCCGAGGAAATGGAGATTCTCGTGGGAAAGGTGAGACCTGGTGAAATCAGGGATATAGGGAAAGGGGGAGTCATGGGGAAACAGGATGGCATGGCATGAGGCAACAGGGATAGCTGTGGAATCAAGGAGACAAGAAAGTAGGGTGAAACAGGGAGACAAGGTGAAGGAGTAAGGTATGGAGAAAGAAGGTGTGATAGGAAGACAAGGTAAAACAAGGGGACATGGGGTAAGAAGGATGTATAGTGACAATATTAGGAAGGGAAAACAACGGGGCTTGGGAAACAGGGAGACATGGTGAAATGACATGGGATGCATTGGAAACAGGGAGTGACATGGGGAAGCAGTGAATGACATTGGAAGCAGTGAATGACATGGGAAGCAGTGAATTACATGGGAAGCAGTGAATGACATGGGGAAGCAGTGAAAGACATGGGAAGCAATGAATGACATGGGAAGCTGTGAATGACATGGGAAACAGTGAATGACATGGGGAAGCACTGAATGACATGGGAAGCAGTGAATGACATGGGAAGCAGTGAATGACATGGGGAAGCAGTGAATGACATGGGAAGCAGTGATTGACATGGGAAGCAGTGAATGACATGGGGAAGCAGTGAATGACATGGGAAGTAATGAATGACATGGGAAAGCAGTGAATGACATGGGAAGCAGTGAATGACATGGGAAACAGTGAATGTCATGGGGAAGCATTGAATGACATAGGAAGCACTGAATGACATGGGAAGCAGTGAATGACATGGGAAGCAGTGAATGACATGGTAAGCAGTGAATGACATGGGGAAGCAGTGAATGACATAGGGAAGCAGTGAATGACATGGGAAGCAGTGAATGACATGGGAAGCAGTGAATGAGATGGGAAGCAATGAATGAGATGGGAAGCAGTGAATGACATGGGAAGCTGTGAATGGCATAGGGAAGCAGTACATGACATGTGAAGCAATGAATAACATGGGAAAGCATTAAATGACATGGGAAGTAGTGAATGACATGGGAAACAGTGAATGACATTGGGAAGCATTGAATGACATGGGAAGCAGTGAATGACATGGGAAAGCAGTGAAAGACATGGGGAGCAGTGAATGATATGGGAAGCAGTGAATGACATGGGGAAGAAGTGAATGATATGGGAAGCAATGAATGACATGGGGAAGCAGTGAATGATATGGGAAGCAGTGAATGACATGGGAAACAGTGAATGGCATGGGAAGCAGTGAATGGCATGGGAAGCAGTGAATGACATGGGAGGCAGTGAATAATATGGGAAAGCAGTGAATAACATGGGAAGCAGTGAATGACATGGGAAGAAGTGAATGACATGGGAAGCAGTGAATGACCTGGGGAAGCAGTGAATGACATGAGGAAGCAGTGAATGACATGGGGAAGCAGTGACTGACATGGGAAGCAATGAAGTGAATGACATGGGGAAGCAGTGAATGACATGGGGAAGCAGTGAATGACATGTGGAAGCAGTGAATGACATGGGGAAGCAGTGAATTGTTGGGTGCAAATTCACATTGCACGACATCCTGCCGTTTGTTTGTACGAGTATGTGTGTGCGAATGCTTTTGGGTATGAATGGAATGTTCGTGTATTTGTTTGCTTTCGCAATTTTCGCTTGAAGCATTTGCAGGTACTCGCGCATTGTGCGCTTCGGCACAACATTGTCCGCGCTATGAACAGTACAAGCAGAAAAGACGAGCTCGCAAAGGAACCCAAGATGGAAGCTTCGTGGTTCGGTTGAATTGATTGTGCAGATTCAGTTCTATCTAACTCGAAATTGTACTGTTTTGTTTGGTTGACTATAGTGTAGCAGGGCAGGCACTATAGGGGTACAATTTAGGTGAAGGTTGGATGTTGTTTGTCTGTATCTGCATGCTACAGGGCCAGGGGAACCAGCGGAACCAGCTTTTGGCAGGTTGGGCAAAGACGAAACAGGTTCTGTTTTTAGGACCTGAACCTGGTTGTTGTTTTCCAGGTTGGAAAAACAGAACCAGAGGTTGTTTACCAACCTACCACCTGCTGTTTTGTCCAGCCAGGGTTGTTCTGTTGCTTGGAATTATTTGGGATGATCCTGCTTGTTCCCAGGTTCATTCCCAAGGTCCTTGCTAGCTAGAACTATTTATTCCTTCTCTGTTTGTACCTGAATATAGTCAATTTGATTCAAGCGAATTCCTCCATTCCTGGAATTTCGTTTCTACGCGGTGCGACGGCGGAATGCTACCTGAGTCAACGCTAGTATGCTAGCACTCCAACACTAGGCAAACGCTGTCCGAGCCATAACTTCGTAATGGCAGAACTTTTCGCGAGGCAACTTGGTTCATTTTTAAGCTCTTGGAGCGAGCCTCGATATAGCAAATTCTCAGCTAAATTCGATCGACGGTCCTGCACGATACGCTGCGCGACGTTCAAGGTACTCTTGCTGTTTTGACTAAGTCCCTCTTGATCCCTCTCTCTACAAACTCGGACCCGAGGATAGGGGCTGGTCTTGTACCAGGCACCCAAGGACCCTTGGAGGTGACCCCGAGGAGAGGTTTTAAGTTTGATAAAGTCTTAATAGCTTGAGTTTATTAGGCCCTTACACCAACAAGCTGGTATCAGAGCTGCGTTATAGTGATCCTCGTTATAGGTAGCTATGGCGGGCAACACCTCGGCGGTAGCTGGTGAATCTTCAGCCCAAGATCGTAGCGGCAGCCATGATTCTGGTGTTTCTGCGCCAAGGGGAGCGCGAACAAGCCAGGGCTCGCTGATCAAGGAGGTGCTGAAAAACTTCACCGTCGAGAAGTTCAATGGTGAGGGCTATGATGATTGGGCCTGGAAAATGCAACTTTATTTCCGTCAGATCGGTTTGCTGATACTAATGATTGGGGAGGAGCCTAGACCGAGTGACCCCGCCCTTCAGGAAGATTGGGACGAGCGCGCCTCGGCTGGCTACTACTTGATGTCGCACAGTATGGAGCTGAACCAGCGTCACCACGTCATGCACCTGCTGCCGGAGGTTGAGTGTGGTCCGAAGGAGTGGACCGTGTTGAAGGAGCTGCACGCCCCGACCTCCGTTGTTGCAACATTCATGCTGGAGAGGGAGCTGTCAGCATTGCGCCTGAGCGAGGGAGAGCCGGTGCAACCTGTCCTGGACAAGATGCGCGACCTCTACGCGAAAATTGGCGACCGCGGGAATCACCTACCCGGAACAGACCAAGTGGTTGAAGATGCTCTCGCTCCTGCCGGAATCGTGGCTTCAATTCACGAGCGGATTGAGCCTGCCGCAGAACCAAAGCTCGTGGACACTCGAGTGGGTGCGGACAAGATTCTGGAGGAGGACTTCCATCGCCGTCAACTGAGGGGTGGAGACGACGGCAGAAGCGGCTACGGAATGCAAGAGAGCCGACGTGGCAGAGGACGTGGCTTTGGTGGTTCTGGACGCGGTGCAAAGAAGGACGACGACTCCAACGACCAACAAGGAGGTACCGGTTGGGGTCGCGGTGTGAAATCTGGACGTGGGGGCAAGTCGGGTGCTGGTGGCAAAATGAAAGGGAGTTGCTGGTATTGTGAGAAGGAGGGGCACCCCTGGTTTCTGTGCTATAAGAAACCCGATGGCGGGACCCCCCAGAATCGTCACCAGGATGGCGGCGCGCGGAGGAACTAGAAAAACGGCGCGAGCATGGTCGCCGATTCGCCCGACAACAACCCGAAGAGCAACGGCGGTGCGGAAAAGAACAAGGTGCGCACCGCGGGCCAGTTCTTCCATATTGGAGAGCACGGGCAGCAGGGGGAGCAAGGAGACGCCTCTGCCAAGGTTGGAGCAGAGCTGCACCCCCTGGACTATTGGGTGTTGGACACGGGCGCTGCTTGGACGATGACGCCGCGCAAGGACCTGCTGGACCACGTACGAGCTGCACCGATCAACGAGGTGTGCTCCGCTTCTGAACACGCGCTGAAGATGGCGGGTGCGGGACGAGCTGCGTTTAAGGGAGCGGATGGCAAGCCGGTGGTGCTGCACGACGTTCTCCTTGTTCCTGAACTCAAGGCCAACCTCATCTCCCTCCGTAAGCTTGGCAAGTCTGGGGCGAGCACTAGTACGTATGGGGCACGCACTTACAAGGGGCAGCTGGGCAATCAGGTGCTTTGGGATCTGCACGAGAGTACGGACGTGTACAGATCCATGTGGCAGCTGCCGGCGCTGGCGTGGCACGGTGGGGGGCAGACTGGAGAGGGGTCTGCATCCCAGGGGGGGTGCAACGCCGTTGGAGGGGTTGGTGTGAAAGTGTCGGCCAGATCTGGGGAGACGGATTGGGCAATGGCACACCGACGTTTGGGGCATGGGGCAATGCCTTTGCTGAAGCAGCTGGAGAAGGATGGAGCCGTTAAGGGCTTGAATCTGAACAGACAACCACCCGTTAGCACCCACTTGCATTGTACCGCTTTCTTTCCCTCAGGCAGCACCACTAGTTCCCATGTCCCATTCTCCAGCAGGTTCTGGTACTCAGCATCCCTAGAAGCTAGCCATTTGTCCCTATCTGGTCCAGCTAATGCCTCCTCCATGCTAGCTGGTTCCTCTGGTGCAGGGGCAAGAAAACAGGTAGGCAGGCTCATCCTCCTCATCCGGATCATAGCCATGCGGTAGAATCAGCAATGCCTCCTCAGTCCCAAGCTGGTGCTCCGCTACATCAGCTCCTGCAGTCAGCTTCTTAGTAGCCATACGGGTACGTCCTGGCCTGGAGACGGGTGTCTCCCATCCCTTCATAACGACACCCTTCGGCTTCTTAGTTTTCCCCTGCTGCTGCTGTCTCCCCTCAGATCCAGCAGCTCCACTAGTGCTACCGCTAGTCTCCACACCATCACCTCCACCAGCAGGTGCCTCCTGCACCTTCTCTTTATCACCACCCTCTGCAGCTGCCTCCTCTCCCTCCTCCCACACACTAGGAGTCAGGTCCAGCTGCATGGTGATCTGCTCCATCTGCTGGGACACCCTGGCCTCCGGCTGTTTCTCCCAGCTCCCATACATCATGCCCTCAACAAACTTCACATCCTTGCTGTCAAACAACACACCCTTGGAAGGCTCCCACAGCAGCCATCCCTTGCTCTCAGCAGCCAGCCCCAAATGCACACACCAGATTGCACTCGCCCCCAACTTACTGCGGTAGATCTTGGGGCGACTGCTATGCAACTGAACACCCTCAGCATGTCCACCGGCGGCTTCCTCCCAAGCCACCTCTCCAACGGCACCCACGAGTCATCCCCAACCTTTGTGAGTACCCTGTTCCTAGCGACGGTAGCGTGCCGAACAGCATGGGGCCACATCAAGTTGCCCAGCCCAGATTCTATGAGCAGCGCCCTAGCTGTCTCCAGAATTGTCCGGTTCGCCCGTTCTGCTACGCGTTAGACTGTGGGGTGTAAGCCGTGGTCAGCTCCCTCTGGATGCCCTGCTTCTTGAGCCAGGCCGTCATCTCAGCTCCAAGGAACTCACCACCCCGATCTGTCCTAATCCGCTTCACCACACACTCCGCTTGCTTCTCCACGAACGGCAGCCAATCGTCCCGAATCGTGGAGGCGGCGTGATCTTTCTGCTTCAGCGGATACGCCCACATTAGCCTGCTCCAGTCATCCACTATGGTTAGGAAGTACCGCTCTCCCTTGTGCCCTTGCACCGGCAGCGGCCCCACCAAGTCCATGTGGACCAGCTCAACGGCTTTTTGCTCCTGCCAGCGACACTATGGAAGGGGAAACGGGTGAACTTTGAGAGCAAACAGATTTCACAGTTATCATCGAGTGGTTGTCCGTTCAGCTTCAAGCCCTTAACGGCTCCATCCTTCTCCAGCTGCTTCAGCAAAGGCATTGCCACATGCCCCAAACGTCGGTGTGCAGTTGCCCAATCTGTCTCCCCAGATCTGGCCGACTCTTTCACACCAACCCCTCCAACGGCGTTGCACTCCCCCTGGGATGCAGACCCCTCTCCAGCCTGCCCCCACCGTGCC
>CANXME010002184.1:0-22500 GCA_948144175.1 Closterium sp. NIES-65
GAAAGGACAAGAATCGCCGCCCGTACAGCTATGTTACGTTCACTGCGGTTACAGGATAACGCGACGTTCGTCTCGGTGGGATCGGATAACGATTACGATGACGATTTCCCCAAGCGGTACGGCGCGTCTCGGCCGCTTCTGCGGCAGGTCACTGCGACGCTATTGGCCGGATTCTCGTACCGGGTGACGATCCAACGGTCGGAAATAGGTCCAGCATATTTTTACCCCTCAGCTGTACAGCTGATGATGCTGGATGTGGGGGGGTGCATGGGAGGGCTGACTGTTATAATGGATACTCCAGCAAACTCCCCGGATAAGCAATGGAGCGTGGTGTCTAATAACCCTGAGGCGTAAGCATTTCTTAAATCTCTGTCTTCCCCTCCTAGTCCCCTCTCAGCCCCCTCATACCTCCTCCTCCCCCTCTACTCCTACTCCCCTCGGCAACGTCTACTTTTTCCACCATTTCTTGGTAACCATGCTTTCTTGTTCCATACACCATTTTTGGGGATGCATCCTATATCCTCTGAGTCCCCTCCTCCTCAGTTCCCTCCTTCCTCTAACACCCTCCTACCTCTTTATCCCCTCCCTCATCTCAACTCACCACCTTGCTTTCAATCCCTCCATCTCATTCCCTTTTTTCCTCTCTTTTCGCCTCCTTTATTCTAATCCCTTCTTTCCTCGCAGCCCTTGTCCGGGAACCCCAACAAACCAGTCGATAGCTTATCGACGTTCCGTATGCATCAACGGGAAGCCGATGCCGGCTTTTGACATAGGCAGCACAGCGATTCGCTCTATAGCGAGGATAGAACTCACTAAGAGCACCAGTGGCAGTACATCTTGCACCACGGCCAGGTGAGGTTATTTAGTATGCATGACATGTGTATGATAAATTATTTTCCTTTGTCCTACTAGCAGTCATTCACCGAGTGTTCATTGGGCTGTTGTGTCCATGTGCAGGTGCTTCATGAGCCCAAGAAGATTTGAAGGGTTGGACTGATCAAAGTTGTAGCCATCATGCTCGAGTCGAGCACCCAAATGGCAAGGAACAAAAGAAACGCACATGGCGTTGTTTATATATGCTTGCTGCAAGTGGCTTCTGAGAGCTATTTATACCTCCTATTGCAATATAATCATGCTTTAAAGCTGCGGTCTACATACCTAGAGCGGGAGGCCTCAGATTATCACTTGAAAACCGTGTAAGGAATTTTCCTGAATTCCTTATCGGGGTTGACTGCTTCGCGTACAACCCGATTTTCGGAGTTCGCACGTTCGGCCGATTTCAACGTTGCCGAGGCTCCTCGCGTCGCCTTCGGCATTTCCATCGCCAAACCTGCACCCAACCTCGCTTGTCCGAGGTTTCCTCCTAGCTAGGCTAGCCCTACATTAGTCTGTGCATTCATTGCATTCGCAGTTCATTCAGTCACAGCCTCGTTATTCGTTTACCTGCGCACTCTCTTTTACAACTCATGACACCTGGTATCAGAGCTACTTTCCTAGTTCACCCCGCTTTTCGAGGGTAGTTTGGTGGCACGGGTGTGGTTGGTTTAGTGACTACACGACGGTTGGTTGCAGGGATTGTTAATTCAATCCTGCCCGACTCCGATAGTTCGTGTTTTCACTTGCCGGGAGGCCATGGGTACCCGATTGCCCACCAGACGTAGTGCTAGGCACATGGATCAGGAGGCTGTTAACCGGCTGATGGCGCAAGTGGCAGAAATGAAGCAGGGCATGGAATCACTAATGGCGGAAGTGACAACGTTACGGGAGGAAAACGCCGAGCTACGCCAGACGCGAGGTGAAGCGCGTCAGGAGTCGCCTGTGGACGAAGGCGAGGGCAACAGTCAAGCGATGAGCAATCCGCTGGATGCGCTCACACGTGACTTCGAAGAAGATAGGCAGCGAGCGGCAGCAGCGCCAGTTGCAGTAACGACGATCAAGATAAAGCCCGCCAACCCGCCCCTGATTAATCCTACGGACAAGACGGTTACGGTAAAAGGGTGGCTGTTCGGGGTCGAAGTCTTTCTTACTGCAGCCGGAGTTAATAGCGACGCCACGCGTATTAATTACGCGGTTTCGCTTCTTCGAGGTGCAACGCTTGAATGGTGGCGCCGGACCTTGGAAACAGGGACGCCGTCAGGTGTGACACATGCAGCAGACGGGACCTCTACAGTGGTTAATCAAGTGGCAGAACCAATCTTCCGTGTGACCAAGATACGCACGTGGAAGGAGTGGGGCGCAGCCTTACGAGATCGCTTCGAGCACATATCCGCCTCGGAGCAAGCTCGCATGAAGCTGCGTGCATGGTCGCATATGGCTTCTGTCCAAGACTACACAGCGTCATTTATGGGCTTCGCCGACCAAATTGACGACATGTCGGAAGCAGAGCGGTTGGATAAGTACGTCAGCGGCCTTAAATATGAAATACAGTTTGAGGTCCGCAGAAGCCGCCCGACATCGTTCCTCGAAGCAATACGAGTGGCGGAGTCAACTGATGCGCTGATGCAGTACGCGAGAGCAGCTTCCAGGGATGGGAGAAGCTTTCGTGGCCAGACCCATCGGGCCACGATCAACGCCGTCCATACACCCGACCGCCCTCCTAAGGGTCAGTGTTTTCGGTGTGGGAAGGTGGGTCACTACATGAAAGACTGCCAAGAGAAAATGGCGCTGACAGGGGACGACAGGAAGGAGCAGGGAAATGGGAAGAGTCAGTAATTAGCGGGCCCTTTACTGACTGTGCTCCGTCGCCCGAACACCATCATCCCCACCGAGTCGTGGTTCCGATTCATGCAATTGATCGTACTCGGCCGAATAACGGGGATAATCATGTGGATCACCCTGTGCTGGTCGCTGGCAAGGTGTTAAAAAATCATTTGAAAATGTTCGTCGATGGAGGGGCCAGCCATAGCCTCTTCAATTTGGCGAGCGCAAAAAGATGCAAGCTGCAACTTGACAGGTGTCTGCCCGAAATCGACGCACGCCTCGTGGATGGGACGCCTCTGGCGATAACGGAAGAAACACGGACGGTTAGGATCGAATGCGGCGACGATTTCGGCTTCAGCATGAAGTTTCTCGCGACAACATTGTGACAAAATTAGGAGAAAGAAAGAGGGGGGATTGAACTAGCAGAAATGGGGATACAAATAGCAAACCCTAGAAGGGTTGTACTCGCTATAGAGCACCCCACTACAGGCTAGAACATAAGATAACATTCTGACACACCCCCATAGCCAAAGTGGGGTGTAATCAGCAGAGCAGGCAAAGCAGTACAAGCTCAGGGTGGATCACAATGTCACCACACATTCTGAGCACAAGTTCAAGAAGAAATAGTTTAGAGTGCACAATTATGAGCAAAGCTAGTGGTAGTCACAACGGGCAAGTGAGGAGGAGGAGAGAGAGTGAGAGGAGAGGAGATAGAAGGCGGCGGCTGAAGCTGCAGACACACGGGCAACAGGAGTGGCGAGCACAGTGGCTACCGGACTAAGCGCCCGGACTACAGGAGCAACAGGCCCCGCGGCTTAAGCAGCGGCAGACGGGCAACGGACCCACAGGCGACTGGCGCAGCGACAAGCTCACTGGGCTACCGGGACAACGCCCCGGACTACAGGTGCTGCGGACAACAAGCTGGCAGCCTCCACTCAACCTCCCGCAGACAGTCCCACCCCCCTGATACACACCCACTGCTACACCGCTAGCTCCACTCCCACGCACCCCCCTTAAACCCTAAACCCAGTCTCCCACACATCCACCCCCCTCAGCGACAGCTGCAGCAGTGGGAGACGAAGGAGGAGGAGGAGCAAAGGGAGGAATGCACACCGGCCACCCCCATACCCGCCACCCCACAGCTCGCCCCTCAGGTCGCCTCGACAGACGACGGGAAAAGGGGGGGAAGGGGGGGGGGGGGGGGGGGGGGGGGCGGGGCCGCGACGAGTAGGGCGACGGGTCGCGAAGGAAAGCGGCGGGGCCGCGATGATGGGGCGGCGGGGCCGCGACAGGTCGGTGGCGGGGCCGCGACAGAAGGTGGCGCGGCCGCGACCGGAGGTGGCGAGGCCGCGACAGGTCGGTGGCGGGGCCGCGATGGTGGGGCGGCGGGGCCGCGACAGGTCGGTGGCGGGGCCGCGATGGTGGGGCGGCGGGGCCGCGACGGGTCCCCGTCGCCCGTCGCGGCGCCTCCAGAGGGCGACGCGGCGAACGACGGGGCAGAAGCCTGCCGCGCGCCTCGGGGCGCACAGCGGGCAGAGAACCGCCGCACGCCTCGGGGCGCACGGCGGGCAGAAAACCGCCGCGCGCCTCGGGGCGCACGGCGGGCAGAAAAAACCGCCGCGCGCCTCGGGGCGCACGGCGGGAAGAAAAAAAAATGGTAGCGGAAGCGTGGAGGTGGTAACCCACCCACAGGATCGATCCAAGGGGATCGACCTGCTCTGATAGCATGATAAAATTAGAAGAGAGAAGAGGGGGGATTGAACTAGCAGAAATGGGGATACAAATAGCAAACCCTAGAAGGGTTGTACTCGCTATAGAGCACCCCACTACAGGCTAGAACATAAGATAACATTCTGACACATTGGACGGCTGCGACGTGTTGCTGGGACGCGATTGGCTGCGACGACACAACCCCGTCATCGACTGGACAACACGATCGTGCACCATCAGCAAGCACGAGGGGCTAATTCGGCTGCCTGCATGGACACCTGACTACATCCAAGCCCCGTGCGTCAAAGCCATCACTATAGCTCGCCACTTCAACAAGGGCGCGCAGCTGTTCGCTGTCTGCTTACGCGAGTTGGCAGTCGACACCGACGGAAAGGACATTGAGAAGCTGTGTGCAGCTGTACCTCCGGATTTAGCGGAGCTGATTCGACAGGTACCCGACATTTTCCCGGACGACCTGCCACCTGGGCTGCCACCCGAGAGACCAGAAGACCATAAAATCTAGCTGGAGCTTGGCGCGCAACCGACGGTTCGAACACAGTGGCGGTTGACCCAGCCGGAACTCGAGGAGCTGCGTCGACAAATTGACGCACTGTTGGAGAAAGGGTTCATTCGGGCGAGCACCTCCCCGTTCGCGGCGCCGATCCTGTTCACTCCGAAGAAGGACAGTGGGCTTCGCATGTGCATCGATTATCGCGCGTTGAACCAGGTGACCATCAAGTCTCGCTACCCAATCCCACGCACCGACGACCTTCTTGACCAGCTTCGAGACGCTCGTTACTTCTCGAAAATTGACTTACGTGGCGGTTACCACCAGATTCGGGTCTTCGCCGACGATTGTCACAAGACAGCGTTTCGCACACGCTACGGGAGTTACGAATTCACGGTGATGCCTTTCGGCCTCACGAACGCGCCTTCAACATTCCAACTGACCATGAACAGGGTTTTTCGGGATCATCTAGACCGATGCGTCATCGTCTATTTGGACGATATCCTTATTTTTAGCAAGACACGAGAGCAGCACCTCCGTGACCTGGATGCAGTGTTTAAGCGGCTGCAGGAGAACCGACTCATCACCAAGGGCTCTAAGTGCGAGTTTTTTAAGCAGGAGTTGGAGTTTTTGGGGCACGTCATCTCACGCGACGGCATTAAAATCGACCCGGCGAAAATCAAGACCATACAGGAGTGGAAGTCCCCGACGAATGTCACGGAACTCCAGAGTTTTCTCGGATTCGTGAATTACGTCAGGCGGTTTATCCCGAATATGGCGGGGATAACCGGCCCGCTGACCGACCTGCTGCACAAGGACAGGAATTTTGTGTGGGGGGAGGAGGCAGAAGCGGCTTTCCAGGAACTCAAGAACTTACTAGTTTCCCCTCCTGTGCTGCGCATCACCGACCCATCGAAGCCGTTCGAAGTCGTCATCGACGCCTCAGATTTCGCCATCGGAGCTGTGCTACTCCAAGATTTCGGGAACGGGTTGCAGCCGATAGCCTACGAATCACGCAAGCTGCAGGCGGCTGAACGCAACTACCCGATCCACGACAAGGAGATGCTCGCCATCATACAAGCGTTTAAATTATGGCGATGCTACCTGGTGGGCACCGACGTTACTGTTCGCACGGACCAGAAGTCCCTCCAGTACCTGCGAGCCCAACCCAATCTCAACCCACGACAGATTCGGTGGCTGGACTACATGGAGAGCCACTTCACCTACCACATCACGTACAAAAAGGGGGCGAATAACATCGCAGACGCCCTGACCCGACCGACAGTACAATCCGTTGCAGTACTCATCATCCACTCGAATCCGTTACTTACCGGACTATTTACCCACGGCTACACTACGGACCCATTCTTCATGACGGGAAATCATCGGCAGGCTACGACGCAGAAAGGGGACTATTATCTAAAAGCCGGAACCGACCGGATTCGGGTCCCCGCTTACAGGCTGCTGCATGAACTCCTTATCTAAGAGGTCCACGATTCGAACTTCTCCGGACACTTCGCGGTTGATAAAACCCAGAAACTACTGCACCGTCAATGTTGAGATAGGAGCACAAGTGTTAGTTAAGTTTTAGGTAGGGCCTAGGCTTAGTAGCCTAGGCCAAGGGGAAGTCGAGAAGGTTGTGCCAAGGAGAAAGTCGAGAATGGGAAAAAGTGGTGTTCACTATAGCACTAGGGTACATATAGCAAACAGAGCATGCAAAGAAGGTGCACCACCAACAGTTTATAATAACTACACTAGACTACAGCTACATGCAGTTACATATATATTTTAACACTCCCCCATAACTACCTGCAGCAGGAGTTTGTGCAGAACACAACCTGCAGGGGTACACCAGCATCAGCAACAGCAGGCACAGTAACAGAGCAAGTACAGCAGCAAAGGGACAGGCGACAGCAAGACATTCCTGCCACCCCCTTACTCTCTTCCCCCCCCAACCACAGGAGGGGCAGTAGGGAGAGTGAGGAGGCGGGCTGGCTCTGGCTGGTCACCCCCTCCATCTCCTCACCCTCCCCCTCCCCCTCCCCCCCACACTGCTGCAGGAGCAGCAGAGGGGGGAAGAGAGGAGAGGTGGAGGGACGGCTGCTGGTTGGTCTCACACCCGCCACCCCAGTGCCACTCCCCCGGCTCCCCCACACCCTCACACCCTCCCCCCCAGCGGCAGCTGCAGCAGTGGGAACGAAAGGAGGAGGAGGGGAAGGGAAGCACACCACCCATCACCCCAACACCCGCCACCCCCATACCCTCCCCCCCACGGCTACAGGGAGACGAAGGAGGAGGGGGTGGGCGGGGAGAAAGCCGCAGAGCGGCTACAGAGGGTTGGCGCGGGTAGGTCAGGGGCGGCTGCAGTGAGTGCAGGCGCGGGGTGAGGCAAAGGCGGCTGCACCGAGTGCAGGAGCGGGGGCGGCTGCTCCAAGGGCAGGCGCCGGGTGGTGCAGGGGCGGCTGCAGCGAGTGCAGGCGCGGGTGAGGCAGGGGCACCGCCGAGTGCGCCAGGGGCGGGTACGCGGCGGCTCAGGACACTGTCGCAGGCGCCAGGGGCGGTTCCGCGGCGGCTCAGGGCACCGTCGCGCACCACGGGGCACGTGACGGGCAGTTTAGGGCACCTTCGCGTGCCACGGGGCGCACGACGGGCAGGGCACCGTCGCGTGCCACGGGGCGCATGACGGGCAGGGCACCGTCGCGTGCCACGGGGCGCACGACGGGCAGGTTTAGGGCACCGTCGCGTGCCACTGGGCGCACGACGGGCAGGTTTAGGGCACCGTCGCGTGCCACGGGGCGCACGACGGGCAGGGCACCGTCGGGTGCCACGGGGCGCACGACGGGCAGGGCGCCGTCGCGTGCCACGGGGCGCGCGACGGGCAGAAAAGATGTCACTCGCCACCTGGGGGCGGGACAGGACGAAAATCGCCACGCGTCCGAGGCGCGCGACCGGAAAAACAGCAGCGGAAGCGTGAGGCGGGCCCACAGGCCTGGACTTAACAGTCTCTGATTCCATGTTGAGATAGGAGCACAAGTGGTAGTTAAGTTTTAGGTAGGGCCTAGGCTTAGTAGCCTAGGCCAAGGGGAAGTCGAGAAGGTTGTGCCAAGGAGAAAGTCGAGAATGGGAAAAAGTGGTGTTCACTATAGCACTAGGGTATATATAGCAAACAGAGCATACAAAGAAGGTGCACCACCAACAGTTTATAATAACTACACTAAACTACAGCTACAGGCAATTACATATATATTCTAACAGTCAATACTATTGGCCTGATTCCTCTAACGACGTGCAACGCTATGTGTCCTCATGCAGGGTGTGCCAAGCAATGAAATCGACACGTCAGCGCCAGCTGGACTGCTGCAACCCCTCGAGCCGCCCGAACGACCGTGGCAGCAAGTAACGATAGATTTCGTCACGGGGATGCCAGCTGGGCCGTCCGGCAGCGACGCTGTTCTCGTCGTTGTCGATCGCTTCACGAAAATGGCGCACTTCGCACCATGCCGAACGACAATCACAGCCGAAGAAACTGCGCGCCTCTTCATCTCAACGGTCGTGCGACTGCACGGCATCCCTTCGGCGATCATCAGCGACCGAGACCCGAAGTTCACATCAAAGTTCTGGAAGGAGACGTGGGCGCAGTACGGCACGAAGCTACAGTTCTTATCGGCATATCACCCACAGACGGACGGTCAAACCGAGCGGACCAATCAGACCATTGAGCAGCTGATCAGGACAAACTGCCCCGACCCTGCCCGCTGGGAAGACTCCCTCGCAATGTTGGAGTTCGCTTTCAACAACGCACCGTCCAGCACGACTAATCACTCCCCGTTTTTTCTAAATTACACGATGGACCCGATAGTTCCTACGGCAACCACTCTCGACAACCCGGTCCCGAGGTCACAGACTTTCGTGACGGAACTTCAGGAAGTCCGAGAAAAAGCCGCCGACGCAATCCGCAAGGTGAATATTACTTCCCGAAAATACACCGACCTTCTACGCCGGGAACTCGTCTTGACCACTGGGCAACTAGTTCTACTTGACACGAAGAACCTGCACCTGCCCGGCCCGTCGAAAGTGCGGCCACGATTTTGTGGACCTTTCAAGATTCTCAAGATGGTGACACATGTCACCGCGAAGCTGTTGCTACCGAACGACTGGCGCATTCACGACGCCTTCCACGTCAGCCTTCTTCGCAAGTTCGTGCCAGCCACGACCGATATCGCACGTCAGCAAGCTACCCCGACAGCACGACCTGTGCCGGAGCCGACTCTCGACCCATCGAAGATTTTGGCAAATAGGGTCCGCATTGACGCAGCTGGACGACACGTGGATTTTCTAATCCGCTGGACTGACCGCACCTGTGAGGACGATACGTGGGTGCTATCCGCCTCGCTCGACGCCTCACCACTTGTTGGGGATTACCTGGCACGCCGGTGTGTTTCGGATATTGACCGCCTTTCTTAAGGGAGAGGGGTGGTGTAAGGAATTCTCCTGAATTCCTTATCGGGGTTGACTGCTTCGCGTACAACCCGATTTTCGGAATTCGCACGTTCGGCCGATTTCAACGCTGCCGAGGCTCCTCGCGTCGCCTTCGGCATTTCCATCGCCAAACCTGCACCCAACCTCGCTTGTCCGAGGTTTCCTCCTAGCTAGGCTAGCCCTACATTAGTCTGTGCATTCATTGTATTCGCAGTTCATTCAGTCACAGCCTTGTTATTCGTTTACCTGCGCACTCTCTTTTACAACTCATAACAAACCGGGTGACCAGTTTTTGAACTCGGCCACTTTTCCTGCAAAGCTAACGGTTCAGAGGGGTGGAGAGAGGGGGTTGGGGTTCTTTCCGCCTGAAACAGAACTCCCCAGGTTGTTTCCCGCCCTTCCGCAGACCCTCCCCCAAACTACGCGTTAGCACGAAATTGGGTTGGACTCGCGTTTCCTATCTGAGTTCGTCTGTTGCGGTGTTTCTGAAACTGCTGACTTCGTTCTCCAATCAAAACGCGCGAAAGGGTGGGCATAAAAATACACCCAAAAAACACCACTCAGTATGTAGACCGCAACTTTAATTGCAATTTTTGATCAGGAAATGATGGACAAGGGGGGTACTTCCAAATCCATTTAGACTAGTCGCTCTAGGGCGGTGTTCGCCAGCACCTGCAAACTTGGAAAAAAAATGACGGCATCGGAATGGCCACGGCATCGGGAAGTGGGGTCGGAACCCTCCGAAGAGGTTTGGGCGAAATGCCACTCGCGAAATTTCGGGCCCCGAAATGGGAAACGTGACAACCGCATATGGAACCTGCCTCCCCACCTTCTTACTCTATCCTCTGACAGCCAACGACATCGCCATCCCACGGCAATCCACCGTGAAATGGTGGATTGCCATGGGATGGCATGGGACTCTTCGTTTGCCCGTGGAGTAAATCACTTCCCCATTTCCGTATGCCATGATGCTGTCCGAAATTTGAGACAAGTGAGGGCGTTCGCCAGGCACCAAAGTTCCATTTGGGTCGGACGGCATGAGAGGCTCGGCAGTATTTTTACGGGCTGACCAGCCTGACGGAGCTTAACGAACCCTAACTGACGGGATCAGGAAGGCGAGACCGACCTTCCTGATACCGTCGTTTTCCGTCGTTTTTGCTTTCAAAGGTGCTGGCTAACACTGCCTGTATGTGGTTACACAGCTTTGAATGTGTTCAGCTAGAGCAGACGGATTTGGGGGACCATCGAAATTCTCGATAAAGCACAGATTCGAACTGTTATCCTCTGGCGACGCGCCGGCTGTGACTAAAATGACGCGGCTGGTTATTATGTGGAAGGCTGTTACCGAACCTCGGCTCTTTGGTCCAAACCTGTTCTGCAAACCGACCTGGCAGGTTTCTTTTAAAGGGCCTGCGTCCCAAAGTCTGAAAAATTCCCTTGGGGTTTCCCGGAAGGACAGACCTCAAATGAGAGGTTTCGTAGTGCGAAATTTTGTTACACTTCCGACGCCCTCCAGTGGGAATGGAGCTGTTTGCGAGGTGAATGACATTCCCAATAACAAGCATAACTTTTTTGTTACAGTGTGGAAGCAGATAGCAGACCTGCCCGCAGACCCAACAAACACATGCCAGAACGCGCATGTCTAATTCAGAGGCTCGGATGTGTTTCCAAGCCGCGATAATCTCGCTCGCGTCGGCCCTGGGAAGCTGACGGCTCGACTGTGGTCAGTGCGCTTTGAAATGTCAGGTTGATGAGTTGATTTGGCCTTGGCTGTTTCACGTGACCCTCCCTCCCCCGCCTTGTATCAACCCGAATCTGGAAGTGAAACCTCTGGAGACTCAAACTACCATTCTTAGTTCTATCCAGATTCTTCTTACCTCCACCTCCACCGTTCCAAGTAGTACCGTGAATCACTGCCACAGCCTACCGCAGTTTACCAATTGTGATCCATATCTCTGGTTTCCGGCTTAATCTCCAAATAACAGGTTTGCGAATTTCCGGCGAAGCATTGTCCGCAAGTCAGCGAGTTGGCCATACACGCATAGCCAGGCTTTGAGAAGGCGAAGCAGAAGCATTCCGTCGATCAACACTCCACAGAGCAAGCCTTTCCAATATCTAGCACCTTCCAAGTCCAGTCAGCATGGGCGCCGAGGCGAGCAAGGCGAGTCCCAAGTCGATGCAGCGGACGCATATGATGGTGGAGGAGAACCGAGTCATGCTCTTCAGGTACGGTCGTCCTCGAATTCGTCAGTTCCGATACTTTTTATGGCGACATAGCTGCCTTTTGAAGTCGATGCAGCGGACGCACATGATGTTGGAGGAGAACCACGTCATGCTCTTCAGGTACGATGCTCCGGTTAAGGCATTCCCGAACCGGTCTCACAGCTCCCCTTTCGACACTGCGTACCTCACTCCTTTACGATGGCACGGGCATATCACTTCGAACTTACAGAATTCCTCGGCAGTGCTTCCAAATATGTGGTCGTGTTCTTTTCGTGCCCGTCCGTCGGTCTCGTCCTCATGCTGTGAATCATTTGACCCCTCCCTTTCAAGTGTTATTCCTGCATCCTGATGCTCTCTCGGGGTTTCCCCTTACTTCCCGTGCTTGTCCGTCCCCTCTCGACCTCCCGCAGTAAATCCTTCGACCCCTCGTCCATGAAGGTCAAGAGCGTGCTGCACGGTTTCTTTACCTTCTCTCGTGTTTTTTATTCCTTTGCTGACTTGTTATTCCCGTGCGTGTCTGTCCCCTGTTTTCTGTCCCTTGTTGATCTCTTACAGTAAATCTTACGACCCCTCGTCCATGAAGGTCAAGAGCGTGCTGCACGGACTCGGCGTGCGACCCAGTGTAAGTCAAAGCCGGTGCTGTGCTGTGTGTAACCCTAGTTAATCAATAGAGTTTCCCTCCTAACATTGTGTTTCCCCACTTTCTTCCCTTTCCCCCACTTCCTTTCCTTGCTTCCATTTCCCACTTCCTTCCCTTTCCCCCCTCCCCTCCCGCCGCCCCCCCCCCCCCCCCCCCTCCCCCCCCCCCCCCCCACCCCCTCTAGTATCATGTGATCCTATTCCTAGTAGTGTTCCCATCCAATTACTGTGTGACTCTATTCCTAGTAGTAATCCCCCCAATTACTATGTCACCCTGTTCCTTGTAGTGCTCCCTTCCGTGTACTGTGTGACCCTTTTCCTAGAAGTGCTGCCTTGCCCGCTTGTCCCTTTCTGTGTTCTGTGTTTCTTACATATCCCCCCTTTTTTATTGTTCTCCACAATTTGCAATCTTTCTTCCCCACCAGGTTTGCGAACTCGATAAAGAGTATGACGGCGAGGAACTGGAGGACGCTGTAGCGAGTATGATTGGTTCGCATACGATACCCGCTTTGTTCGTGAATGGACGTTTCGTTGGCGGTCTGGATGGTGAGTAGTATCCTTATTCATTCCAATGAGTAGCGCAATTCTTGTTTTAATGGTTCTTGTAGCGAGTATGATTGGGACGCATTCGATGCCCTCCATTTTCTTCCAGCTACGCTTAGCTGGCTGCGCAGTGGTGGGTCTCATGCACCCCCAACCACCCATCCTTTCCACATCCTTTATCCATCCATCTTCCCTTCGTTGGGTTCTTGAAGTAGTAAGCACCATTGCAAGTCTCCGGACCGTTAGCACCATCACAAGTCTCCATCTTGCCTTGCACCCTCTCTTCCCTGTGTATGACTCTCCCTCCATTCCCTCGCTTTGTTGTATCTCATATCATACGTTCTCAGCATGGCAGCTAGTCTAGGGTTGTACATGTTTAGGGTTTCCATGTACGTGTTGTTTATATGCTCCCTTCTGTCTCTGCCTCCCTTTGTCTGTGCTACAGACGTGATCAGCATGAACTATAACAGGGATCTGATCCCTATCCTTCAAGAAGCAGGCGCGCTTGCATATTGAACCTGTGTCTTAGAGCGTATATATTTGAGGGGTAGAGTTTGATAAAGTTGGATGATTATATAGTATATAGTTCAGCATGCAGCTTTTGCAGGCAAAGAGGTGTGTAGTAACCTTGGTATTTTAGTGCCCTTAATTATTGATGCTGATGGATATAAGCCAAATTCAAGTTCTCCAAATTATCACAAATTTTCACAACATGTTATATAAGCGTACAGCTACTCTCAGTTTAAGAATTTTTGTAACAGTGAATGCAATAATGCGATTTCCGTCATCTCGGCGAAACGCCACGTCAGGTTACGTCACTCGCCATCCGCTGGTTTCGCTGTCGCAGACTCCGTTCGATTCTCCTTCGCAAAACCCCGCCGACACTAGCACACGACCTTTGGCGGAGGAGGTGAAGAGTTTCTCCGCCCGTGCAGTCCCTCCCCACTCGCTTGGCGCATTCCCCTTTCCCCCAGTCCCCTCTAGTTGCATGTTTGCAAAAGGTTACGACCTAATAAAAACCTTTAAAACCGGAGGTCATGCTGGGTGCCAAAACATTTCCCCATTCCGTACTGTGTGACCCTTTTCCTAGAAGTGCTGCCTTGCCCGCTTGTCCCTTTCTGTGTTCTGTGTTTCTTACATATCCCCCCTTTTTTATTGTTCTCCACAATTTGCAATCTTTCTTCCCCACCAGACTTTGAGTGCCAAAACATTTCCCCATTCCGTGCAGTCCCTCCCCACTCGCTTGGCGCATTCCCCTTTCCCCCAGTCCCCTCTAGTTGCATGTTTGCAAAAGGTTACGACCTAATAAAAACCTTTAAAACCGGAGGTCCAAGAGTTTCTAAGTTAGGAAGGTTGAAAGGGGAGAGAAAGGTGACTGGCTCGCGAGCCAGGGTGGTGTCGAAATTGGTGGTCTGGGGTCGTAAAGGAAGAAAAATTCGCGAAAATAACCAGATCTGAAATGCAACATCAGAACTGGTTCGCCGACAGTTTCGGACGGGCTTCAATTTTGTTGGCGAAAACGTCACTGCTTTCGTCCTCGCTAGAACAGTAGTTTCGCGTGACGAAAATTGTCCCCCCGATTTGCGAAGTGAGTCGTACCTACTGCATCACCCCTTCTCAAAGTTAGGAAGGTTGAGGCACTTTGGGGCTGTTTGGGACTCCGGTTTTAAACCTTTCCCCCACTCCCCCCTCCCTTCCCTCCCGCTCCCCTACCCCGCCTTCCACCCTCCCGCTTCCATTTTCCTCGTGCACCAGATTCTTTGTGCAACAAGACGACATTGTAGTTGTGCTCGCCTCTGTCCATGGCGGACGATGTACTGTAGACCAATAATTGTGCCATCGCCGCTTGCTAAAGTAGTACCATACCTCATATAATTGTGCTCTGTTAACCTTGCTCGATCGAGACATTCTCGGTAGTCATGCTGGGCATACGCGAAGTCAACGCAGTCCAGACCGATCCCTGTCATCCTTCACCAATAATTGTACGCTCAAATTTCATATCGTACGTCGTTTTCTTCCCTCCAGGATGCGTCGCACGTCGTCACCATATGCTCCGTGACACGCGCCTGCCGTGTGCACTACATGACGTCTGAACCATTGTCGTTCCCCGCCGACTTGGCTATAAAAGGCGAGCTATCCAGCCCGGTAATAAGCCAAACAAGCCCAGCCCAAAACAAGCTCACAGAACCTTCTCTACCAGATCCCCTGCTTCCTCCCTTGTAAACTCCCTGGTGTCGACTTTCGACATTTTTTTCTTACTCAATGGCTCCTTCGCTCGCTCGAATCTGCTTCGTCGTCGCTATCGCGATCCAAGCCGCTGTTACCGTCGCGCAATCGTGCTCGTGCGATGCATGCGATACTTCGCCCCCTCCGTGCTACGCCAGCAGGTCGTATTACAGGTTTCGTGCGAATTTCCAGCACTCTTAAGTTCGATTTTCTAATCCAGCATTCGACCTTTGAGCTAACTTTCAGTGCAAAGTACATAATCATGCTCAATTCGTGAATGTGAGACTACCCCTTCCGTCCCTCATGTGCAGATGGTATATGTGGTGGAGAAAGGACGACTGCAGCGCACAGACCCTGTGGAACAACGTCAAGAACTCGGATGACGTTAGGACCAGTGTATTTGCAGTATGGGGACCTGGAACCCCAGGAGCCAGTCAAAAATTCCAGGATTTCGTCCTTATGGCTGCTGACAACAACAATTCTGATTGCGTCAAGATTTACCTCCTGGATTGGATCAAGTGCAAGGCTGCTGTGACGGACTCTGCAGTTCAGTTCTACAACTCTGTGTTGGGTGTTGGCGTGACGAGTATCAAGGACGTGAGGAGCATGGCCGAAATCATGACTACCATTATCAAGATGATTGGCCAAGGCGCGTTCAATACACTTGCGAAGAGCCTGAAGAAGAGGGACCTCGAGGCTCAGATTGTCGTGGCAGCAACCTGGTGTTAGGCCGAATACAAAGTGGATGCGTGACAAACAGCATGGGAGTGGGGAGTTCAGGGGCATACATTAGTCCTGATTATAGACCTGTCTGGTACTGCATTGTGCTGTGTAGTTATTGATGGGATTTGGGAAAGCTAAATTTCGTTATACAGATGATGAAGTGCATTCGATACCATCATGTTACAACAAAGGGGGAACAGCAGAACCACGAGGATATCCTCGCCAAGAGACATCGCAGTAAGTGGAAGTAGCAGTAGGTGTCATTGGCAGTTGACCCGTCAAGGGTTACCATGCTGACTGACGCATTTCTTCGATGGTTCGAAACTTCTTACTTGGGCAGCACGAACATGTGAAGTGTGTTTTTCTCCACCATATGACAAGAACCACAACGCGAAGATGGGTGTGTTGCTCGTAACTATGCTCCTATCTGCCCCAGTCAACGACTTTCTTCGGGCAGAAGATCATCAAGGTGATAAGATGCCATGCCATGGTGCAACCAATCACACTCTCGCTTCGCAAAATCAGGTCAAGCGCACTACATACTCGTTATCAGGCATGCAACTATCTTCCAAACAAGACCGCAAGCATAGCGGAAATTTACTCAACAGTGTATCGATTTTGTGCACAAGCAGCACGGAACTCGACCACTAAACGACCTAGAAAGCATAATGTAGCTTTTTATATAAAGCACACTATAAAATGAAAAATGCATCGGCAGTCGTAACTGTGAAAGCATAATGAAGCTGATCTCCTGATTGAGACGAGGATACTTCAGGTCACATAAAAAAATCGAGTGAGACCGCAACGTCGAATTCGGTGTACATGATTTCCCTGCCTTGCACTCTCATTCCTCTCTTGCACTCTCCATGCTGCAATTTCTCGAATTCCAGAAATGCTCTCCTGGCTACCTCGTAGTTGATTGATCCTAGAGCCAGGAGCGGGACTGCCAGTTTGACTGACGCTTATATTCGGAGCTCCTCCCTCTTGTATATATTCGTTTTTCCCTTCGTTGGATCGAGTAGTTCTTTCTTGTTTGACGGGTTAGCAACTTCTCTGAGGAAAGCGCTTCGGCGGTGCTTGATTTTGATCGCGTCTTCTGGCAACGCCTTTTGTGGTCAACATAATTCTTGCTCAACGGTGAATCTCGGCTATTTTTCCAGGCGTTTCGCATTTCCAAACGAGTTTTATTTTTGGAAGGACTTTAGCAAGCAAGAAGCACCAGCTATCGTTCAGAATTTGCGTTCATTTTTTCTTCACATGATGTGAAGAATTTCTCCTTGTTCAACTTCTCAAAAGCTTTCGCATTTCATTCTTTCTCCCGGCCGTTTTGATTTCAACATTCCTTAAATCCGTTTTCCACCATATTCTTACTCGCTACCACGGTTTTTTCCTGATTAGTTACTCAGGCTTGGCTCCCCTTCGACTATGGCTCGCCTGACGTCATCATGGTGGATGCTGACGCTTCTGGTGCTTCTCCCGGCGCTCGTCACATCAGCTATCGCTGCGGAAGCTTCTGGCGAAGCTGCTACGGAGCCCAAACCGGATCCCGCTCCTTTTTCGGTAAGTGCACGAATCCCCCTTCCTTCCTGCAATTTCTAATTACTTCTGAAATTGGTTTCATGTTGCTTCAGTCTTGCTGTTTGGAATAGACGTCTGCTCCTATTCGCCGTCTTTCTTGGTCCTTACGACCCACAGTCTGCAAATACTCCTCCCTTTCCATCGCCGTCCTCCTCCTCCACTGTTCGAGTCGCCTCAAAATCATTTTCTGCCCTTGTAACCTGCAAATGACTTCTCTCCTTTCATCGTCGTCCTTTTGTTTGTCTGTTTTTTTTTTTTTTTTCGCAGGGGAATGAATTCGTCGTGCCCCAGTCCTTCCTCTACCCCATGTTCGGCCCTCCTCACCCCGATGGTCCCGCTGGGCCCGGCGGCCCCGGCGGCCCTGGCGGTTCTTGGGGCCCCAGCGGCCCTGGCGGTCCCTGGGGCCCTGGTGGTCCTGGCGGTCCCTGGGGCCCCGGGGGACCTGGCGGTCCTGGTGGTCCCGACGGTCCCGGTGGTCCTTGGGGCCCCGACGCCGGTCCTGGTGGTCCCGGTGGTCCCAGTGGTCCCTGGCGCCCTGGTGGTCCCGGCGGTCCCGGCGGTCCTGACGGTCTAGACGGCCCTCCTCGCGATCCCTTTGAAGGCCCATTCTTTCGTCCCGACAGGCTTGACGGGTCCGACAGGCCAGTCCGGCCCGACCACCCCGACAGGCCTCATCGCCCCGACGGGCCCGACAGGCCTGTCCGCCCCGACTGGCCGCACGGCTCCCCGCGCGATTTTTTCGCTTCCGCTGACGCCTCAGACGAATCCCGCCGGGGCGGACCTTTCGGCCCATTCGATCCCCCGTTCGGCCCGCATTCGCGTCCCCCCTTCGGCCCGCATCCCCCCTTCGGTCCGCACTCGCACCCGCATCCGCATCCGCCGTTTCCGCCGCCTCCCCCTCCCCCCGGCGCGATTCAGCTGACGTTTGAGCTGCTGGCGGCTGTGGGGCGCGCGATTCGCGTGCTGTACGGCCCGGGCGCAGAGGCGACAACGGGGGAAGAGCTGACCTGCGGAGGTGAGGTGGTTGTTTGTTGTGCGGTGCTGTGTGGTGGGGTGCGGTGTTGCGCGGTGCAGTGTGGGTGCCTTGTTTTAGCTGTTGACCACTGTGGGGTGCGCGATGGGCGCACTGTACCGCTCGTTTGCGGAGGAGGCAAAGGCGGAAGAGGTGACGTGCGGAGGTGAGGCTGTTTTCTGCCTGGCGCGGTGTGGTGTTGCGGTGCGGTGTGGTGTGGTGTGGTGTGGTGAGCTGACGGTCGAACCTGTGGGTGCATTGCTAGAGCCGCTGTCCCCCCTCCAATCCTCATCTTTCCTCCTTCCGTCTCTCCCTCCTCCCTGTCTTTCTCAACCCCTTCATCTCTGCTTGACAGAGTGCGTCACGAGGGCGACTGAGGTGCCTTTTAGGGCACTCTCTAACAACATTACCACCACTAACTTGTTCCCCCTAATTGCCTCCCTCCTTCCTGCGTTCCCCCCATTTCCCCACCTCCTTCCTCCCTACTCTGCCACCATTGGTTTGCTTGACAGAGTGCGTCACGAGGGCGACGAAAATGCTTCTCGAGGCTCTCTCCAAGGACATTAACACCACCATATGTGCTGAAGACGCTCCTGCAGCAGCAACAGACCCTCCTCACCGCCACTTTGTGAGTCCCTCCCATAGCCAACCCTCGCTTCTCCGCCCTCGCTTCTCCGCCCTCGCTTCTCCGCCCTCGCTTCTCCGCCCTCGCTTCTCCGCCCTCGCTTCTCCGCCCTCGCTTCTCCGCCCTCGCTTCTCCGCCCTCGCTTCTCCGCCCTCGCTTCTCCGCCCTCCCTTCTCCGCCCTCCCTTCCCCGCCCTCCCTTCTCCGGCCCCCCTTCTCTCTCTTCTCCGCCCCCACTTCTCCGCCCCCCCCCTCCGCCCCCCCCCCTCCGCCCCCCCCCCTCCGCCCCCCTTTCTCCGCCCCCCCCCTTCTCCGCCCCCCTTTCTCCGCCCCCCTTTCTCCGCCCCCCTTTCTCCGCCCCCCCTTCTCCGCCCCCCCTTTCTCCGGCCCGCCCTTCTCCGCCCGCCCTTCTCTGCCCGCCATTGTCTTGTGTTTTTGCCTTTTTCTTCTTTCTCTTTTCTACCCTCTCTATGAGAGTGAGAATCAGGGCTGCTTATAGCGAAGCTATGTTCTTCTGTTCCATCCCTCATCGGCCTTTGCTCTCGTCTCCTCTCTTCTCCTTGTCCCGTCCCTTCCTCCCACCAGTGTCGCCTCTTTGCCAACCTCACCACAGCATCAGCCATTGGCGTTTTCGACAAGATTCACATCAACCCTCTCTCCATGGCTGTCTCGGACTGCTTAAAGTTTGGGCCGCCTATTAAAAATCCCCTCCCTCCTCCCCTCTCCTCCCCTCCCCTCCCCTCCCCTCCCCTCCCCTTTCCTCCTCCCCTCCTCCGCTTCTCCCTTCTCTCCTCTTGCCTGCATCCCTTTTTTTCCCCACCAGTGTCGCCTCTTCGCCAACCTCACCACAGCATCAGCCATGGGCATTTTCGACAAGATCCACATCAACCCTCTCTCCATGGCTGTCTCGGTCTGCGCCAAGTTCGGGCCCTGCATGCCCAAACCTCACACTCCTGAAGCGAATCCCGAGCCTGCTGCCGAACCTGAGGGCCTGGTCAAGGAGCAGGCTGCTGCCGAGCCTGGTGCCGAGGCTGATACCGTTGAGGTGCTTGCTTCGGACGACGCACCTGTGAAGGTGAGTGCGTCTCTAAGAATCCTGTTCTTTCCTAAAGCTGCTGAAGGCGAGTTCTGGATTTTGTCGTTCTTCCTTTTTCGCCTGTTATTTTCCAGCTGTGCTTTTTTCGCTCTCAGTATTTCTTGTTGCCGTTTGCTTCTTGTTTTTATTTTATGTATACGCGCTCCATTGGCGTTACAGGGCCTCTCGTAATCGTTTCCATCTCACGTTCTGCATCCTGCTTCCTTTCGTATTTCAGATTCGCGTTGCAATGCCCTCGCGCCGGCTCCTGGGGCACGACCGTGCGCGCATGGACATGGGAGGCATGCACATGGCCATGAACAGCATCGGCATGCTCATGCTTCCTGCTTCCCTCCCTGCCTCCTCTTAACTCCCCCATTCCAGATTCGCGTCGCAACACACTCGCGCCGACTCCTGGGCCAAGAAGGCCGCATGGACATGGACATGGGAGGCGTGCACATGGCCATGAACAGCATCGGCATGCTGGTGTCATCGTCCGTTCCAGAACCTTCCGAGGATGCTTCCGCCGGTGCAGCCACTGGCGCTACCACTGGTGCAACCACTCAAGGAGGAAACGGAGGGGAAACGGAAGGAAAGGAAGGAGAGGAAGGAGGCGAAGAAACCTGCGACACGTGCATCATCGAGGGGTTCCATCTGATCGAACAGTCAGTCCGTGCGCGGATCAAGTGGATATGCAGCCTCGCAGAGGACGAGCACGCGCCCCCGCACATCAGGGCTCTCTGCAAGTTCATCCACCAGTACCCCTACCTCGCTATGGTCATCTCCGTTATCCACATCAAGCCGTGGGAGAAGGTCGTTCCGGCATGCTTCCACATGGGCGCGTGCAGACCTCCCCACCCTCCCCCTCATCCTCCGCATCCTCCCCATGGGCCCTGCCCTTCTAGGGAAGACTGTCCCCCTCCTCCCTATAGGCCCTGCCCTCCTGGGGAAGACTGCCCCCCTCCCCCTTGCCCGCCAGGGGAAGACTGCCCCCCTCCGCCTCCCCATAGACCCTGCCCCCCTGGGGAAGATTGCCCCCCTCCTCGCCCCTGCCCCCCTGGGCAGGATTGTCCCCCTCCGCCCTTTCCCCCTCCCCCCTGCGCTCATACTCCCCTCCCCAACAACGCTGTCCCCCTTCCCATCCTCCCCACTCTAGACCTTAATATCTTCCACCCCCCTCCGCCCTTCCCCCCTCCCTTCGCCCCTCCCTTCGCTCCTCCCTTCTCCCCTCCCTTCCGCCCTCCTTTCCCTCCTCACCCCTCGGGCCCTCCCCCCCCATGCTCCCTCTTTGGTTTCCTCCGTGCTGCGGGAAGCTTCCTTGCCCGCTTCCTCGGTTTCCCTCCCCCCCCTCCCCCGCCTCCACCGCCCTGCCCGGGGAACGAACCTGGGGGGCTTTTAGCTAAGTATTTCTTAGCTGAGAGCCATATGGTGGGGGAAGTTGCGGCAGGAGAGAGTGGGAAGGGGAGTTGGGAAGGTGCTGTGGAGGGTGTTGGGGCGGTTCAAGATGGGGATGGTTTGAAAGGAGTTGATGCTGAAAATGCTGGTGTTGGGAGCATCGGGGTTGTCGTGAATGTGGGTGGTTTTGAAAGTGCTGAAGCAGAGGCTGATTTTGGCGCAGAGGCTGATTTTGTAGCAGAGGCTGGTGGTTCCGAAACTGAGGTTGATACTGATGTTGCAGCTGGTGTGGCCAATGCTGATGGGATGGTGAGGGTGATGTTGGATAGCACTGGTTAAATGGCAGATGCAAGGACGAGGTTGCTTGGGTTGGAGCGGAATGGAACGCTTTGAATGTGGAGAGGAGAGGGTGTGGGATTTCGGTGTAGTGATTGCAGGATATAACAAGGCTGCTTGGAAGTGCTGAAGTGTATGCCAGTTCTAAATCATGTGATGCTAGCTGGAATAACGATCTATGTTCATGAAGAAAGTCAAACGAAACAAGAGGCGACGAAAGCGTCTAAGGGTTGCGAAGCAACATTACAGTGTAATTTTTAGATGCACTTGACATATTATGAGAATTATATAATATCGTAACAAGACTTTGATGAACTACTGCTATTTACATATACATTGACATATAATATAGGTTTACATATATGAATAGGGGTGGTCGTTCTGGATATAGATTCTGAATGTTAAGAACATTCTTTATGTTAAAGTTATTCTTATTCTGTTCAGATTATGTGGTTTTATGGTGATTGGAAATCTGGAAACAACAAAACTACAAAACGGAACAAGAAAAAATCTTTGCTAAGATTGTGCACTACCAGATCCGAACCGCCGACCTACGTGATAAAACGCAACACCGACAGCGCTATGCTAAATACACTGTTTCGATTTGGCGCTAACTTATACACTGCACAATTTCATTCAAAAACTCATCCTAGGGTTTCGTTAAACTCCTTTTTGCTTCGTTTCTCTTCCAACTACTCACGCCACTCTAGCTTCTCCCGTCCCTCACGT